>JASPKZ010007842.1:0-600000 GCA_030220185.1 Diploptera punctata
CCTGACTCCCGCGGGAAAATCTGAAGAATATCGGTAGCCTCCAGTGGGAGAAGAGGAGAAATTTTCCAGAACTTTTTTCCCCCCGACTTCCGTGGTAAAAATCCGGAGAATTCGGGATCCTCCGTCGAGAAAGAGAAACGTCCCAGAACATTTTCCCCGAGTTCAGAGGAAAAAAACCTTAAGAATATCGGTATCCTCCAGTGGGTGAAGGGGAGAAAACCTCCCTCAATATTTTCCCTGATTCCCGAGGGACCAATCTGAAGAATATCGGGATCCTCCAGTGGGAGAAGAGGAGAAAACTTCTCACCACATTTTCCCCGACACCCGAGAGAAAAATCTGAAGAATATCGGAGTCCTCCAGTGGGAGAAGAGGAGAAAACTTCCCACATTTTCCCCCACTCCCGAGGGAAAAATTTTGAAGAATATCGGGGTCCTCCAGTGGGGAATGAGAGAAAAAATATCCCACAACATTTTCCCCCGACTCCGAGGGAAAAATGCGAAGAATATCTCGGTGATCATCCATGGGGAGAGAGAGAAAACGTCCCAAAACATGTTCTCCGACTCCCGTGGGGAAAACCTGAAGAGTATCGGTATCCTCCTGTGGGACAAGAGCAGAAAACGTCCCAAAACAATTTTTCAGACTCCAGAGGGTAAAATCTGGGGAATATCGGGGTCCTCCTGTGGGAGAAGAGGAGAAAACATCCCACAACATTTTCCCCGACTCCCGAGGGAAAACCTGAAGAATATCGGGATCCTCCAGTGGGCGAAGAGGTGAAAATGTCCCATAACATTTTCCACGACTCCCGAGGGAAAAGCCTGAAAAACACCGTGATCATCCGATGGGAGAAGAGGAGAAAACGTACCACAATATATTCCCCGACTCCCGAGAGAAAAACCTGAAGAATATCGGGATCCTCAGTGTGAGAAGAGGAGAAAACGTCCCACAAATTTTTCCCCGACTCCCGAGGGAAAAACCAGAAGAATATCGACATCCTCCAGTGGGAGAAGAGGAGAAAGGTCGCACAACATTTTCCCTGACTCCCGAGGGAAAAATCTGAAGAATATCGGGAGCCTCCAGTGGGAGAAGAGGAGAAAATTTCCAGAAATTTTTCCCCGACTTCCGAGGGTAAAATCCGGAGAATATCGGGATCCTCCAGTGGGAGAAGAGGAGAAACGTCCCACAACATTTTCCCCGACTCCCGAGGAAAAATCCTTAAGAATATCGGTATCCTCCAGTGGGTGAAGGGGAGAAAACCTCCCTCAACATTTTCCCCGATTCCCGAGGGAACAACCTGAAGAATATCGGGATCTTCCAGTGGGCGAAGAGGAGAAAAAGTCCCACAACATATTCACCGACCCCCGAGGGTAAAACCTGAAGAATATCGGGATCCTCCTGTGGGAGAAGAGAAGAAAACGTCTAACTACATTTTCCCCGACCCCGAGGGAAAAATCTGAAGAATATCGTGGTCCTCCAGTGGGAGAAGAGGAGAAAACGTCCCGCAATATTTTCCCCGACTCCCGATGGAAAAACCTGAAGAATATCAGGACCCTCCAATGGGAGAAAAGGAGAAAATGTCCCACAACATTTTCCCCGGCTCCCGAGGGTAAAACCTGAAGAATATCGGGATCTTCCAATCAGAGAAGTGGAGAAAACGTCCCACAATATTTTCCCCGACTCCCGAGGGAAAAACCTTAAGAATATCGGGATCCTCCAGTTGGAGAAGAGGAGAAAATATCCCACAATATTTTCCCCGAATCCCGAGAGTGAAATACGAAGAATATCGGTATCCTCCTGTGGGAAAAGAGTTGAAAACGTCCCACAACATTTTCCCCGACTCCCGGGGGAAAACCCTGAATAATATCGCGATCCTACAGTGGGAGAAGAGGAGAAAACGTCCCACAACATTTTCCATCGACTCCCGAGGGAAATACCTGCAGAATATCGGGGTCCTGCAGTTGGAGAAGAGGAGAAAACAACCCACATTTTCCCCGACTCCCCAGAGAAAATCTGAAGAATATCGGGATCCTCCAGTGGGAGAAGAGGAGGAAAAGTCCCAAAAATTTCCCTGACTCTCGGGGAAACAACATGAAGAATATCGGGATCCTGCAGTTGGAGAAGGGGAGTAAACGTCCCACAACATTTTCCCCGACCCCCGAGGAAAAACCTGTAGAATATCGTTATCCTCCAGTGGGAGAAGAGGAGAAAACGTCACACAATATTTCCACGACTCCCGAGGGAATAACCTGAAGAATATCGGGATTCTCCAGTGGGAGAATAGGAGAAAACGTCCCACAATATTTTCCCCGACTTCCGAGGGAAAAACCTGAAGAATATCGGGATCCATAGGTGGGAGAATAGGTGAAAACGTCCCACAATATTTTCCTCGATTCCCGAGGGAAAAATCAGAAGAATATAGGGATCCTCCAGTGGGAGAAGAGGAGAAAACATCCCACAACATTTTCCCCGACTTCCGAGGGCAAAATCCGGAGAATATCGGGATCCACCAGTGGGAGAAGTGGAGAACGTCCTACAATATTTTCCCCGACTCCTGTGGGAAAAACCTGAATAATATCGGGATCCTCCAGTGGGAGAAGAGGAGAAAACATCCCACAACATTTTCCCCGACTTCCGAGTGTAAAATCCGGAGAATATCGGGATCCACCAGTGGGAGAAGTGGAGAACGTCCTACAATATTTTCCCCGACTCCTGTGGGAAAACCCTGAAGGATATCGGGATCCTCCAGTGGGAGAAAGGAGAAAACCTCCCTCAACGTTTTCCCCGACTCCCGAGGGAACAACCTGAAGAATATCGGATTGCTCCACTGGGGGAAGAGGAGGAAATGTCCCACAACATTTTCCCCGACTCCCGAGGGAAAAATTCTGAAGATTATCGGGGTCCTCCAGTGGGAGAAGAGGAGAAAACATCCCACAACATTTTCTCAGACTCCCGAGGGAAAAATCTGAAGAATATCGGGATCCTCAAATTGGAGAAGAGGAGAAAACATCCCACAACATTTTCCCCGACTCCCGAGGGAAAAATCCGAAGAATATCGGCATCCTCCAGTGGGAGAAGAGGAGAAAATGTCCCACAATATTTTTTCCGACTCCCGTGGAAAAAACCTTAAGAGTATCGGTATCCTCCAGTGGGAAAAGAGCAGAAAACATCGCACAACATTTTTCCAGACTCCAGAGGGAAACTTCTGAAGAATATTGGGGTCCTGCAGTGAGAGATGAGGAGAAAACGTCCCACAACATTTTCTCTGACTCCCGAGGGAAAACCCTGAATAATATCGGGATGCTCCAGTGGGAGAAGAGGAGGAAATGTCCCAAAATATTTTCCCCGACTCCCGAGGGAAAAACCTGAAGAATATCGGGATCCATAGGTGGGAGAAGAGGTGAAAACGTCCCACAATATTTTCCTCGACCCCCGAGGGAAAATCAGAAGAATATCGGGATCCTCTAGTGGGAGAAGAGGAGAAAACATCCCACAACATTTTCCCCGACTTCCGAGGGTAAAATCTGAAGAATATCGGGATCCACCAGTGGGAGAAGTGGAGAACGTCCTACAATATTTTCCCCGACTCCTGTGGGAAAACCCTGAAGAATATCGGGATCCTCCAGTGGGAGAAAGGAGAAAACCTCCCTCAACATTTTCCCCGACTCCCGAGGGAACAACCTGAAGAATATCGGAATGCTCCAGTGGGAGAAGAGGAGGAAATGTCCCACAACATATTCCCCGACTCCCGAGGGAAAAATCTGAAGAATATCGGAGTCCTCCAGTGGGAGAAGAGGAGAAAGCATCCCACAACATTTTCCCCGACTCCCGAGGGAAAAATCTGAAGAATATCGGGGTCCTCCAATGGGAGAAGAGGAGAAAACATCCCACAACATTTTCCCCGACTCCCGAGGGAAAAATCCGAAGAATATCGGCATCCTCCAGTGGGAGAAGAGGAGAAAATGTCGCACAATATTTTTTCCGACTCCCGTGGAAAGAACCTTAAGAGTATCGGTATCCTCCAGTGGGAAAAGAGCAGGAAATATCGCACAACATTTTTCCAGACACCAGAGGGAAATTTCTGAAGAATATTGGGTCCTCCAGTGGGAGATGAGGAGAAAACGTCCCACAACATTTTCCCCGACTCCCGAGGGAAAACCCTGAATAATATCGGGATCCTCCAGTGGGAGAAGAGGAGAAAATGTCCCACAACATTTTCCCCGACTCCCGAGGGAAAAACCTGAAGAATATCGGGATCCTCCAGTGGGAGAAGAGGAGTAAACGTCCCACAACATTTTCCCCGACTCCCGAGGGAAAAACCTGAAGAATATCGGGATCCTCCAGTGGGAGAAGAGGAGAAAACGTCCCACAACATTTTCCCCGACTCCCGAGGGAAAAACCTGAAGAATATCGGGATCCTCCAGTGGGAGAAGAGGAGAAAACGTCCCACAACATTTTCCCCGACTCCCGAGGGAAAAACCTGAAGAATATCGGGATCCTCCAGTGGGAGAAGAGGAGAAAACGTCCCACAACATTTTCCCCGACTCCAGAGGGAAAAATCTGGAAGAATATCGGGATCCTCCAGTGGGAGAAGAGGAGAAAACATCCCACAACATTTTCCCCGACTCCCGAGGGAAAAACCTGAAGAATATCGGGATCCTCCAGTGGGAGAAGAGGAGAAAACGTCCCACAACATTTTCCCCGACTCCCGAGGGAAAAGCCTGAAGAACATCGTGATCATCCGATGGGAGAAGAGGAGAAAACGTCCCACAATATTTCCCCGACTCCCGAGGGAAAAACCGGAAGAATATCGGGATCCTCCAGTGGGAGAAGAGGAGAAAACGTCCCACAACATTTTCCCCGACTCCCGAGGGAAAAACCTGAAGAATATCGGGATCCTCCAGTGGGAGAAGAGGAGAAAAGGTCCCACAACATTTTCCCCGACTCCCGAGGGAAAAATCTGAAGAATATCGGGATCCTCCAGTGGGAGAAGAGGAGAAAATTTCCAGAACATTTTCCCCGACTTCCGATGGTAAAATCCGGAGAATATCGGGATCCTTCAGTATGAGAAGAGGAGAAAATGTCCCACAACATTTTCCCCGACTTCCGAGGGAAAAACCTTAAGAATATCGGTATCCTCCAGTGGTTGAAGTGGAGAAAACCTCCCTCAACATTTTCCCCGACTCCCGAGGAACAACCTGAAGAATATCGGGATCTTCCAGTGGGAGAAGAGGAGAAAATGTCCCACAACATTTTCCTCGACTCTCGAGGGAAAAATGTGATGAATATCGGGGTCCTCCAGTGGGAGATGAAGAGAAAAGTTCCACAACATTTTCTCTGACTCCCGAGGGTAAATCCTGAAGAATATTGGTATCCTCCTGTGGGAGAAGAGGAGAAAATGTCCCACAACAGTTTACCCGACTCCCGAGGGAAGAACCTGAAGTATATCGGGATCCTTCATTGGGAGAAGAGGAGAAAACTTTCGACAACATTATCTCCGACTCCCGATGGAAGAATCTGAAGAATATCGGGATCCTCCAGTGGGAGAGGAGGAGAAAACTTCGCACAACATTTTACCCGACTCCCGAGGGGAAAACTTGATAAATATCGGGATCCTCCATCGGGAGAGAAGTCTCAGCGTATCACAGTATTTTCTCCCACACTCGAGCGTTCTGACTGAAGAATTCTGGACTCCTGCGGACGAGAGGTTAAAATGTTACTAAAGACGCCTAACGCCTTCACAATAATCTGGATACTTCCACGTCGCCTGTGTACAGTATTCGCAATACCTGTGTTATATTACTAATATTTTACATGTGTAACGTTGTACACATTTTGTGCAACAGTTATTATGTTATGTTGACGTCAGTTCATTCCTGTATCAGAATTATCACCATCATTAGATCTGTGAATAATTTTAAGCAATGTCTTAGAATATGTAAGTATATATTTTTTAGGTGAACTGTTACTGCTGTCTGCACTTAAACTTAATGTTAATAATTGTAAATAGTAATTTGACCTAATGTAATTATATGTTAACGTAGTGTATAGTTAGATTTAATTGTGTAACTGTATCGTAATTAATGTAGAAAAAGTTGATTAATTTTAATGTTACTTTAGCTCCTGTAATAAATGAATATTATAAAATAAATTTGTGTATTCTTTTTTGTTAAATGCTTTAATTATCTGTAATGTTTATCGATAAGAATGTATAATAGCCGAAATTTTCTCAAGCAATTTTATTGAATGGGATGTTTGTAGAATTTTATATTAATAATGTTTAGGTACGGAAAATAATGATGGTGAATGTATTTTTAAATTTTCAGAAGTGGATCTCTTTATTTACTCTGTAACTGTTGGCCATTTTGAATTTTCATATCATAATTATATTGGAGAGGTAGTTATTTACGCAGTTAAACAAATTTAAGTTCCATTATTCTTAGAATATTTCAATAAAATAATTTTATAATGATTAGTAGAATATAAAATAAGTTACAATTTAATAAAATTTCCACATAAACTTCAAAAGACATTTGAAAATACATTCACAATCATTATTTTCCAGGCCTAAATATCTACTATATATAAATTAATGTTTGTTTGTTTGTTTGTTGGTATGTTTGTTCGTACTTTATGCGCTTGATCCGTTTGTGATGGACCTTTTTGCAAAATGTTCAGGAGATTCCCGGTATGAACATAGGCTATAAGAGAGTTGAGATACTCAACTCCTACACCCTTAAAATAACCTTTATAGTGAAAAACGCGAAAAAGTCTATATTTTTTTACTCTTCAATTGCTAACGCTGTCTAAACCATACAAATACACAAAATTAATGTATGCAGAATTGAATATCTCAAAAAAAACTCTACAAAGAAGTCTGCGACAGCATATGCTTATCTTTTACAGATAACACACAACAGCCATTTTTGTCTTTCATTGATGCCAAGGAGATCAGGATAAGTAGATTCCCGGGCAAGCATGCGTTGCCATTACCATTCATCTGATTGTCATGGGGTTTTTCCCGGGAAGGTTATAGGTTATAAGAGAGTTTAAATGCTCAAGTCCTTAACCCTTAAAAATCATCTTCTATAGTGAAAAATGTCACTTTTTGTAAACTAAAATGGCTTACGCTGCCTAAACCATAACAAACACACAAAATTATTGTACACAGAATTGAATATCTCAAAAGCCTCTACAGAGAAGTCCACGACAGCAAATATTTATCTTTTAAGGATAACTCACAATAACAATTTTTGTCTTTCATTGATGCCAAGTAGATTCCCGGGCAAGCACAGCAGCGCACGGCGGGTATTCTTTCATGAATATCTAAAAAATAATAAATTTTATCTTTCAGCTCATTTATGCCAAGTACATCGGGATGTGTAGATTCCCGGGCAATGCCAGGTAATCAGCAGGGGGATCTAAATATAATAACGATATAAATTTATACTTATTTTTCCCTTTACTTATTCAACTAAATGCAAAAACACATTATCATTTATTTAGGTGTAGCAGCGCACGCCGGGTATTAGCTAGTGTATAATAAATTAGCCTTTTACTAACATATGTTCTGAGTTAGCAATTACTACCTAGTCATCAGCAAATATCATTGTGTTCAGTTTTATGGTAATTAAATAATAGTAATTATTATTCCCCTCCATGGTATCTTTACCTTGTCGTGGTGGAGTGGCTTGCGTGCTTAAATGATCCTGAGAGCTATGCCGGCCATAGCATTGCTGCCGATAGAGTTACCCATGCCGGACTGGTCGAAGATGATAAGCCACACGAAAAAAGTACCTTGGTCGAAAGAGTGACGATCTTTCACCGTAAAAATAAACCGTCAAGAAATGCGGACATGGGTTCAACTGGGGTAAAATTTTCCGGAGGTCAAATAGTCCCCCATTCAGTTCTACGGGTGGGGACTACTTCAGGGAACCCATAACAAAGCTGCGATGGGCAGGACATGTTGCATGTATGGGGAATGAAAGACTTGCATGGAAGCTTCTTGTAGGTAAGCCAGAGGGAAAACGCCCAGTTGGTAGACCAAGAATGAGGTGGGAGAATAACATTAACTATGATTTGAGGGAAGTAGATTATACAGGGAATGATTGGAAAGCATTAGCTCAGGATAGGGATGTATGGAGAGCTTATGTTCGCGCGGCCATGAACCTACGGGTTCGTTTGTGCCAGTGAGTAAGTAAGTAAGTAATTATTATTATTGCTTTGAAAGCCAGTGGTCTAATATTTATATTAACTAATCATAATTTTGAAAATATTTTACACAAATTAACTATTTTGAGGTGGCTCCATGGCACAAATGGTTAGACTCTCGCTTCACACTGCTGAGGTTTTGAGTTTACATCCATATGGGTTTCATGGAGTCTGGACAGGTTTTCCTCAGGGTTTCTACCGTTTTCTCCTGTCATCAAATTTCATTCCATCATTTCTCCATACTCATTCATTTAGTTTCATTTCATTCATCTGCCCCCATGTTAGTACATCAGGTGTGATTGGCCGACATTCTTGTAATTCACAGATCTTCAATATAAGGGGCTTCATTGCATCTCATCCCTCAACCCAGCCCTGAACATGAGTTGAGGAGTTTTTAACTATTTTGAAGAGTGTTTTCTTTCTTTTTTGTTCTGATATATTCCAATTCAAATTCTACCCTCCTAAAAATAAAACTTTATAAGTATGTATCATAGAAGTAAGTTCAACTTCTTCATTAAAATATAAGAAAGTTTTCGATGTTTTTATTTATATTTCTCACTTATATTAAAAGAAAAATTAATATTTTAAGAGATTTTTTTTTGCCTGAACCGGGATATGAACCCAGGATCTCTCAATCTCCATTCTGGGTTTTATCCAAGTTAACTTAGCTTAAGCTAAGTAAGCTCCTAATTAAGACAGAAATATTTCTCTTACTTATAGAATCCCTTACACATGAAGATGAGAATCTTCATTCTACATCGTAGGAAGAATTTTTAGTGGGATTTTAACATTACTTTTATAGCTAGTACAGCCTCATTTTCGATGAAAATATGAGAAAGTTGTTTCATTGTTTGCATTTTAATGCGAAAAAAAAGGTGCATTATTGGACATGAATGCCTTCACTACTGTATACAATATACTTCTCAG
Source organism: Diploptera punctata (assembly GCA_030220185.1). NCBI lineage: Eukaryota > Metazoa > Arthropoda > Insecta > Blattodea > Blaberidae > Diploptera > Diploptera punctata. The sequence continues at coordinate 9,134 of JASPKZ010007842.1, forward strand.
ATCTTGCACTACCAAATAAACTAAGAAATGGTCATCAAATTTTCATTAAAAAATATGGAACACATCAATTGCAGGACAGGAAACCAGATTTTTAGGTTTATTGTAATGTCCTGTAAAAAGGTACATGAGTAAAGACATCAAAGTTAGAAAATATATAACAATTATTAGACCAATCATCCTCTATGGAAGTGAGGTTTGGACACTAAAAGAGAATGGAATCATATCTGATGATTTGGAAAAGGAAAATTCTGAGGAAGATATGGACTCATACTTGGCAATGGAGAATGATGGCTGGGACATATCATTAGAATGGAAGTGGACTGTAAATTGAGATTGTTGGATGATGTTGAAGCAGATTTGAGAGCTCTTGAAGCTAAAGGATGTAGGAATAAAGTGCAAGACCGAAGATAATGATTAATTATTAAAAGAGAGGCTAAGGCTAGACTAAAAGTGTGATGAAACCACAGAAGAAGAAGAAGAAGAAGAATGTTTATAGTGTGAATTTTTTTTTCATGCATCATTTTCATGTTTTCTGAAATTCAGGCTCTGAAGATTCATGGGGATGCAGATGTAAGAATTACATAGAGGCTGCTTTTAGGGGACATTTTTATTATTTTTCCTTTGTTGTGGTATAAGATTTCACTATTTAGATTACATAAACCATTTTAAATTACTGTATCTTGATAATATTAAAAATGCTATAAGTCATAATACATTAGTATTGTTTCTCTCACATGGACTAAGTTCTACAAGTCCTTGACCTTTCCGAAGTTAATATAAGCCAATTGTACTCTGCGTCCTTAGCCAAAATGATGTATCTCAACTTTTTTTTTAATTTTCAGTTTTTCTTACCATAGTAATGTTTAGTGTTCACTCTATGTATTTATTAAGCCAAATAGTCATATTTGTACAGAAAGTTACAAAAATCACTAATGAATTATAAATAAAATTTTATTAAAATCCTGACAAGGAAACTGTCAATCACTGCATGCCGAAACCTACATTGAAATTTCTCCCAGAGAAACATTGTGATGTTCCAAGGATGTGTACAAAAAAAAAATATTTGCTGCTTTTAACTGCATGGCGCAAAAATTAAGCTAGAATCCAGCAATTGAAACTCATTGTGGAAGTAGATGATTGTACTTGCTTGAATATAGAGGAGTGGAGTGAGGTGGGGTATGACACGGACAGCAGGTTGTGAGAGTTATCCAATCCACCAAGTAAGGAGTTCTATTACTTCCATGTAGTTTAAAAAGAGATCTACATTTTTAGTGTGTTGCAGTTAAAAGTAGCAGATAATTTTTTCAACATGGCCTTGGTACATCATAACGCTTCTCTGGGAGAAATTTCAAGATAGGTTTCGACATGCAATGGTTGACAGTACCCTTGTAAGAAAAACAGCAGTAATATTGTTTCCTAAGCTGTTTAATATACTGATGTAAGTTTGCTACTATTAGTCAAAACAGTATTATTTATATCATAAAACAATATTATGATAAACAAATTGATGTGGAATGTGATTTAAAAAATTGCTCATTCGCCGATTCTTTTAAAGATCTTGAGATATGTCTTTTGGCTTAGTAGGGCCATATAGGATATATAGATTTCTCTTTTAGTGTTCTCTCCCTTAGTTTAATGCTCCCTAATTTTAACTTACAAGGCAACAAAGATAACTTTATTATTTAGTATCTGAATCATCATGGCTGAAAAGCTGTGCCACAAAGCTATATTAGCCAATCTCATCTTTGATAACATGAAGTATAAATTTAAAAAATGATTTTCTTAAATTCTGTGGGTACATGCAAGAACCTGATATTTACAAATAAGCAATATTGAGATAAAGACAATTGAATAGTTACCCCAAATAACAGATCTAACCCATAAACTACAAATTGCTGGGAAAATGAAAAAAAATGCATAATGTTCATTTTGAGGTGATTACCTTTATTATATCATATACATTTTAATATATTTCAAACATATACAGCCAATTTGAATGCAAAATAGCATGCTACTAACTGAATATTAATATTTTAATACAGAATTGAGTATCTTTATAGAGTGATCTATCTTTATAAAGTGGAAAAGTGATCTAACTCCATATTTAACTAAAATGCTACAATAAGAAATAAAAATAAGTATTGAACACTGTTCCAATTAAAATTTCTAACTGAATCAGTGTTCAATGTTTATTTACCATTTAATGTCATTTCGTTACATTATTTGTGTCTTTCTTATTTTTACTTAATTTCTCTAAGATTCTGATAGAATTCATGGAACTGGGGTGGAATGAACTTGCACATGTGCAATAATTGTTTTTCTGCACTGCTTCTCATGACTTGACAAACTGTTTTTTGTCATTTTGTTACAGATAGATCACTATTTGCTTGAAAGTCAACTTTTAAAAATAAATAAAACAGATCTGGAAGAGAGCACTGATAGTTTTATATCCACCATGCCATGATATTCTCCGGATGGATCACTAATAAACTGAAAACTCAATTTTCAAATTTTTATTGGTTAGATATCTTTTTGGAGCAACTATTCAATTCTTGTATTAATTTTGAAGAGAAAAATGTATGTCTGAACCTGGATTTGAACCCAAGATTTTCAGCTCTGCTTAATAGTGCATTGACCATTATATTACCTGTACATCTCTCTTAAATAATCCGGTGCAGATGCAGCAGTGAACCATCTTTCACATTGTAACATGGCTGCTTCTAATTCAAGAAGACATTGTAATGTTAATTTTGGGATGTTTTAAGTAAATTTATACACTCATACTGAACGATAAATTAATTTTTGAAGAGAAAAATTTACATCCAATCTTGGATTTGAAACATATTCTGAGTTTTTGTGAAACATCAAAAATTGCAACTGCTGGATGAATTTTTAAATTTTCATTTTAGATGAACTCCTACACTTAATGGTCAGATTTTGCTAGTTAACAAACCCGATCTTACTTTTTTTAATTAATTGCTATATGCCAAGTTTGGTTTTAATGAAAAGAAAATTGCAGCTGTTAGAGCATTATCAGATACCCACCCATACACACACACATATATATATATTGGTTGTGGTCATTTTCAGTGTCTACTAAATCAGTGAAGATCTGTACAAAATTATCAGAAATCTTTTCATGAGAATTATCTGAACTTAATTCCTTCGAAATTTGTTAAAAAGTCACTTATCATGTTCTTGCATGCATTAACAGAACTTACATAAATATTGAATTATAAAATATGTACAGAATCTGAGTTCTTGGGAAAAAAATTCAACTTATAAGAATTGAAAGCAAACTGTTAACTTACCAGTATTATGAAGCATCTAAAATGTTGTTTACTCTCTTGGGCTGAGGATATAGCATTTGATTCATTTTCTGTTACCAGTATACCAATAGACATTCCAGGACAATAACTATCAACAACTGGCATGCGAATTTTCTCAATTAAAATATTCAAAATATCATTAGCAAAATTAGAACCATCCCCAGAAAGGCAAACACAATATAGTGGATCAGCAACCATTTCTTGTATGAGAGGAACAGAAGATTTCTTCAAGACTTCGGTAGGATCTTCTCTTATTTGTAGTAAAGCATCCATAGTCGTCACAACAAGAAGAAAAATCAGCCATTTCTGTAATTTTTACGACATTTAAAATAATAATCATTAAATAAATCAGAATGAAAAGCCGACTTTATTTAACAAGTCCTGGACAATTAGGAAAAAAAGATTATAGACTTATTCATGCGTCAAAATTGAGATTTTTAGATCATTTTTGGGATATACAAAATTAGATAAAATAAAAAAATCAAGAAATTAGAAGTAAATTAAATATATTTGCAATGAATGAAAAGAATAGAAGAATGCAGACATAAATGGAAGGAACATTTGGAAAGATTGGACATTAGGAGAATATAAAAAATAATTCAACCAAAAGGATGATGAAATCCTGGACGTTCAAGATAGAGATGGAATGAGGCTGGAACAGGTTATTTGGAAGCAAAAAGAAGAAGAAGAAGAAATTAATCAGACTTCATACCTCATCTCACATATATGAATTCAGAACTGGTTTTTGAAAGACCTTCCTTTCATTGTCAACTGACATGTGACTAATCAAACTTCAGTTTGATGCTAGTTTATAATGATAGGAAACATTTTGGAACTGGTCTTGAGTTTATACAAAATATGTCAGGTGAGGTGTAAAATCTGATTAATTTGATTGATCAATCTCTGTTTACCCTGCTTACGACATGGATGCTGCCCTGGATAGAAAGTTTCAGCTAAGTTTAGATTACCAACATAATATATGTAAATAACTATTTGCATGGCCACTTGTTTGAAGGTTGCTTTTTATTCTGGAAATTCGTTAAAAGACTGAACCATTACAATCCCCATTTTCACGGTATGGTGAAAATTTGGAAAATATATATGAATGAACAATTAGTATAAAATATTTAATAGATTCATTAAAATATAAGGTCATATTTTTGTTCATATTTAAATGCTTTTTAGGTCAAATAATAGGAGTTAGATATGTACCACTCATCTCATATTTGTAATTTTCTTGAATACGCAAGGTTTTGATGCTCTGAACATTGAAACCCTGGGTCTTCTAAAAAAAAAACTGCAAATTTGAGGTGAGTTGTGCATATCTAACTCCTTTTATTTAAAATAAACCTCATAGTGTTTATATTATTCATTTATAAACATCTAAATGATGGACAAATTATATTTGAAAAGAAAAATATATGCCTAGACTGGGGTTTGAACCCAAGACCTTTGACTCTCTATGTCATAGCAATGGCTCATTGCTTTTGGGGTTAGGGAATTAACTATGTATAAGAGAAAAATATGCGTTTAGATTGGAGGCCTAGGTAGCTCATTTGGAAAGAGCATTGACATAGAGAGTCAAAGGTCCTAGGTTCAAACCTCAGTCTAGGTGTATATTTTTCTTTTCAAATATAAATCTCATAGTGTTACTTCCTTTAAATATTAAACATTTTTCTCTTATTTTTAGGCCATATAAATCTGCCCCTTAATTATTAATATTCATCATATTCTTCTTCTTCCCCTCTGTTATTAAGATATTTAGAAGTAACATTACATATTGTATTGTATTTCCCTTCAGAGATTTAGGCGCTCTCCCCCTACAGGGAAGAATTTGAACCATACTAATTTAGTTACACTTGTTTTCGTATAGATGTCATTTTGAGTGGTCCGTGGTCAGCGTTCCGCCTCATACTGACATCTAGGAAACCAAGGTAGTACTAGGACGGGAAAATTTGATAAATTTTGCTTAGGGGCCTTTTCATTCAGGCTTAAGGATTTTTTACGAGCCTGAAAATCTTCAGACTCGGGATCCACGGCTTAAAGTCCCTCCCGGAGGACTTGCTCCTTAGATTTTTCCGTCCTAAAAAACCCATCGACCCCGGCCGGGTTTGAACCCGCGACCCTCGGGACCAGAGGCAAGGAGCATAACCACTAGTCCACCGCGGCCGACGAATGACGTTTTATTTAATAATCATTAAATGAATTGTTGGCTGTGGTGGTCTAATGATTATGTTCCTTGCCTTGTCTGTGGGCCGTGGGTTCAAACCCAGCTGGGTTTGATGGATTTTAGGATGGAAAAATCCAAGGGTTAAGATCTCCATGAGGGAGTTTAAGCCGCAAATCCCGAGTCTGAAAATTTTTAGACTCATAATAGAAACTGAAGCCTGAATCAAAATGTATCATAGGAATCTGTGCCTATTAATAATTATTAAAAATATTCTAGGGTTCAGCTTTACTTACAATCATGGTGTTGTTGGATATACCTTTAGTCACTGCTCTAATTAAGAGAGTAATTATTATGCTTGTTAACTCTATGAAGGTTAATTGATTCTTTCATAATAGGTTACCAGGACCAGGTGCTAAGCTTCTGTAAAGAATAGAGGTTTTGGTATAGAGAACACATGTTTTCACTAATGAATGAAAATTAATATTGTATAAGTAGTTAGGCATATTGAAAGAAAATCAATAGTTTACCATATAGATAAGTTGACTTCATTGTGGTTTTTGTTCTACAATCAATGGTGCTCAAAACTAGGGTATTCTAGGTAGCCATTGAATGGAGTGAAACAGAACAATATGCCATCAAATAAATACATATAAAATTAATTTAAAATATTGTAGTCAGAAAAAGGCTTCGTGAATTACTATTACACTTTTTATAAAACCCTTCAGAAATATATTGAAATGTTTCCATTAGAAATTAGTTTCCAGTCGAAGGTCCTTAAAATATATTTACACTTGTAATGAAAATTTTCATCAATTGATTTTGTATAGTAATATATTGGTAATAATTAAGCCATGGAAAATCTGCTTCTAAATATGTATATTCATAGATCATCATCTGGCCAGAGTGAAAATCATAAAATGGTTTTCTGTTAAAGATGATTCTGAAAAATTTGAATCAAGAAACTTTAGAAATATTGAACTGCGGAAAGAATAACAGATCAAAATTGCTAGTAGATTTTTAATACTGGAATCTTCAGATAAAAATAAGGCAACCAAAGAAGAAACTGATGTAAATAAAGAATGAGAGACTCTAAAAGATACTATTAATTTGTCAGCTTCAGAAAACATGGCTATTTAAAAAAGAGGCAAAACAAGAAACAGTTTGATGAGGGATGTACCGACATTGTAAAATAATGAAAGTATTTTGAAAACATGGACTTTAAGTGAAAATTATGGAAACACTATAGAATCAATTTAGAATTCTGAAAATTATTATCATATTACAAATACTTATTTTCATTATTTCCATAAAAAAAAAATTGGTGTTTTGATATTCAAATCCACAATTTTCAGTTATATGCAGCATCACTTAGTCATCTCACAAACAAGTTCATGTGTGAAAAACACTTTAATTCCTAAATGTCAAAATTTTGAATACCGGTACTGTATAAATTTCATCTACAGGCTGTGTCAAGGATTTCAAATGCAAGAAATCCCAATTTCCCGATTGTACATTCTAAGAATATAGTATTACGCTCAGGGTCAGTTAAGCCCCGCCGTAATGATAGCGTGAAGATCACTATTGTTTAAGTGGTCTTTGGCCCGAGCGGTTGGCCTTGGTTTTGGAGGATGAATTCCACATTTAAACATGTTAAAACACAGTAAACAATAAAATAACAGTATTTATTAAAATAAATCCAAACATAGAAAAACATTAAAACCAAACATATAAAACACTTATTAAAATCAGCTAAAATCGCCATATTGTCAAGCGTCAAAATACTAAAAGTGTTAAAATTCAGAGAGAGAAATTAATCATTTAAAATATTCAACTTTGTTCATTATACTAAGTTCTTTGGACCATTTGGTCCTTTAATTAATTCTATGTCTGAAAAATGACCAAAAGAATGATAATTGATAACGGTTCATATTTACCCATGTAGAGCTACCTCCCCTGCAGGGGGACCGTGTTCGGTCCCGCCGCCGTTCTGCCTTCGTTAAAAAAATCGCGAATATTTATATGATAAATTTTAAGTTTCTAATCGGGGAAATTTGGGTGGAAAGTTCATGTTCTAGTTTGAAATCTTCATCTATGTCAAAATGGAAAGCTTTGTTCTACTTTCACTTCTTGCACTCACATTACTCTTATCTAATGTGGTCATCTTTCTAACTAAACAATTCTGGAATCTGTGACATTGGTTTTGATCTAGGATATAGAAACATGCCTTTTTATTAGAGTTTTTTATGTTATATGAGTATGAAGTAATATGTTTTTCCGTGCGGTTAATTATACCCTATTTTCTGATATAATACACATGTATATGTGTCTATCCTTTATCGACTTTTTATAGTATTTTATTATTATTGCAGTTAGGCCCTAGTGTAGGCATAACATTTCCCCCCCCCTAAATAAGACTGTAGGGTTGAAAAACCGAAAGTCTTTTTTCCTTATAGGATATCTCTCACCTCCCGGGGGTTTGTCCTGACATTTATCTTATTAATTTAACTTTAAGTGGGAGTGGAAATGACGTCATCAATTGGCGATTTCATCTGTAACCTGGAAGTATTTTGTTCTCATTTTAAGAGGTTAGATCGTCTTTTACTAATTGCCCCGGATACCTTTAATTGTGTCGTAATATCGGTAAGATCTGTTTACTTAGTGAGAACACTATACTTCTTCAAAAAAAAAATTACAATATAGCATGTCTTCCTGGCTTAAAAAAAAATGTCGCCTGTGCCTCATACACTATAAAAATATTTTCACTAAAAATGGTTTGTGCTCTCCGTCCTTCTTCTTTGTTTAAACCTTCTTGTGGTTTCTTTTGAAACGATGCACTATCACTTTAATTCACATCCGACGCACTTAACAACATTTCGTTTCTTTTTTTGTTTTTCACTTCTAAGGTTCTATTTCGTGAACCTGAGCATGTTAAAAAAAATATCAGAACTGCTGTGCCTGTTGTGGCTAGCTTGGAGGTCAGGGTTCGTGTCTGCTTGCCTCGATGGAGGATGCGATGTTCTAATGCTCAAGTTCGTGGATCATGTTCAGCTGCCGTTGGTCCAGGTAGGCCTTTGATTTGGTTATGCCTAGTTTCTTTAAACAAAACCCAGTTAGGTCCAAGGAGAGCTTGTGAAGGGTTTGATAGGAATTAATCTTGACGTGGAGTTTGTTTTCTTGCTTCATCTATAGGAGCAATTTGGAATGAAGGATGTTAGGCCAAGGTTGTCGTTGGAGATAGTTATATATATTTTTTTATAATTGCCTGGGTTTGTTCTTTACTGCTTGTGAGGTGTTTGCTTTAGCTGGTTGCTCCGTCACGAGATGTGTAGTTGATCCTGGTAGCTCTATGCTGTGGCTCACGTTCTCAGGTGTACAGGGTGTAGTTGGTCCTGGCAGCTCTATACTGCGGTTCTCGTCCTCAGATGTACACGGTGCGCCGTGAGTCTGGCCCTCTTAATCTTGCTCCCATCATGAAGGGTGCGTGGCGGGTGGCCGCAGGTGCAGGCGGGAAGCTGGTAGTTCCTAATTTTCTGAAATCTTAGGGCATTTGTTAGAACCTGGGAGGATACTTTAAACATCGATTACTGGGTTTGTGGGTATCCCGCTCTACATGGGTCCGCATCACTTATTATCACTACTTGTCATAGAATGGTAATTTTCGGTTTGATTTAACCTCATCGCTTAGATGCTTCATTGATCAGCCATCTTATCTCCGATACTATATTCCGAACCCTGCTTACTAGACGTCCTGGCTTTAGGTCTTATTATTGTCATACAACATCGTATCATTTAGTTTTCGTTTATTACAGGCACCCATGTTCCTATCTGTCCCTTATAGCTAGCCTCAAGTTGCAAAAAGAAATGCTCTTATGTTTTTGGTATTATGATTCTCATGAATCATTTACGCCCTTATGCAACTCAGGTTTCACTGGATTCAAAAATTTTCAGTATCTTACCGTATTTTACCGCTTGTTTTCAAAACTTTCCATTGCTTGTTTAAAATTTCAATTTTGCTTTTCCCTCTATAGAGTCCTGGGTTCGATCGAGTGTGCTCGCCTACACATAAATCGCTAGGGCTTTAAGATGTAAATACTATTTAGTACGATTATGTAACCTGAATTCCGTATCATTCCCTCGTAAGGTCCTGATTTGAGAGCATTTCCTTTCTTCTATCATGTGTCATCCGGGATGCGTCTTTGCATCTTAAATTCTGTCGTTTCTAACCTATCTGTCAATTTCCCGTGCTACCGCCTACAGTAGTTATCTTTACAAAAAAAATCTAAATGGTGTTGTTTCCCTAAGTCCTTCCTAATTCTTTCGGCAATATCTCATCTGTTCTCTTGAATTTCTTTATTTAACTTTTTAAATTACTCCTGATTATGCGTAGACTTTATTCCGTGTCTTGGGTCCCCATCTTACCTATGGGTTTAACCTCTCCCTTTGTCATCTCCTACTTCTTTATTTTCCTCTTAATTTCCATATACGTTTTTGGGTTAGTTCCTGGTCTCATATGTGTAGATATATTCCCTATCTTACCTGCGGGTGTAACCTCTCATTATACTACCTTATGTGTTTAACCTCTAATTTCATGTACAACCTATGTGTTTAACCTCTAATTTAGTGTACTCCTTATGTGTTTAATCTTCAATTTCATGTATTCCTTATGTGTTTAACCTCTAATTTCTGAGATCTCCCTACCTAATGTGCTTAACCTCTCATTGTATATACTACCTAATGTGTTTAACCTCTCATTGTATATAATATCTAATGTGTTTAACCTCTCATTGTATATAATATCTAATGTGTTTAACCTCTCATTGTATATAATATCTAATGTGTTTAACCTCTCATTGTATATAATATTCCTACTTAGGTCAATCTGTCTCTCTTGGCTCTACTCGTCGATCGCACAATCGTATGTATGTTTCCTTTAGTATTCTTCTCTGGTGTCTCAACGTTTCTGATGTCCCTGACTAGTATTCGTTGTCCCTTCGTTATGACCATATTCTATGTGTGCGTACGGCTTTCTCATCGCGGTTTCCTTTCCGCTTTCTCACCACCGGTGGGTTTTCTCTGGCATCCTGTCCTTTCGGGGAGGCCCTAGACATCTCCTCGAGCGCGACCTCGAAGACATGAAATGGAACCTGTCATCTCCATTCGTGTCGACGGTGGCCCGATTTATGCCCGCCTCCGTTTGTGCTTCCCTGTCTCGCAAATAAAGCCGGGTGAGCCAGCGAAGCGCCCGAGCTGCGAGCCTCGAAGGCATGGGATATGCAACGGTTCCCTTCATGCCAACGGTGGCCCGGGCCCTTCCTGTCACACCCTCTAATTCTGTCGCTCCAGAATGTCCCTACCGCATTCCCGCTCGAGCCAGCGAAGTTTTCGCGCTGAGACCTTGTAGTCGAGAAATGGCGCTCACTTTTAGTCTTGGTGGCCCGGATCTCTCCCAGCTGCGACCTCAAGAGGTAGGGCGAGTTCGTTCCATTTTTCTTCCACAGTGGCACGAATCCTTCCTAACTCGCTCTCTGAAATCTCGATTTCGACGTTAATCTTAGGGAGAGCCTTCTTGAGCTCATGGACGCCGCCTCATCGGAAAAGTGGATTTTATCCTAATCTCTTTGATGGGGTTCCCCTGTTGCCCTCATCACTCCCTAAACCCGGGTATCACTACTGTTTCTGTGGGTCTCTCTGCCCGTGTTTGCTTCTGTTTCCCGTGGGTCTCTCTCCCGTTATTGCTTAGTGTTTTTGTTTGTCTCTAGTTTCTCGGATGACTATCTCTCTAGCGCGTTGGCGAAGTGTTCAGGCAACTCGCCAAATTGTCGAGGGCAGAAACCCTCTCCAAAAGGGTCCTTAGTCCTTCCCAACTGGTATCTCTTTAACGATGTTTGTTCCGCATGGCCCATAACGTCCCTTAGCTTTCTCCCTAGCTCGTTGGTGAAGTGTTCAGGCAACTCGCCAAATTGTCGAGGGCAAAAGCCTCTCCAAAAGGGTCCTTAGTCCTTCCCAACTTGTATCTCTGTGTGCGACTATGTAAATGTTTTATCTCTGTGTGTGTATGTCTAACGTTACCTAGCCAAGATTGACCTAAGTTGTAGCCTATCCTCTTAATATCCCTCGTAGGCTTAAATATGAAGTCTTAAGCGATCTAGTTTTCATCTATTATCGTAATATGTCATATCCCATGTGTGTGTGTGTGTCTACTTCTCGACTGATATCTAGTCCTAACTGACATGGAACGAGCCTGCAGGTCAAAAGAGTCTAGGCGCCTTTAGACATTTCAATCTTTTCCAAGCCAGTCCATTTCAACAGGAACCATTGCCGGTGGAGTGTATTTTGTTGTGTCATACTCAGTAATAGTATTTTGTGTAACCCCTGGGTTCCCATTTGAATTTTCACTTTCTACTAGATCGGATAAAACATCTCACTGTTTGTCAAGTATCCTAATTTCCATCAAAAAGTCTAAAAAAAATATGTATGGGAATAAGTCTATCTTGTTGATCACTTTTGCAAGCATCTTGTTTCTGCCCCTACTCCGTATTTCTCACTAGCGGAGTTCTACAATTGTGCCAAGTCTCCATTCCCCTCTTCTGTTCGAGCTCTCTCTTATTTATTCAGAATTTCCATTATTTCCGTTTCCGAAACCTTAATCTGAATTACGGATCAAGCGAGTCCTCCCTTAATTGCGCTAGCCTCTATGACTTTACTCAAGATCTAAACTTGACTTATAATTTAGAAACGCCTCATACTGTATTCGAGCCCTTCACAGGATGTGCCCGCCGGCATTGTTGTAAATCTCTCAACACCGCATGAGAGGTTAACCAAAAAAAAATTATTTAACCTGAAGTTCGGTCGTCTTCCCTTCCATGAGTCCTGAGTTGAAAATCCCTCAGTAATGTAATTTCCTTTAGGGAGGGGTGTGGTGCCTGATTTGCTTTATTGCGCTAAATCTCCATTCCCCGCTTTGATCGATTTCTCTCTAATTCATCCTAAGTTTTCCATGCCCCTTTTCCATACTCTTTGTTTTCGAAACTAGAATCTACATCCCTCATTAGTTGCGTTCCCATTTTTGATTGCGCTGACTCTCTATTCCCCTCTTTGCTCGAGTTCTCGTTTATTTCTTCTAAGTCTCCATGCCCCTTTTCCATACTCTCTGTGACTAAAATACCTTATCTCTATTTGCTAATACATGCCACTTTTATTTCCTGTAAATGTCTTGGGTCTTTAAGTTGTTAATAATTTTTATATCACTTCTTTTTATTTAAAGTACGCTTTCTGATGTCAAGAAAAAATAATATTTATTTCCCTGTAAATGCAAATAGTATAAATTTATTTATATTCCTAATGCAGTCTGTTTGGAGTTCTTAACTATGTGGAGAATCTAACTTACATCTCCCAAAATAAACACATTCCACAGCCTTGGCTGAAATTTACTGACCTTCTAATAGACACTCAGTCTTCATGCATGTAAAGGAAGGACATGTCAAAAAAAAAATAGTTCTCAAGATGGCGGTTTCTTTTTTTCTTTTTTTTTTCATTCCTCCACGATGGTGAGTCCATATTTTATTATTCAGAAAAAAAAATACTATTTCCTGTATCGTCAGTGTATAGCTAGGACGCCCTACCACTTTGCTTGTCACAGTATTTTTACTAGGTTTATCATGATTATTATTCTTATTATTATGTTACTGTGCTTATTATTATTATTAATTTTAAACCACTCAGTTATTAGTTCTCTTTTTCCTAACCCTTGATTTTTAACTGAGAACTGTCCCTACATATTATAAGGTGCTCGTCTTTACCATAAAATATCCTAGGATAACAATTCCAGCAACGAAATCGGTATTATTTGCCTCATGCCCTGCCTTGTCATGTCGCACGGTAGGCGGTTTAACTCTAATAGTGTTTAAAATTACTTTGATATACTTAGTATGATTATTTATTTCTACTAGCATAGTGGTTAAAGCACTGCGCTACAAGCCGAAAAGTCGGGGGTTAAAGTCCCGGTGGGTTTAGGATCCAAACCTTCTGACGGCACTATGGCCCTGGGGTCGATTCAGCCTCTAACTGAAATGAGTACCAGACGCTTGTTCTAGGGAAAGGGCGGCCGTCACGCAGGGCTGATAACCCGGCTGACATTAAGTGCCGATTGTCTAGAAATATTGGGAGCCCTAACGTCCCATTACCTCAAGGCCTCCTGAGGGGGAATATGTTATTTTATTTTATCACTGTTATTACTCTATTTCCAAATCCTCTGACTTTTATGTATTCCAATTCCCTAACTATTTTCCTGCTAGTCTTCGGTTATCATTTTTGTAATTAAATTATTTATAGTCCTATTATTAGATTTATCTTAACTGATTTATTTTCCCAATATAAATCACTCATTACTGTGCAAGTTATAATGTGGTTCCTTGAGCCTTACGTAGGCCAAGATTAATTACCCAACTAGTATTAGTGAAAAGGTCCCAGTGTGGATACACAAGTTGCGGGAGTGGCTGTAATGGTTAATATAGCCTCCGTTAGATGGCTCTGTAGTCATCGTTGCCACTTTGCAAGCAAAACTTAATAATATACGTCAGCCAACTTCCCATTTCTTTATCCTAAAAAACAAATTACCTAGTTATTAAACCATAAATTAATTTTTCATATCATACCTCTATCCATGATTCCGTAAGATATCCAAGATCGTGTTTTACGTGAATAAATCTAAAAAAAAAATGAATGTTTACATAGTACAAAAAGTATTTAGTGCATTAGTGGCGTAAGTGTAAGATGTGTCTGCCATCTTGTTTGCTCAAATTTATTACCCTTTTCGTAATCCTGAAAATATGATTAAAAAAATTCAATCTAGTGGCGTGTAAAAGCAACCTATGATCCCTTGGGCTTATCTCTCGTGGTGATGCTTTCAGAAATGATTTATGTATACATTTGATCCTGCCACGCCTTCCCGATAGACGAAATAATAAAATATGTCATTATCAACGTACAATTATTAATAGTGAATGAGATATTGCTTTAATTAACACAAAAAAATATTAAATCAATTTCATTACTACACTCTACAAATATTCTGAAAAAAAAATATCATAACCTAGGTTAACAACAAAAATATCATCTGACTGAAAAAAAACTTTGTCAAAATCATCAACAACACCCAAAATAATTCATCAAAACTATATGTATCCAAAAAAAAAAATCAAGTCCTGAAATGAACATAACATATAACATAACCCAGAAAAGATATATCATTTGTCCATACTAAAATAAAACATTTGTTGAAAAACATCAATACCAAAATTATTAGCATATAACCTAAAAACAGCGGTATAGTTTCATATCCAAAATTTACCCATTGACAATTAATTATACCCAAAAATTAGATCCTAAAAAAAATAAAATAAAATAACCTAAAGCCAGTTAATAATAATGTCCCAAGTTGAAAATTTTCTGGTTTCTCCTCTGTTTTAAAGGACATAGTTTATTCATTAGTACCAATGTGACTCTTATCTTCCCTATTGAAAAAAAAACATATAGATTTTTACTGTATACGAATTGAAGGTTAATTTTGTGGTCTAAGGTTCGTTTCCTTATACGTGAATATAATAGAAGATTATGCTCACGAATATACCACCGCCTGTTCACCAGTTATTACCCTCAGGGTCAGTTAAGCCCCGCCGTAATGATAGCGTGAAGATCACTATTGTTTAAGTGGTCTTTGGCCCGAGCGGTTGGCCTTGGTTTTGGAGGATGAATTCCACATTTAAACACGTTAAAACACAGTAAACAATAAAATAACAGTATTTATTAAAATAAATCCAAACATAGAAAAACATTAAAACCAAACATATAAAACACTTATTAAAATCAGCTAAAATCGCCATATTGTCAAGCGTCAAAATACTAAAAGTGTTAAAATTCAGAGAGAGAAATTAATCATTTAAAATATTCAACTTTGTTCATTATACTAAGTTCTTTGGACCATTTGGTCCTTTAATTAATTCTATGTCTGAAAAATGACCAAAAGAATGATAATTGATAACGGTTCATATTTACCCATGTAGAGCTGCCTCCCCTGCAGGGGGACCGTGTTCGGTCCCGCCGCCGTTCTGCCTTCATTAAAAAAATCGCGAATATTTATATGATAAATTTTAAGTTTCTAATCGGGGAAATTTGGGTGGAAAGTTCATGTTCTAGTTTGAAACCTTCATCTATGTCAAAATGGAAAGCTTTGTTCTACTTTCACTTCTTGCACTCACATTACTCTTATCTAATGTGGTCATCTTTCTAACTAAACAATTCTGGAATCTGTGACATTGGTTTTGATCCAGGATATAGAAACATGCCTTTTTATTAGAGTTTTTTTATATTATATGAGTATGAAGTAATATGTTTTTCCGTGCGGTTAATTATACCCTATTTTCTGATATAATACACATGTATATGTGTCTATCTTTATCGACTTTTTATAGTATTTTATTATTATTGCAGTTAGGCCCTAGTGTAGGCATAACATATAGTCTTGGTATTCTTACTAAATATGTCAACATTTTCGAAATTTTGAAAACTGCAAAAATTTAGTTTACGAGGTGTATTCAGGATTTCTAATACAGAATATCTGGTATATGTCCTAAATTTCCGAGTAAGGCATTTTTACTAAAATGTCATTTTTTTTTTTTCAAAACTGCAAAAATTATGTGTACAAGGTGTGTCCAGGATTTCTAATACAAAGAATCCTGTCAACTTCCCAAATTTTCTGATTGTATATTTGAAGGCTCTAGTCTTAGTGTGTCTATTAAAAAGTAAAAAATTTCTGAAATGATAAAAACTCACAAAAATACTTACAATATAAAATTAAATCAGTTAGTAACCCTAGTTAGTATAGAAGTCATCAGAATGGCGTGGGAGTAGATCAATTAGAAGTTTCAAACGTGTTGGCACGTATAACGAACACGTGAATCGTCAATTTGTAGTTAGTAGTAATTCTTAGAAATAATTTGTGCATTCATTCCAGAAATGAACTAGGTGAGTATAATAGCTGTAGATAGAAAGCCTGCAAATTTTGATATCACTGTTGTTAATCTTTTCTTCAATCAGAATTGAGTGCGTATTGTTTTAATGAGCTATGTGAAAATAGTTAAGAGAAGAATTAGTGGCAGAGTTGTCCATGTGTTCTAGTAGCATGGCTGTGGATTCTATCATCACAAGTTTGAAACCTACCTTTTTCCTTTTTGAATTAAATAAGAAATTTACATTAATAAGAAATCCAATACTGTTTAACGCAAGGGTTAGTGTAGCAGTTAACCATATGAATATGTTGTACAAGGTTGAATGCAAAGCTTGCAGATTTGAATCCGATTATTGTCATACATTTTTTTTTTAAAAGTAGTTTAATATTTTCATTACTAGAATTAAAAAATTGTAAGACTTGTGCTGCGATCCTACCTTTTTAAACATTGAGTTTGAAAGTTTTGAGAGCTATCTCAACATTCCTTTGCCCGAGCCCATAGAAGGCAAAGATTAATCCATCTTTCCTTTGTAAATTATTTAACATTTCATACTGAATTCTAAACAGTATTATAATCATGGAAGCTAGAAGGAAAAAGGGGATTAACTTAGATTGAGAAAGCTTTAGTATAGATATCAATATGAAACAGCAATATCATGACTAGTTACACAATCAGTAAACATATGTTAACTAAAAGTAACTTTTAATGTGAATCATTAGTCAGATCTTGAAATACAATTAATTAAACATAAATGACCTTCTTGACCATTATATAATTTGAAAGAAAAATATAAATTATGTAAATAATATAAATTGATAAACTTGGTCATCGATAATTCCAGTCCTTATGGATTTACAAAAAACAATAATAATAATTAACAGACATACGTACACACATTCTCCAGTCCAGCCGAGGGCTAGGGTTTGCAGGACTAATGAAACTAAACAGCTCACTCGAGCTACAGTCGAACTGACCATGACGATACTAAAGATGATGATGACATTGATACTAGCTTGCTCAGCTTATTTGAGGCTTTCCACAATGAGGGGAAGTTGTGCAGTCACACGCAACGCAGAAGGAAAGGAGGGTGGGTACGTAGGAGAGAGGACAACGAAGACAGGAATTTGGCACTGCTCTATAATATCACTGTAGAGGGAAGACACAATGACGTAGTTGTTACGTACCAAAAAAGTGATTTCAGTACAGACTTTCCAACTCAAATAATAGCTCAGTTGGTTAGAGCACGACGTCTGTAATCTATAATGTTACGAGTTCGAGTTCACCTTGCTTCCTAAAATAATTTTACCAAATTCCATTGTATGGTTCCTTGATTGGATCGGAGTTCCAAAGTTGGAACATTTCAAGGATCCCCCAAAGAAAAAAAAAAAGGAAAAATATAATATGAAGAGAATTGAGATATGAAAGTGAAAAAATGCATTTTTGTTTTTTGACCGTGTCAATCTTAAGACAGTCTTCGGGAAGGGTCAAGGTGGTTGGAATGGCCCCAAACCAATAACCTGCCCTTAGGCATAGAGAACGATGCCAGACCTAGTTCCTCCTGCCAATTGCTTGAGATGCTGCAATCACAGTTAATTTTGTCTGCTTTATGAGTAACCAACAGACTTGCTAAGTTAAATATTTCTTATTATTTAAAATAAATTGGTTTCCTCTTAATTTAATAAAAAATTATCATTTCATAAACATTTGTTTCAATTCATGCTCGTAATATTAGTTTTCAATAATTTATTTTATTTCTTTCTATTTAATATTATAACAAACTGTATATTTTATTTTATTATGTTGGATACATATTTTAAAATATATGTAGGATCAAGCAAACATTTTTGTTCGTTTAATTACAAGAAATAAGACTCGACTGCTCTTCTGATGTAAGGAATATATTTCTAACACTGGTTAAAATCATAAGTTGATGGATCTTGAAAATAAATTGAGAACTTCAAAATTTGTAAGAAGTAACACTATGAGGTATTAACAATGAATATTAATAAAAATAACATTAATTAAATAAAAATAAAACGTAGTTTTATTTGATTTTCATATTTATTATATAATTCAGTGACAGCTGTTTCGGTACACTGTACCTTCTTCAGACATGTTAACAAATAATTTGTTATTTGATTTTCATATTTATTATATAATTCAGTGACAGCTGTTTCGGTACACTGTACCTTCTTCAGACATGTTAACAAATTAACAAATTATTTGTTAACATGTCTGAAGAAGGTACAGTGTACCGAAACAGCTGTCACTGAATTATATAATAAATATGAAAATCAAATAAAACTACGTTTTATTTTTATTTAATTAATAAATATGGATTTTCATCAAGTAAACACCAACTCAATTGATTATAAAAATAACATCTCACCTCATATTTTTTTTAGAATGGTTTTGGAGAAATTAGTATTCCATCCTCAATTTTGCTGCACCATTATGAAGGAAACGTTGAATCACCATAAAAGAAAAACATTAGAGTAAAAACTGGCGATAGTATATTAATTTCTCAGAAATCAGGCTAAAAACAAGACAGAATGTGGTGTGAGATGTTATTTTTATTAATGAATACTTGGGAAAACTATTTTACTTGTGATATAGTAAACGCCGAAAATAACGACTGAGCTACCGAGATAAAGAAATATTAATTTTCCGTAACCCAACAGGTGGTAATGTTGATATATGTCGGTAATACAGAAATCTGTAATTTGTTAGTTCCTCCTTCCAATCGCTTGAGGTCTCTGGAGTCTGGTTTCTTTATGGTTGATATGTTGATAACAATCGATCTTCACCTATCTTCACTCGATAATGGCTGGTGCGCTATTAGTCGTATTTAATCAAAATCCAAAATGGTTGTGTTTAATGTAATGTATTGATCTTGTGCCGGCAGAATTGTAATTTGTAAATAGTGTGAATGGTTTTGTTTAAAAATGGACAAAGAGATGACGCTAGATGATGAATATAGACTGGACGAAGAAGCTATCAACTCTGGGATTTTTAGCGATTTAGAACCTGTAACTTGGTTAAACGATGATGATCCGGAGGCTCACATGTTTTTCCATCGTGTAGACTCAGATCAAATTATTTATCAAACAAAAAAGAAGTGTAAAATGATAGGGAAGTATGTGATGGGTGATTTATTGGGTGAAGGTAGTTATGGTAAAGTGAAAGAAATGTTGGACTCAGAAACACTTTGCAGGCGAGCAGTCAAAATTCTAAAGAAAAGGAAACTAAGAAGAATACCTAATGGGGAACAAAATGTCCAAAGGTATGACTTTATTTTTTAAAGATGTAGCCATTGTTTCTTGATAATCTTAAAACAGACAACATAAAATTTAGATTCCATATCCAAGTGTATTTTTCATTTTAATCAATGACTATGCCTTTGTGCACTTAGGCACACATAGCCAAAGGGAGGCACTTTATATGTACACTTATACTATATTAACGTTGCTTACCAATTTGTTTAATTGTGCGCTTAAGTGCGTTTTCGAGTTGTTTAAAGAAAAAGTCTAGTATTTGTCGATTAGAATTTTCCAAAGTTCTATAGAATCGCAGTGCGCATGCGCGAGATGCTATAATGCTTGTTGTAGCTTCTGCTAGATGCCTCTAAAATCGGTGTTACCAACTTTCATGTTAAATTCAAAAAAATGTTTATAATAAATGGATGTACACTTAGCAAAAAAAAAAAAAAAGAATGAGCTGCTTCAAAAAGCAGAGTCCCTGTTATGGCCCCCGGCCCACTGTGCATGCTCGAAGAGCTAAAGCTGTGATTCACGAGATAACAGATTGTTAAATGTTTGGATATGGTGTACTTACCGTCGCAAATAAATTTTTCTAAGTTCTATAGAATTGCAGTGCGCATGCACTAATGCTCCATGTAATCCCAGAAAGATAAATGCAACCTCCAGCAGTTGGCAGTATATGTATGTGAAATCAGTACGACCAACATTGACACAAAATTCCCAGAACTTTTTTTCAAGTTTATGAACAAACTTTGTAGTGTAAAGTGTGTTCTTGTGTGTTGCTTGTTTTTTAAACGAAATTAATTTAATAATGCCTACATTCATCAGCCTGATTAATTTAGGCCTAATCCTAGATCTAGTTGATCCTAAAGAATGTATTCAATTTCTGTTCGATGAAGGGCTTTTAGGAACAAGAATGGAGTGCCCTCAATGCAATGCTCACCTCACTCCGGTAATATGGCGGAGCAAGTTATATTCAATTGTAGAAGAGGACACCCGGAATTCGCCCAGTCGGTGACGAAAGGAACTTGGTTCGAGAATTGCAAAATACATCCTTTCCAAGTTATTTGCTTAGTTCATTCATTTGCGCATAAATTTACGTATAATCAGACAATTATGCAATGTACTATCGGGAACAGAAGTGTAACTCGAAGAACAGGACAGTATCTGTTTGGTTCAGTTACTGTCGAGAAGTGTGTTTAGTATCTATGGAGAATAAATACGCAAATCGTGGCAAAATTGGAGGTCCAGGACATATTGTCAAAATTGACGAGTGCAAAATTGGTAGGAGGAAATTTGAACGAGGGCGTATAGTTTAAGGAAACTGGATTTTGGGCATGATTGATATCCAAAGTAAAGAAATATGATTGGAATATTTGTCCCAACAATAATAGAGATGCTGTTACCCTATTTAATTTGATAGCAAAGCATGTTCATATTGATAGCACTATTCACACAGATTGCTGGAGAGGTTACTGGGTGGTGGTTTTGCCACCCACTTAACAGTAAACCATTTGCAAAATGTTGTGGATCCTATTACAAATGTGCATACGAATAACATAGAGTCCTTTTGGTGGAGTCTACGACGCAGACTATCTAGGGGGGGGGAGATCAAACGCGGGGTGATGGATATACAAATTGCGGAATATTTATTGCACTTTGACTGTAAAAATCGAAATGCGGACCCTTTGCAAGAACTCATTGAAGATATTAGAGTGGTTTACCCTATAGTTTAGTTTCAATTTAGTTAATATGTTCAAAGTTTTTTTTTAATATAACTTGTATGTGTGGTTTTTAAATGCTTTTTAAAATCTAACCATTCAACCAAGTTCCTCTTCAAGTCTGGAGTTTTAAAAGAAGTGATGTTGGCAACATCTGGAGTATTTTGTGTTGTTGATGGTGGCAACGTTGGAACAACATAGGAAGAGGAGGGAAAATAGCAGAAAGTAGCAACTAAGCAATGTAGGACGATCATGTTTTACGTAAATTTATAAATATAAAAAATATTGTTGCAACATTGGAAGATATTTAAAACGTGTTTAAAAGAGTTACAAAATGTTTTAAACGTGTTTAAAAGTTTTTAGTGCATCAGTGGCATAAGAAATTAAATTGAACATTTTTTGTGACGGTTAGTATACCACACCCAAATGTTTTACATACGCTGTATTTGGTTTTAATCGTCTTAAATAGTTAAAGAATACTGAAGGAGACATGTTTCTAGATATTTATGAGTGTTTGACAAATGCAATATTACTCAAATTGCAACATTTCAAATAAAGTTCATCTCTTGATCATGGTATAAAAGTAAACAAGACAACCAGTATCCAATGTTCGAGTAGTGTAGATTTTTAAACCAATTACAAAAAGATGAAATATATAGGGCTATTCAGAAAGAAGGAACAGACTTAAAACATTTATTTTGGATAAGGTGGAGACACTGTCACACAACGAATTCTTCTAAGTTCTACAGATTTGCAGTGCGCATGCAAGAATTGGTGTAATGGTTAATGTAGCTTCCGGTAGATGGCACTGAAGTCAGTGTTACCAACTTTGGGAATAAATTCCCAAATAAAAAAATGGACATAAACTAACTTCCCATTTCCTAACCCAACAAAACAATTTACAAGCATATTATTTAATATACACTGATGTCCAAAAGTTTAGGATAATTTGTAAAACGGAAAATCAAAATGCTTAAAGAGGAGCAAGGAGTAAAAATTATTTATCAAAACGTTTCTCAGTACATTTAGTTTAGTTTACATACTAAATTATAATCTCTCTTCAACAATGAAAAAATTAATAGCAATTATAAATGAAAATTGCATTGTTGCAGTTAAGCCCTGTTCCATAAATCTTCATTTTTAAAGAGAGTTATGATATAATCAGATGTAGTGTAAGAACAGATTGCAGTAAAATGGCACAAAGACAACATCTGGACCCTCTGCTTCGGGGTAGAATTATTGGGCGGCTAGAAACAGGACAGACACAAACTGAGGTCTCCATAGCACTTAATGTGCCACAAAATGTTATATCTAGGTTATGGCGACAGTTCCAAGAGACCGGAGACGTTAGGCGAAGACCAGTGGGAGGTCGTCCAAGAGTTACAAATCCTCAGCAGGATCGATATCTTGCGTTAACTGCAAGAAGAAACCGAACAATGTCTGCCAGACAACTGAGTTCAGAACTTGCGGCCGCCTCAGGTATCAGAGTATCCAGACAAACTGCCTATAGAAGACTCAGAGCTGCTGGTCTGTATGCTAGACGGCCTGTAGTGTGCGTCCCACTCACCCTTGATAACAAGAGAGCACGTTTACGGTGGAGTCAGGAACATCGCGACTGGACTCTAAATCAGTGGAGCAGCGTGCTATTTACAGACGAGTCCAGATTCAGCTTGAACTGTGATTCGCATCGCGTGACTATCTGGAGGGAGCAAGGAACTCGTTACAACCCCATGAACATCATGGAAAGACATCCATTTGGTGGCGGTGGTCTCCTGGTATGGGGAGGTATAATGATGAATGCACGCACAGAGCTTCACATCTTCGCAGGTGGCACTGTTAATGCTCAGCGGTATAGAGAAGAGATCCTGGAACCTCATGTAAGACTTTTCAGGGGAGCTGTGGGTCCAGAATTCATATTCATGGATGACAATGCCCGACCTCACAGGTCACAACTGGTGGATGAGTTTCTTCAGGAGGAAGATATCCAGCGTATGGAGTGGCCAGTGAGGTCTCCGGATATGAATCCTATAGAGCATGCATGGGATGCCTTAGGGAGACAAATTGCATCTCGTCAGCCTCCTCCGAGGACACTTCAAGACCTTCACATTGCTCTTCATGAGGAGTGGAATTTGCTGAGCATCGAACTCCTGAACAACCTCATCACTAGCATGCCACGTCGATGTGAGTCTTGTGTAGCTGTCAGGGGTAATCACACCCCATACTAATCATTTGAACCATTGTTGTTCAACTTTTATGTTCGAATTCTGAAATGCAGTTTTCGTTTGTTGTGAAAATGACAAGTGAATGATGTATTCATGCCATTGTTTCTTTCGTGCCATGTTTCTAATTATCTGTGACATACCCTTACCAAATTTTGTATTATTCTGACAAATGCTTTATAATAAGTCAGTAAATGAACTAATTTTCCTTAACTTTTGGACACAAGTGTACTATAACTAATTTTACATATACTAACACTAAATATGGTTTGGAATTATTTTCAAATGTTGGTAACTCCGATGTGAGAGCCACCTAGCGGATGTTACATGAAGCATTTCTGCGCCTGTAGAACTCGATGTAGGCATACAATATTTGCATAATTTAGAAATATTTAAAAATCGTAAGAAATGTTTATAAAATGGTTCCAAAATGTTTAAAATAGTACGAAACATTATAAATGGTTGAAAAGTATTTAGTGCATCAGTGGCATAAGAATGTTGCAAAATTGTGTGTCTTAAAGTCAACCTCAGCCTTTATTTCTTCCAAACTACAAAAAATAGAAACACAATTCCAATGCTCCTGGAAAGAGAAAAGTTTGAAGTTCTGATCACGGCCACATTGGTGCTGTTGCTTGTCATGTTGATTGTTTATATTAAAATGGCTACACAGCAGGACATTGGATTGGAAGAGGAGGAGCAGAAATCAACTTCATTACTAGTGGCCTCCCAGGTCACCCGACGTAACCAGTGTGATTTTATCTTTGGGTTTTGTAAAAGACTATGTTTTTATCCACCCTATGCCTGACACACTCGAAAATTTGCGGCATCAAATTGTTGAAGCTGTGCATTCAATAACTAGAGACCAACTGATTTGTGTGTGGCAAAAATTGAGCCACCATTTTGATATTTGTTGTGTAACACATGGTGCTCATATACATAAAATAGTGAAATTTGAACTTTTCTCTTTCCAGTAACATTGGAATTGTGTTTAAATTTTTTGTAGTTTGGAAGAAATAAATGTTCAAAATCTGTTCTTTCTGAATATGAGAGCCAGGGTTCGAATCCCTCGACAATGTTTTTTTTTTTATTCATTTGTATTTTTGCAAAATACATCCTATAACATTTAGTAATCAATTGATTTGGTGGATGTGGTGTATAAACCGTCACACAAAATTTTCAATCTTATTTTTTATGCCACTGATGCACTAAACACTTTTAAACACGTTTAAAACATTTTGCAACACTTTTAAACATATTGTTTATTTTTTATTTCACTCACCTCATACTTCATATGTATGTGAAATCAGTATGACCAACATTGACACAAAATTCCCAGAACTTGTCTAAATATGTATAATTAACACAAAATGAACTAGTGGAAATATGATTTTGAGTGAAGTATGAGGTGAGTGAAATAAAAAATAAACAATATTAAAAAACCTCATAGTGTTATTTCCTATCTACATAACTTTTAAACATCTTCCAATGTTGCAACAATCTTTTTTTTATATTTATATATGTACATAAAACATGATCGTGCTACATTCCTTACTTGCTACTTTCTGCTATTTTCCTTCCTCTTCCTATGTTGTTCCAACGTTGCCACCATCAACAACCCAAAATACTCCAGATGTTGCCAACATCACTTCTACGTTCCCTGTATTTCACCTACGTTAGAGTAATTGATTTGTGTTACAGTAATTGAATTAAGTTTGGTTAGCATTTAGGTTCCTTGCTTTTTAAATGTGATTTGATACGTAAAATAAATTACCTCTTCATATCTGTTATTCTATGAAAAATTCAAAGTGTCGGACGGTTTTCACGTAAAATCATATATCCACTAGTTAATTTCGTGTTAATTATACATATTTAGACAAGTTCTGTGAATTTTGTGTCAATGTTGGTCATACTGATTTCACATACATATACCGCCAACTGCTGGAGGTTGCATTTATCTTTCTGGGATTACATGAAGCACTAGCACATGCGCACTGGGATTCTATAGAACTTAGAAGAATTTATGTGCAACGGTAAGTACACCTTATCCGATTTGGTATTTACTTGATGAAAATCCATTATGTTTAGTGATTAAATTAAATAAAACTGTTTAAGTTTTAATACAAATTTGTTACAGCTGTTTCAGTACTTTGTACCTTCTTCAGATAAATACTAATATTTGTCTGAAAAAGATACAAAGTATTGAAACAGCTTAACGGATTTGTATTAAAATAAATATGAAAATCATTTAAACTTTGACAGTTTTATTTTATTTAATCACTAAACTATAACATTTAATTCCTGCCACATAATCTATGTCCACTTTACACCATATTAAGTAATATTCCTGCCTTCATAAACTCTATAACACTATTTAGCTATCAGTATAAATTTAATTGTGTGTGCAGTACCATGTTTTAATAATATAATGCTATAAATTTATGCAATAAAAGGTAATATAGCTTCATATATTTATGTGTTTATTTATTTATTACGTATTAGTGAGGAAAAAGTTTCACACTTCAATTAAAATATTTAGTTTATATATATATATATATATATATATATGGAAAACGAAGGTAAAGGTAACATACTGTTGACCCGATAGGCTCAACTTTGGATTACCTTCCACTTGATTTTCCATACTATATTATTGTAATGCTGTTGCTCTACATACTTCCGTCTTTACTGCTATTTTAAATGTTTTGCAACAATAATTATAACATTTTTACAATAATGACTAAATTTACGTACGCAATGATTTCTTCGAAGTTATGCAGAATCGTTGTGCACATGCACAAACGCTTAAAGAAACTTCTGCTATATGGTGGAGAAGTCTGTGAAATCGGAATGACCAACATATGAAAATATATTTTAAGAAATGAATGCTCACTTCATTTTGTAAGGTTCCAATGGGACAAGTCAATATACATCAGATTAGTGTACACTTTATTAAATAATATGCATGTAATTTATTTTCTTAGGTTAGGAAGGAGGAAGTTGGTGTAAGTCCATTTCTAATAAACATTTGGGAATTTATTGCGAAGATTGGTTGTATTGATTTCACAGCTATGTGGTTTCACATAGTGGCAACTGTATAAACTTTATATAGTACTTCACAGATGTGTTTCCATCTAGTGACAACTCAATAAACTTTTTGTAAACTTTTGCGCATGCGCTCTGTTATTCTGTAAGACTTACAAAATTTATTAGGAAAGGTAAATATGCTAACGTTGAGCTTAGATTCCCAAACATGTTTTAAAAATGGATATACACTAACTTGCAATTTTGTAACCATACAAAGTAAATAATTTACATATTATTTCAATAAACTATTAACTATTTTGATGTACACTAACTTACCATCTAAGCCAATACTTGTTCTATGGATTTTAGTTTCATCTACAGTTACATATAACATTAATAAATAATTAATATAAAAGCTGACAATGATACACATGATATATCAAACCTAGTTCAAATATAACACAACTTGTTATGAGGTAAGATGACTACAAAATCACCTTATTTACAAATAATATGTTAATTTTTGCTACATGTACAAACACATTGGTATTTAATTAGATAGATAGATCTATTAATTAATGTCTTTGACATCGTCTGATTCCTAATAGCCAATTTTGTAGGTCCAGCCAATCTCCTGGTTATAGATGTTTCTCCTTCATGTATAAATATATTCCCTGACTCCAGGAGGTTTTAGGTCTTCCTCTGCTTTGTCTTCCCTCAGATTTAGTTCCAAAACACATTTTGGTAGCTGATCCTCTTCCATTTGCTGGACATGTACGTACCATCTTAATTGCTGAGTTTTAATATAATCTAAAATAGTGTTAAGTTATGTAGATAGGAAATAACACTATGAGGTTTATTTTAATATTGTTTAATTATATCTTCACTCACCTCATACTTCTTAACTCCCACGCAGACTCGAGTTTCGTCACTTCATTTCGACATTCTCAATGCTGTATTACGTTCACAACTGAATATCACAAATGAAGTGACGAAACTCGAGTCTGCGTGGGAGTTACAAAGTATGAGGTGAGTGAAGTGAAAATACAATTAAACAATACTAAAATAGTGTCTTCAATCTTATATAATTATGAAACAAAATAAATGACTCATACTAACTACATTTTTGTCTTTATATGTCTAGTAAAGTTGAATTTTGGTCAGTCAGCTTTCTAGATTTCTTGTTCTTGAAAAATAGGAATTTATTAAAACTTGAAGAGCAGTCTTAGGGCCGGTTGTACGAACTTCAGGTTAAATCCCCAGTTAGTCATCTGACGCTTAAGGCTACCAGGAGTACAAAGTCAATATGCGTTGTACCACCTGCTTTTAACAGCCAGTTGCGTATACCGGTTTTAACTCAACTTTTCAGTTATATTGGTAATGAATTCCAATTTCCTAACGTATTATGTTGGCTGAATTGTGTATCCGCGCATCGTTTTTCTTATGTTTTCTTATTTCCCATAGAAAAAATTCGTCTGCTTTCATTATTTATCCATACTGCATCAATGTTTTCAATTCTGATATCATTAATTTTATACTATATTATAGTTTATTTTCAATATTATAAATTAGTGTAGATGTACGTAGTTTTAAATAAATTGGGTTAGTTTCCATTTTCGTGTTATTCACTTTAATATTATTTTTATTTCTTTAATATTATAACAATTCAATGTAATTAGGCCTACACGTAGTAATAGTTTTGTGAAATATATGTACGGTATAATACACGCACACACCAAAATTTAAAAAGTAATGCGATGTTTAATTATATTAAATTCAAACTTTCTCGTATTTGTTATAAATAGAGTGAGGAATTTTATAAAATTTCATGTTTTAAACTATTTGTCAGAGAGCGCTGAGGTTAAGTATCTTTACATTTTATGATATGCAGAATCAAATAAGACCAACAAAAAACTTCATATTTCATAATATTTTAACAAAATGTTCATATTTTAGTGAAAATTTCGTACTCCATATTTTTCAACTTTCAAATTCCGGTATTTTTTTTTCAATAAAAGTTCTAGGAATTCATTAAAATATTTTTGAAATGAATGTATTTGTGTAATTTTTGACAATGTAATGTGGTAGACAAGTGAAAATTTTTCAGTATCTTTATAAAAGCAAATAATTGGATGATGAGTCACAGAGTGTCAAGTTCGATGGAGTTTTTTGTCCCCCAGAACAAGATCATGAGCCTAGATGAATAAATAGAATAACAATATTGGAATTTTCTGTAGTCAGGTAGCTGTCAGTTCGTTCTTGCTACCTGAGGACAGTCTTTACTTTGTGAACAGATTACAGAATTGAAATGTAAGAAACTTGAAGCAGTGCTTTGTGAAATTAGTAACGTTGATGTAGGTTAGGCCAGCATTTTTCTCACTTACATCAAACTATCAAATATAGCATGATACGAGTATCCTCCCATAACATCATGTGATGTTGAGCATAATTTTTCATTCTGCAAAACAATTCTGACAGATAGGCTGTATAGTTTACTATCACAAAATATTTTTAAAAAATCCTACCTATGTATTATGAACAAAATTAATAATTGACAATTTGATTGTTCACAGCACAAGTAGACCAAGACTAGACACTATGCAAGACCTATTTCATATATACAAAAAAACTAACGTTAAAATAATTCTAACTACATTTCACCATGTTTATAGTTCAATATTAAATGTAACTGTAATTGCAAAGAGAGTTCTGAAACAATCCCTAGATTCAATTATGGACTAATAACTTTTAATATCTTGTCTCTCCAAATATGACATACTGGAATGGTTTACTTGTATTCTAAATCGTCCAATTTAATGTTATTGTTACATTTGCATCTACATGAATTTAATATCTTCATGCAATGTAAAGATAGCAATAACCCAAACTATACCGGTACCTGCTCTAAACTTTATTAGTGCTATATTTCATGGAAACCTGTTAGTTTGGGTTGCAATGTTTTGTTTCTTGCATATGTTTAAATTTCATAATTAAATATCATTCAATACATTAATTAATTGTATTATATATAAACTCTCAGATTTGATTTATGAAGTAATTCCACTACAGTCTTGGGAGGCCTTTGGGGTAGTGGCATGTTGAATTTTCCATCTTTCTAGACAATAGGCACTAGATGTCTACCGGGTTGTCAGATCTGCCTGATGGCCGCATTTGTGCCCAGAACATGCATCTAGTACTCACTTCCATTAGGATCTGAGTCGATCCCAGGTCTACAATGCCATCAGAAGGTCTGGTCCAGCTAAAAATCTTGACCATATCAAGACTCGAACTCACGACTTCCCTGTTTGTACCACGTTTCCTTATACAACTATGCTATGGTATGATCCATTAAAATTGTTTCAGATCATGAATATGATATTTTATATTGGGTCAAAAATAATGAAAAATTATAATCAAAATACAGTGAACATTTTGATTTCTTGTGCTATAAATAAGTTCTGTTTGTGCTGTATGTACACTTATAAGTCGTAGTGCGTCTATGCATATAAATATATTTAAAAAATTTAGAAAATAGTAGCTTCATTATATTTTTTGTGTCATAATTTTCATATTTTGTCTTTACGATTTCATATTTTCGTATAATTTTCTTCATATAATTCCTCGCTCTAGCTATAAATAGGTACAGCAGGCCCCCTATTATAAGTACCAAGATTTGTTTTTTGATTAACTGAATTTTTAATTTAAGATAGTCATCAGATGACTGAAGGCAAGTAAATTGTCTTATGTTATATATAAACCTATTTGGTTATTTTTATATTTTTTTTCTATGTAATCTATGCCTATTTTGTTGGAAATTGACCAATTATAAGAATCTCAATTTTTTTTACCTGTAGGCACACTAGAAATAAACTGCATAAAAATAGCCCAGTGTGAATTTCTGTTAATTTTAAGTTAGTATGATTTTTTTGTATTATTGCATTTTTTCCAAAATGAAGTTGCTTTATTAAATTTTTGTCCATTCTGTGTTGAGATCTCTTTACTGTATTATAATATAGTGAAATTTCTGCATACAACTACTCTTTGAAACCAATCACAATTACTTGGAAAGGATTATTCCTATGACTATATATTCTGATCCTCTGTAAGATGACTATCTCTCTCTTCCCAACCAACGCCGATGCTTTTGATAAGTTTATAAATGTCTTACTGCCTGTATTTGCTCATATTATGTAATAAACCTAATGAAGGCTATATTCTTGTCACTGTGTGCCAGAGGGGTAGAATAGTAGTTATTTAAATCCTGTATCCCATTGAAATCTAATAATACAACAATTGCGAATAAAAATATTAACATTTTTTTCCTATTTAGGCCTAACTATGCAAGACATTTGGTTTGTAAATTCAGAATCTTTCTATGATAGCTATTGATATATGAGTTTAGTCTTCAATTTGTACATATTTAATAAATAGTTAAATTAGTAACAGCAACCTCTGCTCAAATAAATTATCTTACCTGAACTCAGTAGTATTAATGTGCTTGCAATAAATTATATTCAGATGTTGATATTTTCTTCACATCAATTTTTTTAGCATAGTTAATTTTTTTCCATAAAATGGGGAGCTGGGCCATTGTTATAACCCCCAACCTGGAGGACCAGATGATTTTTGTTCAAGGTTTCCTTCCTCTAGGCTTTGACGAACCAACATATCCTTACAAGGCAGCAGTTGCCGTATCCTAGCAAGGAGCTGTCACAAAGTACTATCATCCAGGCCAGAATGAACCCTGGTTTTTTTAAAGAGGTGTTATTCCTCCATCACTCCCCATTTCTCCTGGCTTGTGACAGGCAGAGTCTAGTTCTCAAAAATGAGTCTAGGTTGGCTGGAAATCCCTATACTATTGTATGGTGCAGAAACATGGATATTAAGCAGAGAGCAAGCACATAAACTATAGGAGACAGATGCAATTTTGGAGGAGGATTTCTAGAAATTCAAAAAGAGACAAAATTAGAAATGCTAAAATCACAGAAGTAATGGATGTTCAAAAAGACGTTCTACAAGTTATTGAAGAAGACTGAAATGGTTTGGTCACAAAGAGAATGTCAGATGACAGGATCCTAAGATGATATTAAATCTTGAAGCGGAGGGCAACAGAAGAAAAGGGAGATCAAAAGAAAGTGAATTCAAGGAGTGCATAATAGGAGTATAGTGTCGAGAGGATAACAGAGTGTGATGCAGAGAATAGGGATTTATGGAGGAGTAAAATTTACAATGGGTTGTAGGAAAACTACTGTATTATAAAGAAATTCCTAATAAAGAAGAAGAATGTTAACATTTTCCAATTATGGTGTAAAGGTCCAGATTGTATTCAGGATGAGGAGATATCCCCTATTAGAAGACTGCTTTTAAAGTAAATTTTTGATGGTCGACTTAAAGACCATCACTGTACGTTTTCTCATTTGTATTTTATGATTGATTTATTTCACAATTTGAACTAACATAATGCAGATAAAACAAATTTGAACATTTATATGTTTTTAACATAATTATATTTTTGACAAATTTGTTATTGATAGAAACTGTAGTCCTTTGTGAAACAACCAATCATAAGACAGTAGATTTCAGATTTTCTTTAGGGACAACCTTCTGAGGAGTAATTTATTGGTACTAGTTATGTACATTTAATAAAAACATATTACTCATACATTACTTTATTATAAAAAAATTATACAATGGATATTCAACATGCTTATATTATACACAATAAAAGTAAACATCACCTACGTAAAATAAAAATAGATCACATTAAAGCTATTTTTCTACATAATATGATGAAACCCAAAGCATGAAAAGTGCACCAGGTGGCTTTGGAACACACACATATATTATACAGATCTTCTCTTCTCTATTGTAATTTAACCTCATATCTTATAGGTTGGGAGAGGGAAACTTTGGATCACACAAGGTTACTGAGGACCTCCAATCCAGGACCTGCCCCAAGACAACACAAATATTTAAGACAAGATGCACAATTCACTCACATTCATACTAAACCTGGCGAATATGATGATCACAGATTGTTTGGGCCTTAAAGTTTCCTAACATTTGTCGTACAGGTTCAGAGAAACCATCAATAAAACCATCATCCAGGAAATCTGTCATGACTGGGGATCAAACTCAGGCCCTCTGCAAACAAAGCAGCGATGCTAGCCCGAGACCATAGCCGTGGTCTATATTACAAATAAAACTTTAAATAAACACTTTCTTTGCAGATGTATAAATACATTTCAGATAATTTATATTCATTATAGGTGAATGAATGAATCTTTGGATTTCCCATCATCCAGGAAATCTGTCATGACTGGGGATCAAACTCAGGCCCTCTGCAAACAAAGCAGTGATGCTAGCCTGAGACCATAGCCGTGGTCTATATTACAAATAAAACTTTAAATAAACACTTTCTTTGCAGATGTATAAATACATTTCAGATAATTTATATTCATTATAGGTGAATGAATGAATCTTTGGATTTCTGACTACAACAAATAAGTCATGGCATAATAGTGGCTAGAAGGGAGGGTGCAGCACAGGCATGTGAGAATTTATAATGCATTTACAATATTTCTATCTGTACAGTAAAACAACACATAATTTGACCAATATCATGGGACAAACATTTAATATATAGAATTACAACCTGCCTATTAGGATTGCATTTGTGAATATTATTAATGGCAGTTACCTGGAACATATTTACTTATTTTCTCACAAGGAAATTTAATTTGCAGTCATCTTTTTTTTTTGTGGCAGAAAGCTTAAAAAAACTTGAAGAGAAAAACAAACTACTGAATTCTGCTTATATGATTCTAACAAAACGATTATAAAATAGTATATATCTCAATATCTGGCTTGTGATCTGGGGATTAAGTTGCTCGTCCCAAGAGTCAAGGGTTAAAATCTGGCTGGGGTTGATATATTATTAGGATGGATGAATCCTAGAAAACAAAAAGTTTTCTGGGAGAAACTTAAAGCCATGGATTCCGAGTCTGAAGATTTCAGGCTCGTAACATAATCTCAGCCTACATTGGAGCAAAATTTAATGGCCTTTCCCATCCAAGTAAAGCCTATGTTAAGACTTAATGAAAATTAGCAGCAGAAAACATATTACAGTAATTAAGACATTTTGTCTGTACATTCTTACCTCTTAGGGTTGTTTTTGTTGAACATATGTTTCAAGGCTTCTGATTACAGTCTGTAATTGCTGACGATGGGGCTCAGAAGCCTTGAAACATATATTTGACAAAAACAATCATAAGAGGTAAGAATGTACAGACAAAATGTCTTAATTATTAAAGAAACTTCTTAATTATACTTCCTATTGCATTTTAAAATACTATTACAGCTTCAAAAAAATCTGTCTACATTGGTGAAAACTTAATTTCCTGATATACAAGATAATATATTAAATCAGTGGTTATGTACAGTTTATAAAATAATAATAGAAACCTTTATAAGGGTTGGGGAATCAAAATTGGACGTATATGTCCAGGGGATCCTGGCTCTTATGGACCATAGCACTGGGAATTGATGATGCTTATGATTGACTCTCTACTCCATTTATACTAAAGAACATTTACTCCTTTTCAAACTGAGTCTTCAATGCACAATTGTTAAATATTGTCTAGTCATGTGTTAGATCATCAATCTTTTCTAAAAACCAACAAAAATGAAAAGATTGAAGACTGCAAAAAATCGGGAATTTATCAAATTAATTGTAAAGATTGTGAAAAGATATACATAGGAAAAACAAAAAGGAATCTAAATACAAGATTAAAGGAACACCTCAGAAATGTTAAAAATGGAGAAATAGAAAAATCTGCAATAGCTGTAGATGCCTGGTCAGAAAAACACAGAATAGAAACCAAAACAAAATTACTTAAACAATTGGAAAAACCGAAGGAACTCACAATTTGGGAAATAATTTACATATGCAAGAATAAAAACACAACTATGAATTTTGAAATACCCGGTGATAAGGAGAGGGGATTGATTTGGAAGCTTGTCGGTCAGCCATCAGATGGCGCGGAGGTCAGTCTGCAGGATAGGAGGCCATTGGACATCAGTTGTGAACGTAATACAGCATTGAGAATGTCACAAATGAAGTGAAAAAACTCGAGTCTGCTTGGGAGTTAAGAAGTATGAGGTGAGTGAAGAAACAACTAAACAATAATATCTAAAATGTTTAACTGCACATCATACGCTTTTATTCCTTGTATGTTCCTCAGTATTGGACTATCCTGGAGAACTGGTCTTTATGTGCATGCAGTCTAAGTCTTCGGTGACATTCGGGAATGAAGCGATGTAATATCCCAGCAAGCGTTCTAGAAAAAAAAAAAGGAATGTTTATGATTTTATCAGATAATCAAAAGTGACTAATATTTATTCACCATCAAATAGACTATAGAACAAATGCATCATATTTTTAGTGGATTCTACTACTTTAATAACATTGTAATTTCTCAGACATCATAAGCTAAGGGCAAAATTTTTATTTTCTGCTATATTAAAAAAAAGAATGTTCCAAGAAAAACATAATGTGTAGCAACAATTGATATGTTACATTACTTTATGCATTGTAATTTTATTCCCTTTCAGTTACTGGTACACATTATTTTATTCATGATAACTGTATTAACAAGTTTCATTATTCTCATTATGGATGTATTGGATTACAACTCACCTCTAATTATATTTGAAGAGAAAAATTTTCGCCTAGACCGGGACTCGAACCCGGGACCCTTGGCTTTCCGGGCCAAGTGCTCTACCAACTGAGCTACCGAGGCGAGTTACGATCTAGACGCAAATTTTTCTCTTATGTACGTTGTAATTCCCTCGCACCAAATGCTTGAAACCATAGCTTCTATCTTTGCGAATGGCGGCTTCTTAGTTAAGAAGACATTTATTGG
This sequence comes from Diploptera punctata, assembly GCA_030220185.1. Lineage (NCBI taxonomy): Eukaryota > Metazoa > Arthropoda > Insecta > Blattodea > Blaberidae > Diploptera > Diploptera punctata. The sequence goes on from JASPKZ010007842.1 coordinate 44,787, forward strand.
GAATTTAACACTACTTTATAGCCAGTAGGGCTTCTATTGACGATTTTTATTATTAATTTAACACTTCTCATTGAAGGATAAATTATATTTGAAGAGAAAAATTTTCGCCTAGACCGGGACTCGAACCCGGGACCCTTGGCTTTCCGGGCCAAGTGCTCTACCAACTGAGCTACCGAGGCGAGTTACGATCTAGACGCAAATTTTCTCTTATGTACGTTGTAATTCCCTCGCACCAAATGCTTGAAACCATAGCTTCTATCTTTGCAAATGGCGGCTTCTTAGTTAAGAAGACATTTATTGGGAATTTAACACTACTTTATAGCCAGTAGGGCTTCTATTGACGATTTTTATTATTAATTTAACACTTCTCATTGAAGGATAAATTATATTTGAAGAGAAAAATTTTCGCCTAGACCGGGACTCGAACCCGGGACCCTTGGCTTTCCGGGCCAAGTGCTCTACCAACTGAGCTACCGAGGCGAGTTACGATCTAGACGCAAAATTTTTCTCTTATGTACGTTGTAATTCCCTCGCACCAAATGCTTGAAACCATAGCTTCTATCTTTGCAAATGGCGGCTTCTTAGTTAAGAAGACATTTATTGGGAATTTAACACTACTTTATAGCCAGTAGGGCTTCTATTGACGATTTTTATTATTAATTTAACACTTCTCATTGAAGGATAAATTATATTTGAAGAGAAAAATTTTCGCCTAGACCGGGACTCGAACCCGGGACCCTTGGCTTTCCGGGCCAAGTGCTCTACCAACTGAGCTACCGAGGCGAGTTACGATCTAGACGCAAATTTTTCTCTTATGTACGTTCTCTTATGCCGCCATTTGCAAAGATAGAAGCTATGGTTTCAAGCATTTGGTGCGAGGGAATTACAACGTACATAAGAGAAAAATTTGCGTCTAGATCGTAACTCGCCTCGGTAGCTCAGTTGGTAGAGCACTTGGCCCGGAAAGCCAAGGGTCCCGGGTTCGAGTCCCGGTCTAGGCGAAAATTTTTCTCTTCAAATATAATTTATCCTTCAATGAGAAGTGTTAAATTAATAATAAAAATCGTCACCTCTAATTCTCATATAATGTTTTCAAGTTACCATACCAGAACATGTTATACAAATACAAAATTTGGGGCAATTGCCATACAAATGTTAAGTTGCTATATTTATGGCATTTCTTATTAACTCGCTTTTAATTAAATTAGAGGTTTCTTTATGGGAAGCCATATTATCTAATAAACTAATTGGTGTACACAAACTTGCAGTGCACCATAAGGCAAAGTTGGCTATTCTGTTTGAACAGTGACTAATTAAGGTGGACTAGAGGCATAGAATCTCCAAAACTGACTTATGCTGTAATAAAGGTCACCATTTATCAAATATACAATGGAAAGTTGCTTAATCTCTGATGGATGGCTGCCACACTATGCTATACCATACAACATTAATATGACACTGTTACACTATTTACTTTTTCCATTTGTACTAACATTTCCTACTGTTTTAACATTTTGTAACGATTCTTAAAACATTTTTTTTTATATTTCTTATATATTTATCTATGTATATAAAATCTCTCAATCATTTCTTCTAAGTTCTACAGAGCTGTAGTGCATATGTGGCATGCCAAAAGTTTTGTCAATATATGGCAAGACTAACTGTGCTTTTGTATGACAATCTTTCACAATATAACTACTATTTATATTTTGTTTGGTTAAGAAGGAAAAGTTTATGTACACCAAATTAGATTATCGAATAATAAATTATTTACTTCATTAGGTTATGAAATTACAAATTAATGTGCATCCTTTCTTTAAAAGAATGTTTGGGAACTTATTGTGAAGATTGATTATTCCAATAGCACAGATAATCTTGTCATCTATCGAGTAAGTTCATAAGCTTTGAGCATCCCACACAACTGTTATGTAGGAAAAATGGAAAAAACTGCACTTAAACTAGCGTGAAATATTTTCAAAGTCCTATAGAACAACAGTGCGCATGCGCCAGAGTTTATAGAGCCAGCGATAACCCACAATCAAACTACATATCGATTATCATCCTCGGTTACTATCCGTCGCAATGAAATTTAAATGACCAATATTTGCAATAAATCTCCAAATCTATGTTTAAAAAATATATTAATAATATTAAAATTACCAAACGTTTATTAAAAACGGGTGTACACTCACTTATCACTCCCTCATATTGATCCAACCAGCGATAACCCAAAACAGCAATAGAAAAATTAGAGACTAGGTAATATACTCTGTGGAGAAAATAGCAGCATTACAATATTGAATAACAGTATCATAATATTGTGATTTGAATATTTAAATATATACTTCAAAATTGTCTAATAATGTTATAAAAATTGTTTGAAAAAGTTTAAAATGTTAAGTAATGTTAGTAAATATAGAGGAAGAGCTATAGTTTACAATATAACTGAAAAATCAAGTGCTTGTAGAAGTGCAGTTGAGCCAGAAAAACTTTAGTTTACCTTCCCTTAATTTTTGTGTCCTACAGTGAAACATGTGCATGAGCATAAGTTTATAGAGTTGTCACTAGATGGAATCACAAAGAAGTTCTACAGAAAATTTAAAGAATTGACACTAGATGGAAGAATGTAGCTGCGACCAAACTTCAATACATCCCCAAACATTTGTTAGAAATGGATTTACACCAACTTTCTCCTTCCTAACTTAACAAAATAAATTATTTGCATATTATTTAATGAAGCATATACTAATCTGATATACACTAACCTGTCCCATCAGAACCTACAAAATGAACTGAGTGAACATCTTTTTCTGAGAATATACTTTTGAATGTTGGTCATTCCAATTTTCACAGATATCTTCACCATCTAGTATAAGTTCTTCTAGCGTTCACACATGTGCACAATGATTCTGCATACTTCAAAGAAATAATTGTGTATGGAGATAAATATTTAATACTTGTAAAAAAAAATGTTATAAGTATTGTTGCAAAATGTTAGATAGATGGAAAGCTCTGTGGCCATCACTTAAGTGTTGGCGGTGAGCGATCCATTTTGATCCTCTTTAATAGGTAGAACCCCTGGTTCCTGTAAAATACAGTAGCACCAGTTTAAATTTTGAATTCAAATTTGAAGTTAATTAGCAGAGTGAAGTCGGAAGCGAAAATGTTTAAAAAAGTACAAAAGTTAGTAAAGACAGAAGGAGTACGTAGAGCATCAGTATTACAAGAACATAGATGGAAAATCAAGAGGAAGATAATCTAAAGTCGAGCCAGAAAAATTCAAGGTGAGTCGCAAACTGGGGTTTCTACAAAGTGTTGTGTACTATGTGTCAGCTTTTAATAATGTCATAACTTCACAGTGATGTTTTGGGTATTCTATGCCAGGATTCCATCTACATTAGTCACTGTTCAAACAGAATAGTAAACTTATCCTTATGGTGCACCAGATTATCCAATAAACTATAAACTAATATGGTGTACACTTACCTGCCCATTTTCTCAGCTAATGAAATAAAATAAGGAATAATCTTTCCATTAAGCGCAGTGAGAATTTTTTCTAAGTCCCAGGCAGACACCACGCGCATGCACCGACAAACGCGAAGCAGTTTACTCTATGGAATATCGCGATGCAGCCAACATTATACATGCTATTTAACAAACCTAAAAGCTAACGTAATGTAATTTAAGTACTCTAACTTATGAAAGACCAACCTAAAAGCTAACCTAACATAATTTAAGCACTCTAACCTGTGAAAGAATGCAACACACCAAAATAAATAGTAAGTTCTCAAATTCTGAAGTACATAACCTATGTTGGCTGCACTGTTGTTATATAGAATATTCCTTTAAAATCAATATGGTTGCCACGTCTTCATGTTACGTATATAGTTAAATATCATAGAAAAATGTGTTCAAGTAATCGTTAGAAAAAATGTAAAATTTGTTGTAAATGGTGGGAAATAATTTGAAAATAAAACCTTGTTGGCACATGCGCGTTGTGTCTGCCTCGGGCTTAGAAAAAATTCTCACTGCACTTAATGGAAACTTAAGCCAAAATAAGTATACGTGGTCTCTTGGCATACAATAGCCAGTGCATTTTAATAATAATGTGTCAATGTAATAACAGCTTGAAAAATTGGAAATTAAGTATAAATTTAGAGGTCCATGGTAGTACAACATAATCAACCTTGCATATTGAAACATTCATACCATAATCACTACTGTAACTTAAGTTTTAAGGTTATGGCACTGTAATATAATCTCAAAATTAACACTTCAATGTTCTTTTGTTACATTTTTGTGGGTATGTAACATATAGCCTAAGAAATTACACTTGGATAGATGACTATTTTTTATTAATTTTTTTCCTAAATATAAAATATGTTCCTAAATATAAAATATTTTACCTTTCTGTTGTAATCGATGTATGATCAGATCCACATTGAACGTAATTGATTCGTTTCAAAAGCGAAACCAGACGAAACAATCTTCCATACCTTCTTCAAGATGAACTGGTCTCCTTGAGATTTTTCTGTAGAATGTTGAAAAAATTATGGTTATGTTACGGATAATATCCTGATTAATAATAATAATAATAATAATAATAATAATAATAACAATTTATCAATTTTATGATAGTTTAGAAAAAAGGTTATGGCACACGACATAATACACATTTTTTATTTAAAGTCAATGGCATAACCAACGTTGTAATTAAGATTTTAATTTAATGGCATTATATATACAGGGTGGACCGCTCGAATGGACCTAATTTCAATTGCTTGTTACTGGCAAACGGTTGAAGATAGAAACTTAAAACAACGTTCATATTACAGAAAAACTCACCAAGTTTTGATATCCAGATCACCACATCTCTATATGAGCCCCAGCAGTCACTGTGACGATATCAAAGCGATGAACAATTTCTTGCCAAGTACGTTGGAGTATGTCTTCTGGAATGTTCTCAATAGCCTCTATGATGCGCTCACGAAGATCACGAAGGTCTTTGACTGGGGTGGTGTAAACTTTATCTTTGACATAGCCCCAGAGAAAGAAATCCAGTGGTGTTAAATCGGGAGATCTCGGGGGCCACGCGATTGGTCCTCCCCTACCAATCCAACGGCCAGGGAAAATGTTGTCCAAAGTCGTACGAACTTCATTGGACCAGTGGGGAGGAGCACCATCTTGCTGGAAAACGATGTTAGGCTGCAGTTGTTCAATTTGTGGAAAGAAGAACTGCTCCAGCATGTCAAGATATGTGGTACCACGAACAGTTTTCTCGGCGAAGAAAAACGGTCCAATGACCTTATTATGTGACAAACTGCACCAAACATTCATCTTCGGACTATCACGAACATGCTCTTGAATAGCGTGAGGATTCTCCGATCCCCAGATCCGCACATTATGCCGGTTTACCTTGCCTGACAAATGGAAAGTGGCTTCGTCCGAGAAGAAAATCTTGGTCATGAAGTCAGGATCAGCGCCGAGACGGTCCAGCATCGTATTGGCGAATTCCTCGTTTCGGCATGTCATTCGGCTCCAGACGTTGCACTAACTGCACTTTATATGCGTGCAGTTTGAGGCGTTTGTGGACAATCCGTTGTAATGTCGATTTTGGTATTTGAAGTTCCCGCGAAGCTCTTCTTAATGACTTCCGGGGGCTTCGCTCAAATGCGGCTTGAACATTTGCTACCATTTCATCGGATGCTCTGCGACCACCACCATGCTTCTTCAACACAGATCCTGTAGCTAATAATGTATCACGCCACTTCTTTATGCTTCTAGCAGTTGGAGCATCACGGTTAAACACACGCCGGAACTCTCTTTGAACTCTAATGATTGATTTAAACTCCGCATACCACAAAACAGCTTGCGCTTTCATCTGCGGAGTCGCCATTTTCACAAACAATTAAATCTAAGAACGAGAAACGTATCTTTGTGCCATCTACCGACAGGATTCGAAACTTGGTGAGTTTTTCTGTACTATGAACGTTGTTTTAAGTTTCTATCTTCAACCGTTTGCCAGTAACAAGCAATTGAAATTAGGTCCATTCGAGCGGTCCACCCTGTATAACCTCAAAATTTACACTTCAATGTTCTTTTGTTAAATTATAGTGTGTAAAATAAAAGCAATTATACTTTGAAAAGCACACTTTCATAGAAGATTATTTTTTAACTTCTACCCCTATTATAAAATGCATTGTATTATACAGTATTATCTAATGAAGCTACAGGTTCAAGTATGAGTATTAATGCTAATTCATGCTCATACCTCTTTAAATAAAAATGTTTAAATAATCACCTACAAATATTAAACAATGATTGTGGAAATAATAAAATACAAACGAAAAATGTTAAAATCTTACCTTTTCGTTTTATTTTCTAATCGATGTCTGATGAGATCAAGGCGAAAGCGGACGAAAAATTCTTCATCATTGTAATTTTCAATATGATCCGGTCTTCCCCTGATTTGTCTGAGTTTCCGGGTCTTTAGAAACATATCGTATAATACTTCGTCGTCACTATCAGAATCCAGAAATAAATTTCTAGACATGTTTCTGGCTGCCATTTTGGAAAGTTAACTCGAGTATTTCTCAAAATCAGGCTTCGAATGACCGTACAAAGTCTACCGAGTTTATGCTCCTGGTTAGGTGATATACTGTCGTGGTACAACGCAACTTTGGCTAAATACTTGAGGTAGCATGTTTTCCGAACTTATACCGAGTTGGTACAACCGGCCCTTAATAATGAGGATGCCACTAGAATAGCATAAATAATTTTAAATTCTAGTTCACTGAATTGAACTGATTCAAAAATGATACCTGTTTACAACTTACAACTAATTTCATTTTACATAGCCTATTGTTCAAAGACTGATCAATAAAGAATGATCATTATTTTTTACAGTCATAATTTAACATGCAAAAATTTGGTTTTATGTTATTTGTTAGCTTAATGCTTCATATACACATGATACAAGTTTCAAAGTCATCCCTTCCAATTCCTCTTTGTGAGTGGCATATAAATCGAGACATGTTCAGTACTGACTATGGCTACAATAGAGATGAACAATATGCTGCATTGAAATTCTGCTTTCATCTTAACAAATCTTCAGGTAAGGCTTATGCATTATTACAGGATGCCTATGGAGAGTTTGTTTTTCCTTACAGCACAGCTAGATGGTATAAACTGTTTAAAGAGGCAAGACAGTCAATTTCAAAAGAAGGTGAACCTGGGGCTCCAGTTACTGTTCTTACGGAAGAAAGCCTCAATGTCGCTGCTGTCGTAGTGAGAGAAGATCGACAAATAACTTTAAGATCACTTTTGAAATTTTGAAAATTTCACTGGGTGCCAGAAAACAAATTAGATGCTGCATAACAATAATGCAAGGCTGCATATTGCAATTGTTGCTGAATATCTTGCTAAATCAAAATAAAGTGCATCTTTCACCTTCCCTATAATCTGGATTTAGCTCCATGTGACTTTTTTCTTAAACCTGAAGAAACATCTTTTGTGGGTGCCACAGTGAAGGTGCAGAAGCAGCTTTGATAGACTTGTCAATAAATGGTTTCCAGCATGTCTTTGCAGACTGGCAGAAATGCTGGGACTAGTGCACTTCATCCAAAGGAGGCTACATTGAGAAATATCATCAAAATTCTGTGGATGAATAAAGGTATGTTGCCAAAAAGAAAATAACGATCATTCTTTATTGAACAGCCTTCACACAACTAAATGGCTGTATAAATATGAAAATGTTCTTAAGGAGATAAACTGAGTAATTTTATAATTTTTTTAGGGAGATTCAACTTCTTAAAATACTTAAACACAAGAATGTAATAGGCTTGGTTGATGTTTTATATAATGAAGAAAAGCAGAAAATGTACATGATCCTGGAGTATTGTGTTGGTGTGCTTCAGGATATGTTAGAGAGCACGCCACAGAAGAAATTTCCCCTCTGGCAGGCTCATGGGTAAGTTAATGTGTGTTTATAGTAATCAAAGCAATAAGATATGCCTGGTTCCAAAAACTTTTCCATCATGTATCCCTTTTAACATATAAAATATTAATGAATCCTCAAATTAAATTAATTGTTACATATACATTTATTGTGTCTCAAATATTTAGCACAATTCAAAAACAAATTAAAAAATTATTAATGAACTAACTTATATATCTTGTTACTGTGTATTCCAGTGTTGGAAATGGAAGGAAATATTAACAAAAAGCACAGTTCACATCTCCTAAACTAAGGTGACAAATTATTAATGTACAAAACTGGAATTTTAATAGATTGTTTTATTAAGATTTAAATTAAAATTCTTTATACCTCATCTCATATCCAGTCTTCTTATTATAATATTTTCAAAACCTATTGTGATTTCATCTTCAGTAATATGTCGACTGATATGTCGTTCAGGAGAACTGCTTCTTACTCCCTCCGTTGGGGGACCAATGAACCTCCAAATTAAATCAATTTCCCCAGGAATTTCAAAATTCATATTTTTTCTTGTTTTTTTTTAATGTTGATTTTTTCCCAAACCATTAGCTCTTTTAGTTTTTCTATTTGTTTAATTCAACAGCTTTTATATCAATTAGATGTTTTTCAGACAAAGTATGAGCAGCTACTGCTGACTTTTTCACTTCACCATTTTTGACATTTCTAAGATGTTCTTTCATCCAGGTTTTCAATTTTTTTTTTGTTTTTCCTGTGTAAATTTCACAATTTCCGCATTTGATGTGATAAATTCCTGATTTGTTTTCTTCTTCAATTTCGTTATTTTTGTTGGTTTTAATTGTCCTATTGAGGCTGTATTTATTCTTCAGTGCCAATCTTATGTTAGACTTTTAAAAAAAATTGAAATTTGTGGTGCTCAATGGATGATAGTTAATTTCTTGAATTTTATGTTTTGTTCTGTTCAGTAGTGTTGAATAATTCTAGTATTCAATAGTCACACATATATTAGTGAATATACATATGAGCAGAGACAATTATGAAGAAGAAAAAGAATATATAATTAATGTAGCAATAGAAAACAGTTTTGAAGGAAATATGGTACACAATAGAATAAATATGTTTAAAAGACAAAAATTAATTAATGAAAGTACACTTATAAAAGAAACAGAAGAAAACATAAAATTCAAGAAATGCACTTACCATCCATTGAAGCACCATAATTAAAAGATTTGACATAAGATTGGCATGGAAAAATTAATATAGCCTCAATAATATAATTAAAGTCAACAAAAATGCCAAAATTGATACAAGATTTATATAGGGGAAAAAAAAAAGAAATTTGAAAACCAGGGTTTAAGAACATCTTAGAAATGTCAAAAATGAAGTGGAAAAGTCAGTAGTAGCTGCTCATGCTTGGTCTGAAAATCATCTTTAAAAAAACAAAAGCTAGTTAAGGAAACAAATAAATAAATGAAAAGAGCTAACGGGTTGGAAAAAAATCCACATTCAAAAAAACAAGAAAGAAAAACTTATGAATTTTGAAATTCCTGAGGATTTTGATTTAATTTGGAGGTTCATTGGTCCACAACAGAGGGAGTAAGAAGCAGTTCTCCTGAACGACATAACATCAGTTGAAATATTACTGAAGGTGAAACCACATATGTTTTGAAACCATTTCAATTAGAAGACTGGATATGAGATGAGGTATAAAATATGTTGATTTAAATCTTAAATTAAACCTCATAGTGATTTTTTCCGATAAAAGTTCAATTCAAGATTAAGGGACTATGAGGTATTTGAATGTATCCGAGTTTAAAGTATTAAACCACTCGGCTATGGCGCAGGTCAATAATAAAAGGTTAGGCACACAAAATATTAATTATGGAAATTGTTCTTTGAGAAGGTTGGGTATATAAAATATAAGAATCAAATGAATCGTGAATTCTTCTTACCTCATACATCTATTTTTTTTTATAACACAGAACTGCACTATCGGGAAACATCATTCCCATCTTCAGCTGTTTTCACAAGTCGTGAAAACATAGATGTATGAAAAAGAATTCACTATTCATTTTATTCTTATTAAGAAAACCTCATAATGTAAATTTCCCAAATTTATTATATTGATATAAAATATATTTTATCTATTTTTTATTTTTTTTATATTCAATGCCTCCAGGTTGTCATTATGACATTTCTGGTATTCTCTCCTCTCATCAGTGTTATTTAATTCATTTCTGAGGTTGGGGCGCCTAGAAGGCAGAGTTATGCTGTCTTGTTGATGTATGATAGGTAATCTTGATGGTAATGATGTGCCAGGAGAGGCCGTAATCCTAATTAGTTATAGGAATTGTTCAGTAAATTGAAGAGCATAGTTCAACTTCTTCTGGTAAATGACCATTGTTTGAATTTCGTTTGTCATCGTCCTCTTATGATGTCCTCCCTATGGGAGGTCAATTTCAAATGTGCCTCCATCCATCTTTGTCTTTCATGATTTTAATCTTTTTAATTTTTCCCAACCATAATTCCCTGTGTTGTAAATTTGCCTTCACTTGGTCAATCCACCTTTCCCATAGTCTTTCTTGTAATCTATTAATTAAATAAAAATAAAACGTAGTTTTTTGATTTTCATATTTATTATATAATTCAGTGACAGCTGTTTCGGTACACTGTACCTTCTTCAGACATGTTAACAAATTATGAATTGTGTTCCAACTGATCTAAGCAACAATACAACAATATTTATTTAAATTTTTTAATTTAACAAAGGGGATTCATTCAAATCAAGTTGAGAATTTAACAGTTTTTTACTACTTTTAAACTTATTAATTTCTACAGCCTCCAAAAGATCTAACTTCTTACCCTTATCACAAATATGTAAAATTTCAAAATTTGGATTGAAACAATGATTAAATTGGAATAGGTGGTTAGCATAGTTTGAATTTTCTAAATTTCTGTTATATGCTCTCATGTGTTCCTTTATCCTTTAACACATGAGAGCATATAACAGAAATTTAGAAAATTCAAACTATGCTAACCACCTATTCCAATTTAATCATTGTTTCGATCCAAATTTTGAAATTTTACATATTTGTGATAAGGGTAAGAAGTTAGATGTTTTGGAGGCTGTAGAAATTAATAAGTTTAAAAGTAGTAAAAAACTGTTAAATTCTCAACTTGATTTGAATGAATCCCCTTTGTTAAATTTAAAAATTTAAATAAATATTGTTGTATTGTTGCTTAGATCAGTTGGAACACAATTCATAATTTGTTAACATGTCTGAAGAAGGTACAGTGTACCGAAACAGCTGTCACTGAATTATATAATAAATATGAAAATCAAATAAAACTACGTTTTATTTTTATTTAATTAATAAATATGGATTTTCATCAAGTAAACACCAACTCAATTGATTATTTCTTGTAATCGTTTGCCTTTTAGATTAACCTGACTGTAATTATTTCAAAACGTATGTTTGAGCCATGCGAAGTCCTGGTCAATACTAGTGGAGTAGGAGTTACCATGCCCACTTCTGGTTCCAAAGTTTGTAGGTACAAACCTCACCAGGGTCATAATTGGGGATAGAGTACATTGTAGCGTACTTGGTTAAAGCAATATGCTACACGTTAGAAGATCTGGAGTTCGAATCCTGGTGGTGTCAGAATTTTAAACTGGTCTAAATCATTTGATGGCAACATGCTCTGGAATTGGCAGAAATTATTGCTAGGTGTTTGTTCTGAAAGGTAAAGGTGGCCGTCATGCATTGTTGGGATCTCATACCAATTATCTAGAAAGATGGGAGCCATAATCTCCACTACCCCAAGACCTCCCTAAGGCCTGTAATGGGATCACCAAAGAAATCCTAATTATTACTTTCTTTGGATTGGGAAGTAAACCTTTAGGACCCATGCCATAGATTTCTTCTTCATCATCCAAGGATTAAGCCGTTGGCTCGTTCCAGTTTCATGAAAGCTAGAATTGTTCTGTGTGGGCGTCCAACATTTCTCCTTCTGTATTATTTTATAATTCAGCAATAATTTTGGAAAGTTTTATTCTGGCATTCCATCAAGATATTCATTCCAGACGTTCCTATATTTTACTATTTGATCTGTAAGTTTGAAAATATTTAGTTTCTTTCTTATATCTTCATTTAGTTTTTATCTAGCAGAGTATATCCGGCTATATTTCTTAAAAATCTCATCTCAATTGCTTCCTATCTTTGTTCTTGTCTCCATACATCAATACAGAAACAGCCATTACTTTATAGAAAATCATTTTTGTTCTTTTCTTGTATTTTTAGGGTTCTTTTAATAGATTTATGGAATATAAAAATAACTTCAAGCCTGAACTAAGAGGCCCCCAATCAAAATTTGTCAGTTGAGAATGGGGATTTTGATTTCTAGTACATGTTTAAGTGAAATGATCAAAATTTTATTTACTTTATCAACAATTATTAAATTTTAAACTTTTAAAAGCATTTTGTTGTATTCATTATTAATTTTCACATTTGCAATGATGGACAATTATTATCTTGAACAGGAGTTAATTTTTCTTTTCAAAATAATTTTAAAAGCATCCCTACAGATATTCAACACTTTCATAAACTTAATATTTTTTTTCTTTTTCCCTTTTGTTGTTTACAGCATTGGAACTGCATCATTTACAAACTTTTTAACCTAAAAAAAAACTGCATGGGTTCCAAGTCTTATAAAATCTCCAATTACAACATTAATTTAAATTAATTGTTTATTTCTTGCAGGTACTTTTGTCAGTTAATAGATGGTTTGGAATACCTGCATAGTAAAGGAATTGTTCACAAAGATATTAAACCTGGAAACCTTCTTCTCGCCCTTGATGGAACATTAAAAATTTCTGATCTTGGTGTCGCTGAAGTAAGTAGAATTTTTTTAAATATTAGATAGTAAAACAATTATTAAAAGAACTGCTAATATTCTTTCGTTTATGAGGGTCCGTCAAAAAATAATGCCTCCTTTTTTTTCCCCTCTCTCTTTTAATAAGTTAGTTGTGTGAAAAATTTCAATTCGGCTCAATTCCTCAAACGTTCTTCTCCAATCCACTGTAGTAATAACTTCCTAAGTCAATGGGTGGCAGCACTGCATCCTCTTACAAAATGGCTAACGTTGACATACATATTAGACAGCGTTCTGTGATTGAATTCTTGAATGCGGAAGGTGAAATGTCCTTACGCATTCATGAAAGATTGAAAAATGTGTATGGAGATTCAACAGTGAATGCCAGTACTGTTAGACGATTGGCTCATCGCTGTAACAAAGCTGAAGGACAAACACAATTGGCTCATCGCTGTAACAAAGCTGAAGGACAAACACAATTGGCTCAATGCAAAGTGGAGCGGAAGGCTAGCGACATCAGTGACTCCATGCAACATTTAATGAGTCAATGAAATCATTCGTGAAGACCGCTGGGTAACAACAGATGAATTGTGTCTCATTCTTGCCATCAGTAAAGATAGATTGATGATCATTCAACAACTGAGGTGCTCAAAAGTTTGTTCTCAGTGGGTACCACAAATGTTAACTACTGAAGAGATCGTAAACCTTATAGTCCTGACCTAGCATCATCAGACTTCCATCTGATTGGGCCACTAAATGAAGCTCATCATGGGATTTATTTTGAGGATGAGAAGGCCGTAAAAACATCAGTGCGTCAATGGCTTAGGAAGCAAGACCACACTTTTTTACCACAGTAAAAATATATGCCCTTGTTAAAAGGTGGTCAAAAGCAGTGAAAAAGGACGGAGATTATATTGAGAAGTAACAAATTAATTGTTAGTGTTTTGGGTTTTGTGGTATGTAAAGTACATTTAAATATCTTCACATTTAAAAGAAAAAAAAATAGGAGGCATATCTTTTTGACTGACTCTCATATTATTTTTATTATGATCTAATGTCAACCTTTGGAACATTGAACTATTGCTAAACTAAAACTCCATGGTGTGACAGACTTAGAGGTCCCATGATCTACCAGCTGACTGCTGGGCCCATGTCCATATATGCCGATTATAGAGGTGGACCATCATCCAGCTGGTATAGAGATGGTATGTGGTTAGCATATGAGTCCTTTAGCCATTATGGCTGTTAACTCATTCTGAACCTTAATGTTGGAGAGCTTTCATTTCCCATCTTGCATCCATTAGCGTAAAGGCAAGTTTAATGTACTCCCAAGGGTACTCCATTGTATAAAGTGTCTTCTGTCCATCACAAAATTTTGTTCATTGCAGAGCATACAGTTTGGGGAGCTGTATATATTCAGTTGCTGTAGATGGGTAGCCAAGCAATCATGTCCTGTGTACAATCTGAAAAGGGCAACAGCTTTTATTTGTGAGGCACCAAGAATCAGCCATTTATTTTCCAGTATACAGTTCTATTGTTCAGTTGTACTTTTACTGTGAATTTGTTTTTGATATTCTGGTTGACTGTTTTTTCTATGATTAGTTTTGTTGAATGGAATGATGATAATTTGATATGATTAGTCTGTAGGATTGTTGTGATTTTTTTGCTACTTAATGTAGCTTCTCAAATTCTTCATGATGCTGGGAGATCACTGGTCGTTACTTTCCCCTGGGCACTCAAACCAGTGCATATCCCATAGCTTTGTGCCAGTGCTTGCTGCCTTAGACCACTTGGCTATGGCACAGGATGTTGGACTACTACACCTACTACAGTGTACAGATAGATAATAAAAAATTCACATGTGAGTTAAATACACTTAATATAATAGATTTGAAAATACATTCATAAGTGAAACAAAATTTATTTTTAAAGTCTCTTAAATTTAATATATTATTTTCCTATTGCTGGAAGTTGGTTGACTTGCCATCTCATAATCCTCTTGCCTCTCAATAACGTACGTATGTAGCTAATGCTCTGGAGTTAACAGTAAAGTTATTCTCCTTCTTGCTTCCCAATACTTGGATATCATATCTTGATAATTTTGAAGAGCTACACAATTTGTTACACTCAGGAGACATTAATATACCAATTCTATGAAGATGTTTTCCTAAGCAGTCATGACCTGTAGTAAAGCCTCAGTATAGCAACTGCAGATTTTCGTGGTAATTCCGGGATTATAGATAGGTTTTCCAAGAGTATTTTTATATTTCTGTTTCCAAATTTTTCAATTAAATTGGAATTGTAACTATTTTTTGTTTGATCTGGCTTTGTTTATTTGAATCATTTCTGTACTTGAGGAGGTGATCTCTTTCCAATACTGACAAGAGAACTTTTAGCCATTGCATTTCAACTTGGTGCCAGCACAAAGCCTACTTCTGTCGATAATAATTAATGGAGGCATCAGACTTAACATTACCATCTTACGGATGAATCGCTATCAAAAGTACCACATGTCTTCTCAACATATGTACTGCAAAGGAGTTTGCAATTTAATGAAGGAATCTTAGTGTACAATCTAGCAATTAAAATTTGTACATCACCACCTCTCCTGGCCCCGAGATTGAAAATTATAAATTAAAATTAATTTTACAATAAAAATTTTCAACTCTACCTGGTATCAAACTCAGGCCTTGCTAATCAGGAGCCAAGCATGTTACCATCTGAACCAGCAGGGCTCACATTGTAAATGTATTCACTTTATGCAAATGCGCTGCTAATGGTTATCTATCCTAACATGATTATAGAACTTAATTGTTATAAGTTAGGGATTTTTGACTCCCCTCATATTTTTTATTTTCTTGCAGACTATAGTTTCTTCATGTCTATGTGACATTTTCAATACTTCCTAACTGTTGAATTTGCAGTTGTCGATCTGCTGCTCCCTCTGATTTAACAAATTGATTGTAAAGATTGTGAAAAAAGTTACACAGGAAAAATAAAAAGGAACTTCAATACAAGATTGAAACAATACCTTAGAAATGTTAAAAATGGGGAAAAGAAAAGTCTGCAATAGCAGCACTTGCAAGGTCAGAAAAACATAGAATTGAAACTAAAGCCATATTACTGAAACAGTTAGATAAATCTAAGAAACTCACAATTTGCGAGAAAATTTACATCCACAAGAATAAGGAGAAAACTATGAATTTTGAAATTCTGGGGGAAAAGGGGGGGGGGAAAAAAATGATTTGGAAGTTCATCGGTCAGCCAACAGAGGGAGCAGAAATCAACCTACAGGATTGACAACCGTAAATTCAACAGTTAGGAAGCATTGACAATGTTACATAAATGTGAAGAAACTATAGTCTGGTAGAAAATAAAAGAAATATGAGGTGAGTCAAAATCCCTAACCCATAATAATTAAAAGAAACCTCATAGGGTTATGTCCTTCAAATATTAAATGTAGAATCCTCTCTCTCTCTCTTTTTTAATTAGCTCCATTGATTAAAATTTTAATGGGAAGTAACACTATGCAATATTACAATATTATGTAAATGAATTGGAATTTTCCACTCATCTACTTATAAAATTCTGTTTTTCTTACCTGACATGTTTCAAAAGTCATTTCTTCCATCCTCAGCTGTTTGAATTTAGTAATTTCTCTTCCCACTAGGTGCGGGTTGAATGAACTTCAAGATCAGACCTAGTTCACTAGGAACTTCAAAATTCATGGTCCTGTACTTGTTTCTCTGAATGTACATTGAAAAATCAGTAGTAGCAGCTGATAATTTGATTACATAATTGAAAAAGAAACTAAACTATTAAAACATTTAAAGTAAAAGTAAAGTGATCCCACTACAGGCCTCAGGAAGCCCTTGGGGTAGTGGGAGGTTAAGACTCCCACTTTTTCTGGACAATCGGCACTTGATGTCAGCCGGGTTATTAGCCCTGCGTAACGGCTGCCTTTACCCCCAGAACAAGCACCTGGTACTCATTTAAGTTAGAGGCTGAGTCAGCCCCAGGGCCATAGTATTAAAACATTTAGATAAATTAATAGAACCAACAATATGGGGAAAATTGTAATCAAATTGTAAAGAGAAAAATTTATGCCTGAACCGGGAATCGAACCCCGAACCTTCAGCTTTCCGTGCTGATGCTCTAACCATTGAGCTAATCCAGGCTTCCTTCCCATCCAAGCACAAATATGATTGAAATAAATAAATTTTTCTCTTTACCATTTGATTACAATAATTTAGTAGTGTACTTTAATATACTTATTTCAATCATAGTAACAGCTTTAGCTTCTTAATATTAATTTAATAAATATGGGAAAAGATAAACATTCAGAAGAACAAAAATAAAAACCACGAGTTTTGAAGTTCCCGGTGAGCAACATTTGATTTTGAAGTTCATTCACCCTGCACCAAATGGCAGGAGCATTGCTGAGGATGGAAGCAATGATTTTTGGAACATGTCAGATGAGAAAAGCAGATTTTTATTACGTGAGGTTCGATTGAAAGTTTCCAGTTCATTTATATAATATGTGTTAACAGTTTTTTATTTCTTATTAACCTTTCTGCAGTTTCAAAATTTATTGGGGCTTTTCCCAATTTTGTTCATTTAGCACCACCCAGGCAACACATTAGCTTTAGGGCTGCTAAAGATAAAAACAACTTTGTTCCCCTAATGCTTGAATAACTATTCTAGATTTACTATTAAATTAATTGATTTTATTTGAAGAAAAAAATATGTGCCTGATTTGGGATTTGTACCAGTTTCAGGCGTATATTTTCCTCTTCAATTTGTAATTTCAGTAAGAAGTGATCGATAATTGAGAATTGTCTAATTATAAATGTGAGAAGATATATAAATTAGTATTTATTATGTAACAGGCATTGGACATGTTTGCAGAGGACGACACATGTTGTACAGGACAAGGTTCTCCAGCATTTCAACCACCTGAAATTGCTAATGGTCATGAAAGGTTTTCTGGATTTAAAGTTGATATCTGGAGTAGTGGAGTTACTTTGTGAGTAAAATCACATTTCATTAACATTTAAATGTATTGGTAATTACAATTAAAACCTATTATCTTACACAAATGATTTTGTTCCAGATATCTTTCTATTTTGAATTATATACACTATATTTCTTTCTTGGAGACATGGATACTCCCCTAGAGGAGTTTCTTGACCAAACATAATTTAAAGATATCGACCCCAGCCGGTTTGAACCACATTCCTCGGGACTGGAGGCAAGGAACATAACCACTAGACCACTGCATCTGATTCTATTTTGAATAGTTTAGAGAATAAGATTTAGTAGTTTATTTATTATGGCAGAGAAATATCATCACCCTAATTTTTAATCTAAAAAATCTCCATTTGTAATTTTATAGGAGAGACAAAAGTATTCCGTGATTATATAATAGTAGTAGTATGCCCTGAGTCATAGCCGAATGTTTTAAGGCCTTGGTGCAGAGCTATGAGGGAAAATTTGTTCTCATGAAATTTCAGCCAGTATTGTATCCAGTACAGTATAAGTCTACGGACTTGCTATATATTTTAGAAACTTATTCACTATGCCAAAGGAATATCCCACACAGCATCAAGAGGAATTTGATTAGCTGCAATGAGTAGCAACTCCAGCTGTAAGGGTTGGAGGACTCAACATGCTGACCATGATTGGATATCATCCACCTCTGTGATTAACACATTTTAATGCTAATTGAATCCAATTGACCACCGACTTCTTTAATTTTGATCTTCAGTGACACTATAGTAGTAATAGTATGTTCTCTTGTTTCTTTGCAGCATTTATGAAACTCTTCCATCTTACTCTATTCTTTAACAACATTTTGACTTTATTCCATGTTTTACCACATATCTTTGCCTCTTCTACTGTGAATCCGAACGAAAATTAATGTGACAATAGTTGCCCACCACTCTGTGGGTCTGGTGTGTCAAGTTCCAGTCCCGCATACCATAAGTTCACAATTGAAAATTGGATACAAGATATTAAATAACACTATTCATTTTAAAATACAATAGGAAGTAACATTAAGAGGTTTGATCCATATTTGGTTCGTCTTCCGGGCTTATAGGCCGTGGTCCGGTTGTCTTCATACTCGACGTTTCGTCTACTGCTGCGGTAGACCTCATCAGGAGATACTGCGTGCTCTCTGTGAACTCCTCAACAGTCGGCTGCAGACTGGCTGGTCATTGGAAACTGTCTCTCTATTTATAGGTAAACCCCGGGTGGTGGGAGGGTTTTCTGCGCAGTCCGAGTTTTGTGCTGTTTTTGTGCCGTTTGCAGAAGTCATAGGCTCCGTTGTCGTGTTATGCAGTGCTGGGATCCATATTATGTTTATCTTCATGGTTTCTTCTTTTTTGTTGAAGGAATTTTTATGTTTATATATTTCGATGGCTTTAGTCTGGTGTAGTAATGTGATGTTTGTGATAATACCTGAGTTTCTTCGAATCTTATAACATGTTGTTGGCCGATTTTTCATTTTGTTTTAGTCTGCAGTATCTCATGTGTTCTTGCAATCTTGTGTTAATCATTCTTTTTGTTGTACCGATGTAAACCTCTCCACAACTGCATGGGATACGATATATACCGGCAGAACTTAAAGGATCTCTAGTGTCTTTGACTGGGTGCAGTATATTGCTGATTTTTTGTGTTGGTTTGTAGGTTGTTGATATGTTATATTTCTTTAATATTCGTCCAATTTTCTCTGTTGTTGTTTTGATATAAGGTAGGTAAACCTTACCATTTGTCTCTTCCTTGTTTTCGTTTTCAGACCTATATTTCTTGGGATTTATGGCTCGACGAAAATCTGTTTTGCTGTATGAAGACAACCGGACCACGGCCTATAAGCCCGGAAGACGAACCAAATATGGATCAAGACGCCGGCCTAGAAAGCCT
Source organism: Diploptera punctata (assembly GCA_030220185.1). Classification (NCBI taxonomy): domain Eukaryota; kingdom Metazoa; phylum Arthropoda; class Insecta; order Blattodea; family Blaberidae; genus Diploptera; species Diploptera punctata. The sequence goes on from JASPKZ010007842.1 coordinate 64,537, forward strand.
ACAATTATATTAAGAGGTTTGTTTAATAGTTAAAACATTTTGTCTCTTCATTCTTACCTCTTATTAGAGTTGTTTTTGTCGAACATATGTTTCAGAACTTCTTAGCCCCATCGTCAGCTATTACAGACTATGGGGCTAAGAAGCTCTCAAACATATGTTTGACAAAAACAACTCTTAAGAGGTAAGAATGAACAGACAAAATGTTTTAATTATTAAACACTATTCATTACTCACCTTTATCATAGAAGATGTCGGAAGTGTCGTACATATTGAACGGTCGTCGACCCTTCTGGTCCCTGCACCCAGAAGAGTCCATTACCATATTTGGATCTTTACTGGCCTAGAGAAAGAGAATCTACTAATATATTTAGCTACCCTAATTGTAGCATCCAGTTCATAAATGTAAGTGCTATCTATTTTCCTTTGCCCGGGCCCATCGGAGGCAAAGATTGATTCATCTTTCCTGTGTAGATTTAATAACATATATTAATCATTTACAAGAATTCTTAAACACACTGTAGTAATTTATATGACTTGTATTCAACTCAGTATAATGTTTACAATCATGAAAGCTAGAAGGAAGAGGGGAGCTAATATAACCTTGAGAAAGCTTGTATATAGGAAAAATATAAGGCAGCAATAGCATAGCTAACAAACACAGTAATTAAACATTCTTGTTTTCTAAAATAGAATTTAATATTCCCATTATTAGTCTGATGTTGAAATATGGAAAAATGCTTAAACAGAAATAACTCTTGACCATTACAAAACTTTAAAGAAAACATGAATACATAAATAATATAAATATAAATCAATTAATTTGGTCATTACTTGAATCCAGTTTTGTGGACAATACAGAAATAATAAGAAAAATGACTATTTACCCACACAAGCACTTATGCATACCTTTTTAGTCCAGCCGAGGGTTAGGGTCCATACCCCCGGATACCCTGGCTTACCAGACAAAAAACCAAACAACACAGCTCTCCTCGAGCTGACTGACGTCAACCAGATGATGACAAAATAACTGAATGAATGAAATGACCCTGTTTACAACTTGCTTCACATATTTGAGTGTTCCGAGGAAGAGGGAAAGTTGCGCACTTACAGACAGCACAGAGGGAAGGGGAGGAAGGTGAGTGGGAGTAAGCACAAAGAGGAAGGAAATTGGTACAGTTCATAAATCTCACTGAAGAGGGAGGATAACAGTACATAGATGTTACGTACTGAAATAGTACTTTCGGTACAATATCATGCCTTATAAAAATTATCATTCACACAAATTAATTCTTTTACACTATTGGATCTTTTACTTTTAAAAGCATGTTAAATTCCCAATAAAGTCTTTTTAATCAAGAAGCCGCCATTTGCAAAGATGTAGCCACAGCTTCAAACATTTGGTGCGTGGGAATTACAACGTATAAAAGAGAAAATTTGCATCTAGATTGGAACTCACCCTGGTAGCTCAGTTGGTAAGAACATTGGTACAGTAAACCAAAGGTCCTGGTCTGGGCAAAAATTTTTCTCTTCAAATTTAAACCTCTTAATGTTATTAAGTTATGTAGATAGGAAATAACACTATGAGGTTCTTTAATATTGTTTATTTTTTATTATTTCACTCACCTCATACTTCATAATTCATAGCAGACCCTGGGTTTCTTCACATAATTTGTGACATTGTCAATGCTGCGTCACGTTCACAACTGACGTCCAACGGCCTTCTATCCTGCAGACTGACCTCCGCGCCATCTGATGGCCGACCGAAGAATTTCCAAATCAGTCCTCTTTCTTTATAACCGGGTATTTCAAAATTCATAGTTGTATTTTCATTCTTGCATATGTAAATTTTTTCCCAAATTGTGAGTTCCTTCGGTTTTTCCAATTGTTTTAAGTAATTTTGTTTTGGTTTCTATTCTATGTTTTTCTGACCAGGCATGTGCAGCTATTGCAGATTTTTCGGTTTCTCCATTTTTAACATTTCTGAGGTGTTCTTTTAATCTTGTATTTAGATTCCTTTTTGTTTTTCCTATGTATATCTTTTCACAATCTTTACAATTAATTGTAAAGATTGTGAAAAGATATATTACAATTAATTGTAAAGATTGTGAAAAGATATACATAGGAAAAACAAAAAGGAATCTAAATACAAGATTAAAAGAACACCTCAGAAATGTTAAAAATGGAGAAACCGAAAAATCTGCAATAGCTGCACATGCCTGGTCAGAAAAACATAGAATAGAAACCAAAACAAAATTACTTAAACAATTGGAAAAACCGAAGGAACTCACAATTTGGGAAAAAATTTACATATGCAAGAATGAAAATACAACTATGAATTTTGAAATACCCGGTTATAAAGAAAGAGGACTGATTTGGAAATTCTTTGGTCGGCCACCAGATGGCGCGGAGGTCAGTCTGCAGGATAGAAGGCCGTTGGACGTCAGTTGTGAACGTGACGCAGCATTGACAATGTCACAAATTATGTGAAGAAACCCAGGGTCTGCTATGAATTATGAAGTATGAGGTGAGTGAAATAATAAAAAATAAACTCTTAATGTTACTTCGTATTGTATTTTAATTTTTTTTTCTTTCCATGTTTGTTTAGATCTTCCTATTTTGTGGGTTCTAGTCCTTTGCTTGTTGTATCATTCTATCCATCTCCATTTCCTCCTCTTAACTTGCTTTGTAATTGGTTCCTTTACAAATCTCCTATAGTGCATTAATGACTTATATCAGCCCGTCTCATATTATTCTTATTAAATAGTGATTGTTGAAAAGTAACTGAAGTAAACAATTATTCTGGGTGGATGTAAAATATGGGGACTAACTTCAGTAGATGATTTCTGACATCAAAACAAACAAACAGGTCATCCAGAAATGGACAGTGAGTCTGTAAGAAAGCAATTATACTGGTATATTACATTACCATCTTATAACGATGTTTCATTGCCCTCCACGAGATTCAGTCCAAACATATGTCATAACATAGATTGTTTCACTCTTTTGATTGTACCAGACTGTCTCCAAATAGTTTTATGTAATATATTTGGGAATTTTAACACTATGAGGTTTTATTAATAAGAATCAAATTAATCTGTTAACTAATAATAAAGGAACATCCCAGACAACAAAAAATCTGGAATTTATCAAATTGATTGCAAAGATTGCAATAGGATATATATAGGAAAAACAAAAAGGAACTTGGAAACTCATGAAAAAGAACACTTTAGAAACATAAAAAATGGAGAAATTGAAAAATCAGCTATAGAAGCACATAGTTTATTAGAGAATCATAGAATTGAAAAAGAAGCAAAACTTTTGAAACATCTATCTAAACCTTTGGAATTAACAGTTTGGGAATATATATATATATATATATATTAAAAAAAAAATACTAGAACCATGAACTTCGAGATTCCAGACGAACCAAGCTTGATTACAAAGTTCTTCAAAAATACACCAGATGGCAGTTTAGAAAATTACTCCTTCAAAAGTACACCAGATGGCAGTTTGGATAATTACTGGCAAAAGAAAAAAATTTACAGTTGTGAAAACAGCTGACGATGGGGAAGATTGTTCTCCGATACTGCGGTTCTGTGTTAAAAAAAACATAGAAGTATGAGGTAAGAAGAATTCGCGATTCATTTGATTCTTGTCGTCTCCAAATATCCTCATAGGCTTACATGGACATGCTGTTTAAGTATCTTAATACTTTTCAGATGCACCTACAAGTAAAAATCAAGGAGGTTTAGGTCCGGTGATCGAGCTGGCCAGACATAAGGGCCTCCTCGCCCTTCCCTCTTCCAGGAAAAATGCTGTTGAGGTGTGCATGATCGTTCACACAGAAGTGGACTGATGCTCCATCATGCATCAGCCACACTCACTGTTGTATTCCTAGAGACACATTCTCAGCAAATGTGATAGAGCTTCCTGCAGTAATTCCATGTATGCCTGTCCATTAAGGCATTATAACAAAACAATTTGTCCATCCAATAATCCCTGCTAAAAGTTGATGCTAAACTGTTGCTGATGCAATGATTCAGCCATTCCCTGAGCTGTAGTCCACAGATGAACGCTTATGATGCCATCTCTGTAGACTTTTTCATGTCTAGAAAATAGAACTGATCTTATGAGAATACTGATGCCATGGACTGAATGACAGAGATGGTATTATATATCTCTTTTTTTTTTCTCACATGAGTACAGCTTCAACTTATGTTTATGGCACAATTATCTTCACTGCTGTTACTAAAATCAAAATCATGATCATTCTAATATGATTACTGTAGAACAACATTCAGATTTGGAACTAGGCTCATATATATATATATATATATATATATATATATATATATAAATTAACCCTCATACTAATAATCCATATGTAACTTTTATACAAGGTTTATACACATCTCAGTTGAAAATTCTTACTAATAAACACTGTATTAGCTTGATGTTTTTATTATTAATTTCATACATCTTAATGATGGATAAATCATATTTGAAGAGGAAAAATTTTTCTCTTCAAAATGACTGTATTAGCTGTTCAGTGTATAAGAGGTGTACAACTTTACATGGGAATCGTTATATATTAAGTTATGTAGTAGGAAATAACACTATGAGGTTTATTTTAATATGGTTTAATCTTTCTTCACTCACCTCATACTTCTTACATAAGAAGTATGAGGTGAGTGAAGAAAGATTAAACAATATTATCGTTATATATGCCTCCAACCTTGTTTAAGGATTGTATAACTAGACAAAATGTTGGACTTCAAGATCAACTGACTGTTTTCTTATGATATTGATGAAAGTTTCCTTAAATTTAACGCAAAATGCAACACTTTGACTGTTTGATGGATGCACAGGACATAAATAATATTAATAAAGCTCTGGGTCGGAAAATAAAGGCATCATAAAATGCCTTTTGTTACACTCATTCTCGATTAGGCCTAATAATATTTTAAAATTGAACATTGATTCGCAAAAGAATATGTTCTACAATAATTGCTGTAGACAAAATTTAACCTGAATGCTGTTTAAATGCTTCATAATATTATATTAACAAAACTTTCTTGCATCATTAATACATAATACACATACTGATATAAAAATGTATTTAATTATAGAGGTACTATTATTGCTGCAAGTTACATGTTAGCTTGATAGTCTTGTGGTGAGAGCTTCTGACTACGGTCCGTGAGGTCCCAGGTTTGATTCCCGTTCAAACTGCAATGATTTTTTTTTCCCCCGCTTAAAACGTTATGTTGTCGCTAACATTTCCTACTATTTTGAACGTTTTCTAATGCATCTTAAAACACTGCATATAATTCATAAGTAATGGGAAAAACTTTTGTTAGTTTCCAAAAATTGTTCGAAATTCTTGACTTTAGATGGCAGCACATTATCTGTGAAACTAATTTTACGATATATTTGACATAGCGTAAAGGAAAATGTAAATAAATTAAAACACACTAATTTTTTCCATACCTCCCCAATTAGGGAATCTCTATTAATTCTTATCCATATTCATTTCTTACACGATTAATCACTAGTTGATGTTGTTTTATTTCTGTTACAAACTGCGCGTAATATTGTTCTGACGTCATAGTGATGATGAATATGTGACGTATTGTGTATAACAGTTGTATTGTTATGTAGTAACGTTTATTAGTAATGAAACTATACATGATCTACATAAGCCTTATACATTGTATAACTAAGCAACTGATGAAAGCCTGTATAAGAGATTTTTATTAGTAAGACTGTTAATGTTTATAAATTATAATCATTCATGGAAAAAAACAGATTTTATACTTCAGTTACTTAAGAATAATTCATGTAAACATAAATAATAACAATTAATTTTGAGTGGTCCTTGACTCATCTCATATCTCTTGACTTCCATGCAGACCAAGGGTTTCGTCACTGCATTTGTGACATTCTTGATGCAATACCAAGAGTTGTGATCTTGGTATTGCATCAAGAATGTCACAAATGCAGTGACGAAACCCTGGGTCTGCATGGAAGTCAAGAGATATGAGATGAGTCAAGGGACAACTAAAAATTAATTAAAATAAACCTCATAGTGTTATTTCCTACCTACATAACTAATTAAAAACAATCCTGTGTATACCATAAAACAGTGTAATATAAAATTTGAGATAAGTATCTGTGTTGCCAAAATAAAATATCTTCCAGGTCTTACATCAACTTTTTTTTCTTTCTTCTCATAAACAAAATTAATGATTTTCTGTAGCCCACAGATTGTGAAGGTTCATGACGCCATCTCTAGCAAAGGTCGCTTCATCTTTGTAATACGGTAACGTAATGTACCACTACAAATTGCCTTCTCGCAGACTAACCTCCTGAAGTTTGTCCCTATATTTTATAATCAATTGAGTTGGTGTTTACTTAATGAAAATCCATATTTATTAATTAAATAAAAATAAAACTACATTTTATTTTTATTTAATTAACCTATATTTTATTTTCACTCTGTCTAATAAAACTTTATCAAAGTAAACTAAACGGTAATTTTGTTGTGTTTTATTATAGATATAATATAACAACGGGTATCTACCCTTTTGAAGGTGATACTATTTATAGATTATTTGAAAATATTGGAAGAGGGGAATTTGATATTCCTAGTGAAATTGAAAATCCTTTACGGTCTCTATTAGAAGGAATGTTACAAAAAGAACCTGAAAAGAGATTATCTTTGCAACAGATTAAACAACATCCGTAAGTATGATACATAGTTTTATAATTTTTGTTATATGCTTAACAAAAGCACAAAAATGTACTAATCACTAGGACAATGGTCAAAGTTGGTTTAAATCATATACATATTTGAAGCATTGTATCTACATAATGCGGTCTGCTGAAATGGTGCATAAATGAAAATAGACCACATTAATGCCCCACTATCAGGCTAATGTGGAACTTGAAACACGAAAAGTGCAGTGGTTGACATTGGAACACATATTTAATAATTATTTCTATCCTTGCAATTTTGTCCCTTATGGTTCTTCTCCAGCTTTGTTTTGGTCTTCTTCTGTGCCCCTGCTCTATCAACTTGTTTGCTGTGGATTTTCTGAACTAATCCCTGCCAGGAGGCCTGAATGGGAGTCTATTTCTTCTACAGAAAATTTTACACCAGTTGAACACATGCCCACATTTCTTGAAATTTGTATTTTTACAATGAAAGTATGTCACTGATCCCTATTAGGTTCGTCTTCCGGGCATATAGGCCGTGGTCCAGTCGTTCTTCTACTCGACGTTTCGTCTACTGCTGCGGTAGACATCTTCAGGAGATACTGCGTGCTCTCTGTGAACTCCTCAACAGTCGGCTGCAGACTGGCTGGTCGTTGGAAACTCCCTCCCTATTTATAGGCACGCCCCTGGTGGAGAGGCGGTTTTCTGCGCGGTCCGTGTTGCGTGCTGTTTTATCCAGGCTGTCGCTAGCAGAAGTCATAGGCTTCGTTGTCGTATTGTGCAGTGCCGGGATCCAGATTTTGTTTATCTTCATGGTTTTCTTCTTTTTTGTTAAAGGAATTTTTGTGTTTATATATTTCAATGGCTTCTCTGTACAGTCTGGTGTAATAATGTGATGTTTGGGACAATACCTGTGTTTCTTCGAATCTTATTATATGTTCTTGGTTGTTCATCCAGTGTTCCGCTACGGCTGATTTTTCTTTTTGTTTTAGTCTGCAATGCCTCTTGTGTTCTTGCAATCTTGTGGTAACCATTCTTTTTGTTGTGCCGATATAAACCTGTCCACAACTGCAAGGGATGCGATATATACCGGCAGTACTTAACGGATCTCTTGTATCTTTGGCTGGGCGCAGTATATTGCTGATTTTTTGTGTTGGCTTGTAGGTTGTAGATATGTTATATTTATTTAATATTCGACCAATTCTCTCCGTTATTGTCTTGATATATGGTAGGTACACCTTACCCTTTGCCTCCTCCTTGTTCCCGTTTTCGGATTTGTATTTATTGGGATTTATGGCTCGGCGAAAATCTGTTTTGCTGTATCCATTGGATTGAAACGCTGCTTGGAGATGATTAATTTCTTCTTGTAGATACTGTGGTTCCGAAATCCTTTTGGCTCGTTCCACCAGGGTTTTAATTATTCCGCGTTTTTGTCTGGGATGATGGTTGGACCGCTTATGTAGGTATCTGTCTGTGTGAGACTATAAAAACACTTTTCTTAGCCCATTTTAACCCAATGGGCTCTTATTTAAATGCCTGCTAACTTTCTCCTCCACTCACATTTAAATGGCCACAGAAGACAGGAGGTGTCATTCTCTTTACATGCAAACACAAAAATGCTCATAGAATGGAATTTAATAAATATTTTTCTTTAGAAATTTTAGTGAAGGCTTCTGAATAATTGTACTTGCCTAAAGCGATATTTTGGTGTGGTGAATCTCAAAACATTTCGGGACATGAAGTGGAACTTCACACTTTTTTCACTGAAATGTAGTTTCACTTCTTTTGTTCTGTTTTGAACACACGTTTGTAGGGTTTCTTTTTATTGTCTGTGCTGGGGATATGCAATGGAAAGTGTGCCCAGTTCCTTGCCTGTAACCTGACAGGGGTTGTACTTGATGATGGGGGTGGGGGGCTCTCACATTGTAGGATGGCAGTTGAATTGTCTCCAATAACTGTTTGGCAACATCTATTCTGAAGGTCGAATATGCTGTCTTGCTATCTATGAAATTATTGTAGACCACAAAAGAGTTAAACATAAATATGTCCAGCAAATAGAATAATAATTTTCTGTATCCTTTTACAGTGCAACACATTATAGGGAAAAGGACAGTGATCTGGTCTTGCAAGTCAACGCCTTGCATCCTGGTACTTCAGGCAGTCTTGATTTTTTATTTCTTCCCTAGGTCTTTGCCCTTCTACCCCCCTCAATATTTCCTGTTGGTGTTCTGTCTAATGTTTCGAGGACAAAACTCTCTAATAGACTCAGAATCCCATCACGATCATCACCACACACACCACTTCAAGGACTTAGCACTAGAAATTTCTTCTATATATTTCCAACAAACAGACAGCTTCTAATTTCACGAATTCTTACAAAAAAAGCGGGTCGTCCAACTTGCTTTCTCTCAGGAACCTAGCAAAGCTAACACATTAGACATCTATGGGGTATATTTAATTAATGTTGGGAAGTAAACATTATGAGGTATAATCATTAAAATTCATCGGAGAACATATTGTTTAAACAACTCACCTCATAGGATTCTATGAGGTGAGTTGTTTAAACAATATGTTCTCCGATGAATTTTAATCTATGGGGTAGTTTGGAAGTTATTGCAAAATATATGAGCTCGTGTGCTTGACGTGAATGTCACGTCATTCGAAGACTGGGCCTCACTAAAGCGCGCGTGAACGTCACGTCATACGAGTTGAATGGGTTAAAATTCTGTGTGTACACACACTACATAAATTTTAAAGTGATCTGATAAATGATTCCTGATTTATGGCTACTATAAGAATGTTGTTGCGTGCATGTTTTTTTTGCATGCGTTAATTACCAACTTCCCTTAACCTAAATTCCAGACCATAGATTACCACAGGAATAATTACCTTTAAGGAAAATTCCAATAGTCTGGCTGGGAATCAAACCTGGGATCTCTTGAACCCACAAGACCATGAGGTTGGTCTTTTACTCAATATTTTAGACTCCATTGTATTTAAATAAAATTAGTTGTGATTATATCATCTCATACAATCTGTGTTCTTCAAAGCACAGGACGAGATTAGATATAGATAGGGACTTAGAGCAGTCCCGGGAATAACGGTATTATGCCCGAGGTAACCCAGGGGGTGGTGGTGAGGCTCTAAATAAATAAAATAATAAAAGCACAGAGCCAGTTTCAGGAAATGCTGTTGAAATTTTATGAAATTCATTATATATAATTATCTATTTTTCTAGATCCTACCTGTAGAATGGCTTCCCAAATTTGTCCATTTAATTCTCCATCTCCGTGTAAATTGTAAACGATCCTATTCATATAATTGATCTGTTTGCAGTCACCACTCTATTTCTTTATTTAATTTGTAACTAAATTTACCTATTCAATTTGTGAGCTTGAATAGAAAAATTTTCCAGCGTCCTCACACACCAAATTACAAACTTTCTCCACAATGTTCCATTTTTCAGGCAGAATTATTAGTCAAAAAAGAAGCTGTTAAATGGTGTGTAATTAATAACATAAGTTCTCGTGTACACACCGATTCACAAACAGCCCTGAAAGCAATTAACCCATTGGAGACACGTTTAAAGTGCCTAGCATGTTCACTGGGAACCCATTTAAATCTCCGCTCCGCTGCGCTGGACTTTAAATACACATACTCTGTTCTATCACTTATGATTTCAGATATTTTGTTTACCCCTGAATTTCTTTTAGTATCTTGTACTTTTACGAATAGCAAAGGAATGTGGCCTACCTGCTACCCTCTTTTGTGCATTGTAAACCGTTATGTTTTGTTATTTTCAAGGCTGTGAAAGTTGACAAACAATTCAGAAACCATCTTTTTGTAAAAGTTCTCGGACATTGCCTTGAAAGTAAACACAAATCATATTTTTTGAAAGATAAATTAAATTTCATTGAGAAATGTTAAATTAATAATAAAAAACAAATCATATGTTCAAACAAGACCGAAAAAAATAACAAACGCAATATAATACTGTACATAATAAAAATAAATATATGAAATAAAATAAGCATAGACCTATACATTATAAAATCAGGAAAAGTTCTTCGTATATTCTTTAATTATCATAGTTATATATCGACCTGTAAATTATAAAATACTATAGATAAAAACTGGACGAAACTCACCTAATATTTCTACCATCAGTAGCATGCACGGTTACGTTGTCACTGTATATTATTTCATCGTCCGAATCTTCGTTCCATAATAATTCACTACAATCACTGTCACATAATATTTCATCCACTACTTCACTTAGTTTCTCAAAAGCAATACGTTCTCTCCTATTTACGCACATATTGCAAGAAAAAAATTAATTTTAAAACTATGAATTTTAACAAATAAGCACTGAATTTATATTCACTTATATTTTACCGTAATAAATGCCTACAACTATAGTCTACTATTCTATAAATAATAACTAAAATAAACTATACAATACACTAGGCCTATACATATTTACTTTACATAAACAAACAACACATTTTACTGATGGTGAACCGAAAATGTAAACCACTAAAGAAACCTAACGTCTTACAGTGTTATAACACAACAACGAGTCTACCTCGTTGTGGGGCTGTTTGGACTTTCTACCTGCTCACGAGGGAGACTCGTTAAAAGTCTCCAATGGGTTAATGATAAATATAACAATAATCCAATAGCTTTTGAAATTAAGGAACGGATGAAGCAAAGTTTGAAACATATTTGCCTGTCATGAGTACGTGGGCATTGTGGGATATCAGGAAATGAACGTGCGGATGTTTTACCCAAGTCTGCAGCGGATTCTAATTCACAGTATGCATATGACCTCTGCCATATTTCTTTCCTGAAGTTGCAAATAAAGAAACATATTAAGAATCAAATGAATTGTGAATTCTTCATACCTCATACATCTATATTTTTTTAAACACAGCACCGCAGTGTCAGAGAACTTTCTTCTCCATCGTCAGCTGTTTTCACGACTGTAAATTTTTTCTTTTGCCGGTAATTAGCCAAACTGCCATCTGGTGTACTTTTGGAGTAATTTTCTGAACTGCCATCTGATGTATATTTTAAGAACTTTGTAATCAAGCTTTGTTCGTCCGGAATCTCGAAGTTCATGGTTATAGTATGGTTTTTTGAATATATATCTTTTCCCAAACAGTTTCGGAAAAGATATATATTTTAAAAAACCATACTGTAACTGGAAGTTCATGGTTATAGTATGGTTTGGGAAAAGACATATATTCAAAAAACCATACTATAACCATGAACTTCGAAATTCCGGACGAACCAAGCTTGATTACAAAGTTTTTCAAAAATACACCAGACGGCAGTTTAAAAAATTACTCCTTCAAAAGTACACCAGATGGCAGTTCGGATAATTACTGGCAAAAGAAAAAAATGACACGTGAAAACAGCTTAACAATGGAGAAGATGGTTCTCCGATACTCTGGTGCTGTGTTTAAAAAGAAACATAGATGTATGAGGTAAGAAGAATTTGATTCTTATTAATGAAATCTCATAATTAAATTATTGTAAATCAATGGTAAAGAGAAAATTTTTTGCCTGAACTGGTAATCGAATCCCGAACCTTTAGCTTTCCGTGCTAATGCTCTGTCCACTCAGCTAATCCAGGCTTCATTCCCATCCAAGCAAAAATGCTTCCTTTAATAATAATTAAATGAATCGTGATTTCTTCTTACCTCATACTTCTATGTTTTTTAAACACAGCACTGCAGTATCGGTGACACATTGTCGTCATCATCAGCTGTTTTCACGACTGTCAATTTTTTCTTTTGCCGGTAATTATCTAGACTGACATCTGGTGTTCTTTTGAAGGAATTTCTCTCCAAATGCCATCTGGTGTTATTTTGAATGAATCATTTTCTAAACTGCTATCTGTCGTATTTTTGAAGAACTTTGTAATCAAGCTCGGTTCGTCCGGAATCTTGAAGTTCATAGTTCTAGTATGGTTTTTTGAATATATATTTTTTCCCAAACTGTTAAATCCAAAGGTTTAGATAGGTGTTTTAAAAGTTTTGCTTCTTTTTCAATCCTATGATGCTCTAATAAACTATGTGCTGCTCTAGCTGATTTTTCATTTTCTCCATTCTTTATGTTTCTGAAGTGCTCTTTTTTACGAGTTTCCAAATTCCTTTTGTTTTTCCTATATATATCCTGTTGCAATCTTTGCAATCAATTTGATAAATTCCAGATTTTTTGTTGTCTGGGGTATTTATTATTAGTTAACAGAAGATTACCCAGGCTGAATTTGTTAATTGGAGCTAATGTTGTATTAAATTTTCTGAAAATTTTTTGAAATGTATTATGAACTTCAGGATGGTAAGTAAATTTCTTGAATTTTACATCTTTCTTGGGACCATGATGTAAGGTGGTGTATTCCTGTAACCTTTTTTGTTGTTGGAATTTCTTTAATTTATTCTTTATAATGTCTTCATCGAAACCATTTATTTTAGCAATATGAACAATATGATTATATTCCTTGTCAAAATCTTCTACCTTAAGTGAAAAAAAATGCTTCCTTTACCTTACTCTACTGGTCCCACATTCAATTGCAGTGAATCATCATTCACAAATACACAATGAATGGCTTCTACCCGAAGAAGACTTGAAGGGACTCCACACAGCTATAGCATTATTTATTAAATTAATATTGAGAAGCTAAAGCTATTACTACGATAGAAATAAGTAAATTAATGAACACAATTATTTCCCGGTTCAGGCAAAAAATTTTCTTTTTACCATTGATTTACAATAATTTAATTGTGTTCATTAATTTACTTATATCTATCATAGTAATAGCTTTAGCTTCTCAATATTAATTTAATAAACCTCATAATGTTAAAATTCCCAAATTTATTATATTAAAAGAAACATATACTTGCAAGATGGAACAACATGTGGCTCAATGGTACCATAGGCACATTAACAAGACAACTTAATATTTGTAGGAAATAACACTATGAGGTTTCTTTAATTATTATGAGTTAGATATTTTGACTCACTTCATATTTTTTCATATTCTGCAGACTATAGTTTTGTTACATCTATGTGACGTCGATGCATTCTAACTATACTCTGCAGAATATAAAAAAATATGAGGCGAGTCAAAATAACTAACTCTTAATAATTAAGACAACTGTTCTTTCCAAGTGCCTATGACAGAATAAAATGCAAACACGATGTTCCAAACTTTATACTAACACGATTCCACACTGGGCACTGTAAATTTTGCCAATATCTCCAGAGATTTAACCTCAGAGAAAATGCAAATTGTAATTGTGGCATAATAACCAAAGTGTTGACCATATTATATTTGTTAATTAAATAAAAAATAAAAGAGTTTTATTTGATTTTCATATTTATTAAGATATAATTCAGTGACAGCTGTTTCGGTACACTGTACCTATCTACATAACTTAATAAAGTTGGCTATCAAGTCATAGGAAAACAAGAATAACGTAAACAACTGGAACAAGATGGCGGCTTCAAATATACAACATTTCAACGAACATTTTTCGGAAAATAAAATAGAAATTAAAAGATATTTGAAATTAAAAGAACTTAGAAATAAAAGAGCTGCAGATATAAAATTCATTAATAAATGTTTAGAAAATAATATCACTCCAAAATTTGTCCGGAAAATGGTTAAAAACAACAATAACCAACACCAAAAAAGTTTAGAAAAGAAAACTCTCAATTTGGAAAAAGTCAAACATTACACAACTATAAGTAAAATAGACGTAGAACTATACTTTTTACATCTAAGATTAAACAACAATTTAGGACAAATAATTTGGGATAACCTAGAAAAAAACTTCTACAACCAATTGAACCTCAAAATGAAGAAAAAATTTGATGTACAAAAGAAAAAGATAATTAATTTAAAACCTGATTTAAAAAAATTGAAGAAAAATATAAGTACAAAAGTATAACCACTACATTAGGAAGGGATAAAGAAATTGAGAATAATGTAATTAACCTATCATCTGAAAACTTTACAAAAGAAGAAATATCTATTTTGGACAAGGGATTGAAAACATGCATTAGTTACTCTAACAATTTAGAAGATTACATAGCTGATATTGAAATTGCTATAGATGACATGAATTTTGAAGAACAAACAATAATCAGAAAAGAATGTGGGGAAGTTATTGAAAAAATTAAAAACACAAAAATAAAAAACATATGCAAAACAAATATGAAGAAAATAAGAAACATTAATAATAAAAATGTTGTTTTTTCAAAGTCAGACAAAGGGAATAATTTGGTAATTTTGGATAAAGATGATTATAATGATAGGATGGAGAATTTATTAAAGGGGGAAGAATATGAAGAAATTAAACAAATCCTCTCGCAAAAACAATTAAAGAAGTTGAAACCAACCTAAAATCAATTAAAAAAATTATGACACAAAAGGAAAAGTTTAAATTAAAAATACCAAATCCCAGAAACCCCAACATTCATGGTCTTCCTAAAATCCACAAAGACGGAAAGAAAATGAGACCTATCATCAACAATATCAATTCACCGACATATAACATATCCAAATGGCTTAACAATAAATTTAAAGGTATGGAAAAATTTGAAAATTTAGCAGTAGAAAATTCTTACCAATTAGTTGAGAAATTAGAAAATGTAGAAATAGAACTTCAGAAAGATTGGTCTCATTTGATGTTACTTCATTATTCACAAACATACCGACTGACACAACTTTGAAAATTTTAGAAAAATGGTTGAAAGAAAACAAATTAGATGATGATAGCGTTAAAGAATACATAAAACTAACAAAATTATGCTTAAATCAAATGTTCTTCACCTTTAGAGGAAAATACTTTAGACAAAAATCAGGACTCGCAATGGGAAATCCATTATCACCATTCTTAGCAGACATGTTTATGGGGAATTTTGAATGTCATGTAACTAAAGCACATCCTTTGATGTTTAAATTTTGGAGAAGATACGTAGATGATATCATAGCAATAGTAAAAGAGAAACAATTAGAAGATGCCATTAAACTGTTAAATATTCAAAATAAAACAATCAAATTTACAATGGAAATAGAAAATAATCATGAAATACCATTTTTAGACCTTAAATTGATTAGGAAAGAAGAAAAAAAGAAAATAGAATTTGGAATCTACAGAAAAGAAACTCACATCGACAATTATATAAAAGCTACTGGATTTAACCATTTTTCACACAAACAGGCAGTATTTAATAGTTTAACACACAGACTTGTGAATGTCCCCATGAGCAAAGAAAATTACAATAAAGAGAAAGAACACATCATACAAATTGCTAAGGATAATGGTTTTCACAAGAAAATGATACACAAGAAAATAAATAAATTCAAAGAATTCAAAGAACAAAAAGTCATCAATGAAAGTACTCTTCAGACAGATAAAAATATAGGCAAAAAATTCAAGAAGTTCACATACCATCCTTTCGTATTTGACAAGTTTCAAAAAATTTTCAACAAATTCAACATTAAATTAGCACCGAAAAATGATTACAACTTAGGTAATTTAATAAAAAAACCAACAAAAATGAAAAAATTGAAGACTGCAAAAAATCGGGAATTTATCAAATTAATTGTAAAGATTGTGAAAAGATATACATAGGAAAAACAAAAAGGAATCTAAATACAAGATTAAAAGAACACCTCAGAAATGTTAAAAATGGAGAAACCGAAAAATCTGCAATAGCTGCACATGCCTGGTCAGAAAAACATAGAATAGAAACCAAAACAAAATTACTTAAACAATTGGAAAAACCGAAGGAACTCACAATTTGGGAAAAAATTTACATATGCAAGAATGAAAATACAACTATGAATTTTGAAATACCCGGTTATAAAGAAAGAGGCCTGATTTGGAAATTCTTCGGTCGGCCACCAGATGGCGCGGAGGTCAGTCTGCAGGATAGAAGGCCGTTGGACGTCAGTTGTGAACATGACGCAGCATTGACAATGTCACGAATTACGTGAAGAAACCCTGGGTCTGCTATAAATTATGAAGTATGAGGTGAGTGAAATGATAAAAAATAAACAATACACTGTACCTTCTTCAGACATGTTAACAAATTATGAATTGTGTTATTATAGTACATATCAACTGATCTAAGCAACAATACAACAATAATTTATTAAAAATTTTTAATTTAACAAAGATGATTTATTCAAATCAAGTTGAAAATTTAATAATTTATTACTACTTTTCAATTTATTTATTTCTACAACCTCCAAAAGGTCCAACTTCTTACTCTTATCACAAACATGTAATATTTCAAAATTTGGATCGATACAGTGATTAAATTGGAATAGGTGGTTAGCATATTTGAATATTCTAAATTTCTGTTATATGCTCTCATGTGTTCATTTATCTTCTTCTTCTTCGGCTTTCCCCCACTTATAGGTTTGCCGTCTTCAGTTTCCATTTATCTCTATCATTCCAATCTCCCTCTTCCAAATTCCGATCATCCATTATAGTTCTGACATAGGTTTTCCATTTCCATCTTGGTCTGCAACGTTTATTTCTTCCAGGTATATATTTTTTGGCCATCTTTCATTTTCCATTCTTTGTACATGGTCATACCATTTAAGTGTTTGATTTTCAATCCTCTTAACAACAGATGTGGTGACATTCATTTCTCTCCAAAGGAATTCATTTCTTATTTTATCCTGTCTTGTTTTTTGGAGGCTTCTTCTAAAATAATCAAATTCAACTGTTCTAATTTTGTTCTTTTGTAATTCCGTCAAAGACCAAGTTTCACTTCCATATGACAAAATATTCTGTATTATGCTCTTATAAATTTTCATTTTAGTTTCCTTTGTAATATTTTTATTCCAAATTATTCCATGTAATGTCTTAGTTGCATTTTTTGCCATTGCAATTTTAGTCTGTACATCTCTCTCTCTCACGAGAGAGATGTGTTCCTTTATATGAGAGATAAAAGGTCTACCAGTTTGTCCTATACAGACATTATCAGTCTGGACAAGCTGACGATAAAACCGAATTGTTTCGAAACATGTCCAAGAACAAATCAACATTAATATTGAGGTAAGATGATTAGACTAAAAATAATATAATTGTCACATATGCCACACTTCAATTTATACAGGGTGTATCAAAAAGGATGGTGCAAACTTACATGGTTGAAAGTACATGGTAATAGAAGCAACAATGTCCCAGTAAACATGGGTCTGCAAATGAGCCGTTTGTGAGATAATTACAAATGTATGGTTACAAGCTGCCACTGACGTCATTGTTTGTAACATCATACGGTTTACTCCTTGCACACTTGAAGCCATCCTATGTTCTTTGTTTACAAAACTGAACATTACCGAGAGGTGGAGTTGTAATCAAACCATACATGCAGAACGTACAGGGCGGATACAGTACACAGTCTCAAAAGGTATCAGTCTTGTCTGAGGAGTGCCACTTATGCTGTGTTGTAGTTACAATGGAAACTTACAGTAACAAAGAATATGCGGATATGCATTTTATGTACGGTAGGGCTAATGGCAATGCACGGGAGGCTACACGCTTGTACCAAGAAACATATCCTGATTGAAGACACCCGAAAGTCGTACATTTACAAGGGTCCATCAGTGCCTGAGAGAAAATGGGTTTTGCACATGGCAGAGCAGTAGGTAGGCCTGCTCGCATTATGCCTGAGGTTGAGGATATGGTGTTGGAACAGTACAGCTCTCTCCAGGAACCTCAACAAGAAGAATTGCCACACAAGTGGCTGTACTAAGCCACAGTAGTGTATGGAGAATTTTACAGCGCAATTTACTGTACCCTTACCACCTCCAACAAGTTCAATGTCTCAATGATGCGGACTTTGTTCCTAGAGTGATGTTTTGTCAGTGGGTGCAACAACAGACTGTAGTCAACCCTTGTTTTGCATGTAACATTTTATTTACAGACAAAGCAGGATTCACACGCGATGGTGTTTTTAATTATCATAATACACATTATTGGTATGAAATAAACCCACGTGCTGTTCATGAGTCACCACATCAGCACCGTTTCTCATTGAATGTGTGGTTAGGGGTACTAGGTGATCATCTCATTGGGCCACACATTCTACCACGAAAACTTAATGGACGGAGGTACCTTAGGTTTCTGCGGCATCATCTTCCAGGATTGCTTGAGGATGTTCCCCTTCAGCAACGTCGGAGTTTGATGGAGCTCCGGCACATTTTGCTGCTGCTGTGAGATGGCATCTAATGTGCAGATACGGCCAAAGATGGATAGGTCGAGGTGGATCTGTACCTTGGCCTCCAAGATCACCTGATCTAAATCCTTTGGATTTTTGTGTCTAGGGTCACCTCAAAAGCGAAGTGTACAGCACACCAATTAACACGGTTGAAGAACTGGCGCAGAGAGTTATACATGCTTGTCAAGAATTGAGAAATGATCCAGGGGTTTTCGAAAGAATTCGACATTCGTTGTAGAGACGAGCACAGTATTGCATCCAGATGCAAAGAAGACATTTCGAACACCTCCTTTAACATGTAACCCATAAGTGAAGTGAAATGTGAACTAAATGAGATGAAAAATTAATAGTAAAGTCTAAATTCAAATTAATTTGTACTAACTAGGACGATGTTTATAATGAAGTCAGTAGCGGCTTCTAACCATACATTGTATTTATCTCGCGAACGGCTTGTTTGCAGACCCATGTTTACTGGGACTTTGTTGCTTCTATCATCGTGTACTTTCAACCATGTAAGTTTGCGCCATCTTTTTTGATACACCCTGTATACATCTGATAATTTATATTTTATTTTATTTTGGTTATATTGTTTATTATATTTTGTAAAGTTTTTATTAGTTTTAAATGCCACATTAATGTTCAACTTTTTAAAGTGTTTAGATATTTATTGGAAATTGGGCATATGTATGACATTATGACATATTTCTTTATGTTTTCCTTGGGTAAAGGAAAAACTTTGTTAATTGCTTCTTTTGTAATGAATTTTCTTAATTAAATATTCTATAATTTTAGAGTCGTAGTTATTATTAATAGCTAATTGTTTAATAATATTCAATTCATTATTATATTCCAAGGGTGAAAGAGGGATATTTAAAAGTCTATGAATGTAACTATTAAAGGCTGCCATCAATGCTAACCATCCATTCCAATTTAATCATTGTTTCGATCCAAATTTTGAAATTTTACATGTTTGTGATAAGGGTAAGAAGTTAGACCTTTCGAAGGCTGTAGAAATAAATATATTGAAAAGTAGTAATAAATTGTTAAATTCTCAACTTGATTTGAATGAATCACCTTTGTTAAATTAAAAACATTTAATAAATTATTGTTATATTGTTGCTTAGATCAGTTGATATGTACTATAATAACACAATTCATAATTTGTTAACATGTCTGAGGAAGGTACAGTGTACCAAAACGGCTGTCACTGAATTATATCTTAATAAATATGAAAATCAAATAAAACTGTAAGTTTTATTTTTATTTAATTAATGAATATGAATTTTCATCAAGTAAACACCAACTCAATTGATCATATTATATTTGTTTGTCCATTGTTCTGGAATGAAAGATTCTAATTCTCATGTCTACTAAATAACACCTCCTGTTTAAGTGAACCATCCATTACAGTAGTGCTTATGACAGAAAATAACTACACATTTTTTAATGTTATATTTTAAATTAACATGTTTCAGAATTGGATATAGTTTTATTTTAGAAAGAAAAATTATGTTCGAACCCTGGACCTTTGACTCTGTATGTCAGTGTGGTAACCGTTACGCCATTTGAACTTCCAATGGGAATGTCAGATTTCTTTCTACTTATACAATTAATTCTCCTTTCATCCGAAGGCCGATAGCCATCACTATCAACAATGCCATCTGACTTCTTTTCAAAGTATTTTTATTGAGAATTTAAACATTAATTTTTAAGCGGTTAAAGCTATTTATTTTGATGTTATTAATAAATATAAATATAACATCAAAATAGTAGCTTTAACCGCTTAAAAATCGTTTAAATTCTCAATAAAAATACTTCTAAAAGAAGTTGTCAGATGGCATTGATAGCGATGGCTATCAACCTTCAGATGAAAGGAGAATTAATTGTATAAGTAGAAAGAAATTTGACGTTCCTATCGGAAGTTCGAATTGCATAACGGTTACCGCACTGACGTACAGAGTCAGAGGTCTGGAGTTTGACTCCTGGTTCAAACGTAATTTTTCTTTCTAAAATAAGACTTTTTAATGTTTTTATAAATAAAGTTCATAAAAAACTTTAGATAAATTTTAGATAAAATTATATAATGACTCACAACTTTGTAACAAACTATAACCCTAATATACCTTAGGTGAAATAGAGTTTAAATTTCGGATATTAAATAATAATAATAATTACTTATTTTAGGAATTCTCACTATGAGGTATATTCTACCTAACTGATAAAAATATTCTACCTAATAATAATAATAAAAACAATTAGCTCTTCTTTCATATTATTTTTATTTATTTTAACCTCTGTATGTTTAATTTCAATAAGATTTATTTCAATTTTTCTCTTTATTGCCTCTTCTTTTATTCGTTTGCTTTTTCTATAGACAATGTAATTATTGAAATGTAATGTTTAGGTGGTTTACAAGGAAACCAGCGAGAACATTGGAGTATGTTCCTGTTCCACCTTTACGAGGAGATGAATTCCACACTATGACTGTGTTACCATACTTAATGGAGTATCACTATGGTGATGAGACGGGTGCCACCGAGAATCACAATGAATACATCACAGAACGAGAGCTCAACGGTAATATCAAATGTTGCAGTTGTGTTTAACATTTCAATAGTATTTTCTTTACTTACATCAGTTTAAATATTCTTATTACTCTCTTATTTAACACATTCTTATTGAAAGACAAGTTGTGATTGCTTCTTTTAACCCATTCATGCTCAATTTTTATATTTTTCATAGAAGTAAAGAAAATCTTAACAATTTAGCAAAATTAATCCTCAAGGGGCCTGTTTGATAAAACTTGAAACTAGTGTAAAAAAATTGCAGTGTAGAATTCATATTTAGGAGTATTATTTAGCAGTGCAGCTACAATACTGTTTCATATAATTCAAGCACTGTTAATTTACACCGCTAATATACAATCTGTTTTATGAGTTAAGATATATCGATAATAGTAGTTAGTCATGTATACAATTTTAAAGTAATACACAATTCTACGTTGAAAATTTAATTAATGCAGTTTAACCTCTCGCCTTATAGTTAACTTTTATGTGCCACATGGCATCTGGGCCTTTTAGTGACATGACCTGTTGGGAGAGGATTTTAACCCATTCACCTCAAAAGATGAGGTAGACTCGCCATCAGTTAATGGCCTTCAATTCAGAAGACAAGGTACATTCACTTAACTCTGCTGTTATATGTTTTGCAATATTTTGTACATCCCTTGGCAGGGTAATGTTTTGTTAACATTTGTGAATAGTAGATGAAGTGTTTTGTCCCTCATCCTTATTGTGATCTCAAGTACCGTTATCTTTCGTTTGTTGAGCATTTAAACCTGAAGCAAATGGGTTAACTATGGATTATATTTAAATTAATATTGGATTACCTACTCCTGTTTTGAATGTCTGAAAATAGACAATATTATTTACGTTAACTTAAATTTATGGTACCATCAGAAGATTTAGGCATGTTTAAAAATCTTGATTCCATCAGGACTTGAATCCCCAACTTCACGGCTTGTAGTGTATTGTCATAACCAACTACACTGTGGCTTACCCCTCATAATTTAGAAAGGAAAAAAGATTACAAGAAGTCGCTAGATGGCACATAGAACGATAAATTTATAGCCTCGGCGCATGGGAATTCATATAAGAGACAAATAATATGCATTTAAACTGGAAGCTCAGTGGTCTAGAGTGCTGGTGTACAAAACCAGAGACATTGGGTTCGATTCCCAATTTAGGGGTATATTTTCTCTTCAAATAAAATTTGTCATCCGGCAAGAAGTGATAACATTTAATATGTAAGATTAAAATAAACTTACCTGGCTATAAATGTGTTAATTCCCATTAAAGTCTTCTTGTTTAAAAAGCCACTAGATGGCATGTGGAACGATAAGTTCATAGCTCAGCTTGCGAGAATTCATATAAGACAGAAAAATAAAATATTGTCCATCACCATAGCTGAGTGGTTAAGGCAAGATGCCTTGGCGCAGAACTACGGGATTTGCGCTGGTTCGAGTTTCTGTGTGAGAAGAAATTTTATCATGGAATTTCAGCCAGTATAGGACTGGTGCCCACCCAGCATCGTGAGGAATTTAGGTACTGCAATAAGTATCGGCTCCATATTGAGAAAACCAGCTATAATGGCTGGGACCCAACATGCTGACCACATGTCACCCCTACACTGTAATATTAACACATTGATGTGAGGCCCGCAGCCAGCTGATAGGCCAAGGGCCTTCCAGCCAGCAGCCGACTTGGTAGGCCAAGAGCCTTCTAGGCTCAAGTGCCATGGATAGAAAAATAATAAGCATTTAAACCGGAAGAGTAATAGTTCAGTGATCTAAAGCGCTGGTATATAAAACTCGAGACATTAGGTTGAAATCCCAATTTAGGCATATATTTTTTTCTAAATAAAATTACAAATAATTGAGAATAAAGTAATCATCAAGTTTATAGTTTGCCTTGCTTTCTACATGTGGCAGATAGATGATGGTATCAATTTATGCATTTCGTATTATGATGCATTGTGTATAGTAGGGATATGAGTATACCTGTGTCTGTGTTTTGTAGTTGTAACGGATGATGACAAGAAGTTTCAATTTGGTACTCTTTTTCTCAAAGTATAACACACCTATAAGTTTAATATCCCAATGAAACAATAGTATGAATTTTTCTCATATAATAAAATTAAGTATTTGATTAAATATTACATTAAGTATAAGAATTAAATGAATCGTGATTTCTTCTTACCTCATACTTCTATGTTTTTTAAACCCCCAGTCTAGGCATATATTTTTCTTTTCAAATATAATTTGTCCATCATTAAGATGTTTAAAAATAAATAATATTAACATTGAAAGAAGCACTACTGGCTTTATAAGTAATGTTTAAATTCCCAATAAAAAGTCTTGTTAATAAAGAATCGTAGCAACGACTTGTAGCATTTGGAGTTAGGGAATCAACTATGTATAAGAGAAAAATACGCGTTTAGATTGGATGCCTAGGTAGCTCAGATGGAAGAGCATTGACATAGAGAGTCAAAGGTCCTGGGTTCAAACCCCAGTCTAGGCATATATTTTTCTTTTCAAATGTATTTGGTGTTTAATTTAATGATTATAAATTGTAAGTCACCTTAATTAGCTTGAGATTTAAAAAAGTACCCGACTGGGGTTGGAACTCAGGTCTGAGTATCAATAGACAGATGCACTACCATTTGAGCTGATACAACTTCTGGTTACTTGCAATGTAAATATAAGATAACAAAGGATATCGATACTAATACATAATTTACATTTCAAGAGAAAAATTATATGCTCAGACTGAGGTTTGAACCCAGGACCTTTCACACTCTAGGCGAATGCTTTATCAAGTGAGCTATCTGAGAGACTCCAATCTAAACGCAAATTTTTCTCTTATATATGCTGTTAATTCCAACGCACCAAATGCTATGAAGACTTTGCTTCTATCTTGCAAATGATGGCTTCTTTATTAAGAAGGCATTTAATTGGGAATTTTACGTTACATTACATAGCCAGTATGCTTCTTTCAATGTTTTTATTATTCATTTCATACATCTCAATGATGGATGGATAAATTACATTTGAAGAGAAAAATTATACGCTCAGACTGAGATTTGAATGCAGGACCTTTCGCACTCCAGGCGAATGCTCTACCAAGTGAGCTATCTGAGAAACTCCAATCTAAATGCAAATTTTTCTCTTGTTCTGTTGAACAATTACATTATTTGTGGTGACTAGAATATAAATTTTTTCACGCCGTTCTGTTGTACTTACTCACTGGCACTATCGAACCCATAGGTTCATAGCCATGCAGACATATGCTCTCCATACATCCCTATCCTGAGCTATTGTTTTCCAATCATGACCGTTGTGTTGTATAAAAAATAATAGCTATACTTTTAAAAAAAAGTGAATTACACAAATTAATCAAATCTACTTCAGGTACATGATTTATGAAAGTCATTTTCCATTCAATAACATTATGTTACTGCCTGAATATATTAATTTACACATTAACACAATAATAAGAGCTTATAGCTTTTATTAGAATAAGAAACCCCATCATAATGTCTTCTTGAATTAGAAGCAACCCAGTTGCATTGTGATTGAATTTTCATTGCTACTGGGACATGGAATTATACGACAGAAAAATTTTGGTTAGGATAAGGGTTACTGAGTAGCTCAAGTAGTTAGAGCACCCATGTATAAACCTTTAGGCCATGGGTTCAATCCTGGTTCAAGCACAAATTTTTCTCTATAGACTTAAAACATATACTCACCCTACACTTTCTCTCTGTACACAATACAAGAACACATCATATTAATAAAGTTATCTGTCAAAGTGGTGTATAAATTGAAAATAGACTATATTAATGCATCTGCCGAGTGCAGAACCTGAAGCATGAAAAGTTTAATGGATGATATTGGTGTACATGCATGGCAATTTCAATCAGATATTTGATTCAGTATTCAGAGATGGCAGTACAAGTTGGATATCAGTTGATTCTATTATTTATCACATCATCAAATAAATTCCTAAAACAGTCATGTCATGAACATTCAGTTA
Source organism: Diploptera punctata (assembly GCA_030220185.1). Lineage (NCBI taxonomy): Eukaryota > Metazoa > Arthropoda > Insecta > Blattodea > Blaberidae > Diploptera > Diploptera punctata. The sequence goes on from JASPKZ010007842.1 coordinate 90,096, forward strand.
CTAGATGAAATCTTCTCTAAATAATAACAAAGATTCAAGCAATCAAAATAACAACATTCAAGCTATTATTAATTTCAAGAAAGCACAGTGTTTATTAAACTAAGGTAACAACAGATTTTCTTATTTGAAGAGAAAAATTATATGCCCAGACTGAGACTCGAACCCAGGACCTTTGGCTTTCTGGGCCAATGCTCTACCGACTGAGCTACCGGGGTGAGTTGCAATCTAAACCTCTTATATATGTTGTAAATTCCCGCGCACCAAATGCTATGAAACCTTTGTTCCTATCTTTTGCAGATGGCAGCTTCTTTATTAAGAAGACATTTATTTGGAATTTTTATATTACACTAGCTAATACCTGGCGTGCACTGCTACTCCTAAATAAATGTTAATGTTATATTATTTTAAGTCTGATCATCTTACCTCAATATTAATGTTGATTTGTTCTTGGACATGTTTCAAAACAATTCTGTTTTATCGTCAGCTTGTCCAGACTGACTGCGCATAGAATATGAACAAATAAACAAACAAATGTTAATTTTTATATATTAGATTATAAAGTTAGTACAGCTTCTTTCAATGTTTTTATTATTCATTTCATACATCTCAATGACGGATAAATCATATTTGGGTGTATAATTTTTTTCTCTTCAAATGTGATTTATCCATCATTGAGATGTATGAAATGAGTAATATAAACATTAAATAGATTTTCTGCCATATCCAGCCACATTTTAAAATTTATATTATCAAATATGATCATCTATCCTATGGCTTTACAGGCCAGTTGGGCTCTGGCTCCCCAATCTTCCTCCTCCATTCTTCCATATCCTCACAGCCAAAAGTGTAGTGGCATCTGCATATACTGTATCCTTCCATCATCCTTTTATCCTTCTTCCAAAGTGCACCTGTAAGACTTTTCTTAGTCCTTGCTGTTCATCCATTCTTGTCATATGACCAGCCATTGGAATATTTTTAGTCTTAATAACAACTGAGATCAAATATGAGCAGAAACGTAGATTCTGAATTGAACTTTTATAGGAATAATCACTAGGAGGTTTAAGATTTAAAGTCACAAATTCTTTATACCTCACCTCATATCCGTTTTTCTAATTAAACCGGTTTCAAAACTTAGGTGGTTTCATCTTAAGTGATATCTTGACTGATGTTATGTCATACATAAGAAGCAGTTCTCCTGAACGACATAACATTGGTCGAGATATTACTGAAAATGAAACCACCTAGGTTTTGAAACTGGTATAATTAGAAGACTGGATGTGAGGTGAGATATAAAGAATTTTAATTTATATAAATTCTGGAATAAAAAAAATATATATGTTTCATCTCCACTATCCCATATTATCCAAAGAAATTAGATAAGTTGCTTTTATTTAAAATGCAATACAGATTTCCATGTGTGGTTATATCAAAGAAGTGATGAAAATTTCACTTAGTCCCTTTTATATAAAAATATTTAATCCACACTTTGTTTTGCAATTAATAAACAAGAATTTTTAGATTTTTATAGTTGTTATGGAAGCAATGAATTGTAAAAAAAAGCTGGTTAAAATTCAGATATTTTTTGTACGGTTGTTTATATAGCTTGACATAAAATCTGACCTTTCCCTTGTATTGTCCAGCTAACTTAGGTTAATGTGTAGTTCTTATAGGAACAAAATTCAGTACAATTATAAATTTTGAGTTAATTACTTTTTTTAGTTTAAGATGAAGAAAAATGTTAGGTTAGTGATAAAATTGTGTGTAAATAAATCTCAGTTAATTGTATGTTCGGGGTTTGTTAGGGAAATGATGTATTACCATAATTTAGAAAATACACCAAAAATGGGCAAATTACCTAATTTACTCGTATAATTTATGTACCAGGAGTTTTTTGCAATGCATTTAAAAAACGTTTCCCCATATTTCATGCATGTATGACTATACAAAATTACTTAGTTTTCAACTGAACTATCAGATTGAGTTGGGGCAGTATTGAATTCCCTTTAGTAAGTTATAACGACTTATGCAAACAGTACTATCTACTAGAATAGTAGTGGAGTCCTTATCTTGGCATCCATGCAAAGGTTGTCAATTATCATTTGTGCTGCTAATAGCCAGCATTCTGAATGGAGAAGATATAACAGGGAATTACATGGTCTTTATAGGAAGCCAGATATAATAACAGTTAAGTCTTGTACACTGCGATAGATAGGACATGTGGCATGAATGGGGAATGAAAGAGGTGCATGGAAGCTTCTTGTAGAAAAACCAGAGGGAAAACACCCAGTTGGTAGTCCAAGAATGAGATGGTGAGGTGGGAGAATAACATTAACTATGATTTGAGGGAAGTAGATTATACAGGGAATGATTGGAAAACATTAACTCAGGATAGGATGTATGGAGAGCTTATGTCCTTGCAACCATGAACCTACGGGTTCGATAGTGCCAGTGAGTTAGTTAATTTAATAGCCAGCATTCTCGTGGTATAATCTTTTTTTTTTTTTTTTTTCCTGAATATCGTAGTTTTCAAAAGTCTTGGATCAATAGATAAGGAACTTTAGAAACATTTTTATTATTAATTTCATACATCTGAATGATGGATAAATCATATTTGAAGAGAAAAATTATATGCTCAGACTGGGACTTGAACCCGGGACCCTTGGTTCTCTAGACCAAGTGCTCTATCACTTGAGCAAGTACCGATCTAAATGCAAATTTTTCTCTATATATGTTGAAATTCCTGCCCACCAAATGCTATGAAGCCTTTGCTTCTATCCAATATATGAGGTGAGATTTCATGACTCGCTATTTATTAGTTATTATACAAAGGACAATTCATGTCTTGGATATGTATGTGCATGGGATGCGACTGAGAATCGGGGGTTGGGGAAAAAGCGAATGACTACCTCTTACTTGGCTTATACCACTGATGATCAACAAAACCAACACCTCTGAATCTTTCCTCGCATAAATTATGCATTTACCTTTTACATCACAAAAATATAATTTAAAAAGTTGATGAAATACACAAGTAAATACGGTACTATTGTAATTGTATTAGCAACCTGGGGTGTATGTGTATGTAGATAGTTCATGGTGAGAGACATGTCATGCCACTTTTAGGCCCAGACAGCATGTGAAAGTAACTATAAGGTGAGAGGTTAAACCATGTTGGAGAAGAAATTCTTGATGAGTAAAGGATGAAAAATAGGGGGGGGGGGAAATTAGAAGAAAAAGAGAAGAGATTCTTTGTGAGAAAAAGTACAAAAAAATAAGGAAGGAAAAAAAATTGAATTTTAAAAAACCTAAAAAATATGACTGAAATAATCTTAATCCTGAAAAATTATCTTTGAATCATTGGAAAACATAATTGTCGATTTCATGTTAGAGACTGATTACATTGGTATATATTCTCCAATTCCACGGTCTGTTGGCATAACATCTATCCAAAACTACTCGTATTTAAAGAAGGAAAAATCTATAAACTTGAGATAAATTTTGTTGCATAAACTAAATATAGCTATGATAAAAATAAATAAATTATTAAACACAGCAAAACTAGTAAAATTAACGTATAAAAAGAAAAATGTATACCCAAACTGGGATTCAAACCCTGGATCTTATGTGCTGATGTTATTTTCTAATTGAGCTATCCAAACATTCTATCCCATTCAAGCAGAAATTCAACAGATAAATTAGAGAGACTATTTAACTCATGCCCCAAATGGGAGTCAATGACCAATCACGTTTCAATGATTTCTGTTTTACAACCAATCAGAGTCGTGTTTCACGAAATATTTATCAGTGTTATAATTACCATATGTTAAACAAAGCTCCTCCTTTTTAATATTCTGAACAGGTCTGACCGTTATTTTGCAGTGACTGAGCCTATAAGAAATACGGCTACCAGATTGTATATATAGTGCATACATGTCAACATTTGTAGCAATTTATTATACCACCAAAAAAAGAAACCACTGTTTGACTTTCTTAAATGTATTTTTTCCCAGGTAATAATCCAGAAAAATATAATTGTAATATTTACATCATACGACATCAGAAATGAATTAATATACAGATTGATGTTTCATTTTTTCTCCACTAGAGAGCATTCTTACAATATTGCGTTCCTTTGGCAATAAATAGTATGATCTGGTTGCAGTGATAAACAAAAGAAGCAGTAGAAGCGTACCTATCGTTTCTCATTTGTTTTCAAACATCGCCGTTTGCATTAAATATATAAATATTTTGAAATAACTACAGTTAAATAATGATTTGTGAGTAAACAGCTTAATTTTATTCGTTAAATAGTCCTAACAAATGCCACTCTTGATTTCCAAATTCTCTAGATAAATTCACTCCTCACGAAGTGAGGAGTGAATTTATCGATAATTTGGAAATCACTCGTGGCATTACTTATGATGAATTTCTGCTTGCATGGGATAGAATGTCTGGATAGCTCAATTGGAAAGAGCATCAGTATGTAGAGCTGAAGATCTGGGGTTCGAATCCTGATTCACACATTAATTTTTTTTTTCTCTCTCTTTACCATTAAACGTAGCTAACCTATCCAAATCCTAATCGAATGTATCCAATGTAAGATTAGTAACGAAATATGTCTTTAGATGTCACAATACAACAAAAAAAACATAAACATAGTCATGTAATTAATAGCATTCAATATGGTTTGCAATCTGTGGCCATATTATTCGTAACCTGTGATATATTATAAAATGCATTGTGCATTAGCCTATTTCCTTAATAAAAACTGTATGTTACTATAAAAACTGCACATAATTAGTTATACAAATGTGGACTTCGATAATTTCCTAGATACAAGGGAGCAGTCAATTTTTGTCTTCAGCTGTACATTTTATATTAATTGCTGATGAAATAGAATTTAGAGTTATTACCGGCATTATAGTTAAAGCAATTTGTTACACAAGTTGCAAAAATAATACAGATTTATGTTTATTGCTAGAAACATCCAATATTAAATTTATACAGGGTGTTTCAATAAATGTGTGTAAGAAAAAAAAAAATAAGGTGGATATTTTGACTCAGGAAACCTATTATCCCAGAAGTCAATTTGAAGAGATATAGGTTAAGTAGTTGTTATTTTTAATAGCTGCATTTTGAAATCATTTAACCCAGTTTGCATCTTACTTTTCAATAAAGTGGAGATAAATTTTATTTTATTATGCTTCCTTGTTCATGGGAGGCATGGTCAGTTAAGTTATTCATCCTGTACTATCCAGGGAACATCTATGACTTTGAGTATGTCTATAGGAGAGAAATTGTACTAACTACTCCTACAGTATCTCACGTAAGGATAATCCACACGTAAGCTTTGTAGTCCGGAAAAGAGGCTGAAAACAATCTCTAGTAGAAGACTTGTAAAAAAAATTACTAACATTATTAAAATAAATCTTATCAAACATGGGTCTGCAACATTGCAAGCCAGCATCTTACTGCCTGCTCCACCGAAACAAGCAATACACATATTGTACAAAGAGAGGCTTATTCTGCCACCAATTAAAGTCAAAGGAGGAAACTCATAACAATTTATGTGTGTGAATTGTGCTACAAAATTCTTTAATTTTTCACAATCATTCTTTTTTATTAAATGTTGTACATGCTCTCGGTTCATCATAATAATAATGGCTCTACATTGCAGTGGATTTAATATATCTTTGGACTTCTGATAGTTCAACATGAAAAATTTAGCTCTGTACTGTCATAGCAATGTATGAGTGACCACTCCTTTTGTTCCTGTCCACAAACTCATACTTTCCTTCTAAATATTTAAATGTTGCAAGTTTTCCAAAATATAACCACTTGGTTTTAATTCAGATGTGACACAACTTTTTTAATTTCTTCATAAACTCCTGTCAAATTTTATTCTTAGGGTTTCATCTTTCAAATTATTTCCCACCATTTACAATGATTTCTACATTTTTTCTAACGATTATTTCAATATATTTTTCTATGATATTTAACTACATACATAGCATGAAAAATGGCAGCCATATTGATTTTAATTAATATTCTATGCAATAACAAAGATGTGTTCCAGTGCAGCCAACATAGAGTACACGTATACTTCAGAATTTTAGAACTTACTATATATTTTTGAGTATTGCATTCTTTCACAGGTTAGAGTGCTTAAATTGCGTTAGGTTGATCTTTCACAGATTAGAGTACTTAAATTGCATTAGATTAGCTTTTAGGTTCTTTAAATATTGTGTATATGTTGGCTGCATCCTGTGATTCCATAGTGTAAACCGTTTCGTGTTTGTTGGCACATGTGCATGGTGTATGATTGGAACTAAGAAACATTTTTTTGCATCACATGTAAAGTATTTCCCAGATTTTGCTCATTGTGTTTGGTTTTCATTTTTACTATAAATATTAGTAATCAGTTAATTAGTGAGTGTGTTTGTTGTAATTGTTAACAATTATGCCTATTTTTACTCTTTGTGGTGAGATGTTAACACGTCTGAATTACAAATTGTGGCAAACTGGTGCTTTCCCACAATCACTGTTGACACTTTATGCATGAGTAACAGCATTATACCCCTCCTCTAAACTTTAGTTGTAGCTGTCAGAAGTACAAAGACCCATTAATTCCACTGCAAGAAGGTTCAAGGAAAATTGCTTTATTGTCAAATGCTGAGCATTAGATACATACATTAATTTAGGTAAAATTTGATCACTCACCTCATATATGAATAATGTGAGGTGAGTGATCAAATTTTACCTAAATGATTATACCTCATAGTGTGAATTCCTAAAATAAGTACATTCATTAAGTCGAGTTTCAGTATCTTGTTATCTGGGTTTGACAGATCACAAGTTCTCTTTTTTAAAATATTCAGTAAAGAAATCCCTATTGTTTTTATTTCTTCATAATTTTTGTTAAACACCCTGTATAACATGTTATATTTATTAAAGATATAAAGTGTTGAAAGTAATATTATGTATATATAAAGAAGAATCAAATAAATATTATATTATAACCAGAATTTTATCAATTATTTCAGTGGCAGGAATTAATACTTCTCTGCCAGAGGGCACTTCCTTCACTGCAAACTCAACATCATCCACGCTTCTCTATATTTTGCTTTTATCTTTGTCTGCATATATTAATTTAACTTTGTGTTATCTCATCTTATATCAATTTCCCAGGGCATTTATTCCATCTGCCATTCCTTCAACAAACAGTTTCTTCTTAGCCAGTGGCTTAATTAATTTATTTTCCTCTTCAGTATCATTTCCATCTTTGTGTCACCATGTGATAAACTTACTCATTGGATTAACCGAGGAGTATGCCAAGTGTGTTGCTAATCTCCCAATAGTTTTCATCGTATACATAAATGTTCTTTTAATAGGATAATGAAAATAGAAACACCATAGCAAAATTCACATCAACAGAAATTTAACTATAGACATATTATTATTTGCGGATTACATAGTATTTCTAGTGAACATGGAACATAATCTACAACAATCTACTTACACCACAACTTCTACTCTTACTCTTGCATAACATATGGCATAAATCTTCTACATATAAAACAAATGTTATTCATTAAAAGATGCCAACCTATTCTTCTAACAAACCGCTATCTACCTCAAAATTGTTGGACAATTCTCATCATCCGAAGTATCTACTGCTACCAAGTCAATTATGATAACAAAACTGATATAATAGCTAAAATACATCATTTTGACAAGACCCTGGGAATCATTGATGGAGTTTTCAAAGCATCTTTAGTGAGACATCCAAGGGTAAAGGCTTATAAAATCTCGGCGAGATAAATGCTTACTTATGAATGCGAAGCTTGGACTATTTAGAAAACAAATATAAGCAGAATCACACCTGATGAGATGAAGTTCACGAGAAGTACAACTGGGTAATCAAAATTAGACAAAAATAAATTTGAAATCCTACAAGAACTTCAAATCTCTCCTGATATGGACCATATATCTATATACAGGAATAATTGGCAGCAATATCTTCAACGCATGGATTGAATTCATAGTTAAATATATCAAATAACATTATGAGGTTCTTAATTTGTAAATTTAACATCTTACCTCATATTTTATGTTTCTTCAAACACAGAAACTAGCTTTCGAGAGAAGGATCTCTCTCATTTTCAACCAACATTATGACTACCGGATTTTCGTTGGACCTGGTGTTGATTTGATGAACTTTGAGATGAGGTCACGTTCATCAGGAATCTCAAAATTCATGGATCTAAATTTGTTCTTCTGAATATATATCTTCTCCCAAATTGTCAATTCTAAAGATTTTTACAAATGTTTTAAAAATTGGGCTTCTTTTTCAATTTTATGATTCTCCAATAAACTATGTGCTGCAATAGCTGATTTTTCAATTTCATCATTTTTAATATTTCTGAAGTGTCCCTTATTACGAGTGTCCAAATTTCTTTTTGTTTTTCCTATGTATACTTTATTGCAGTCCTTACAATTAATTTGATAAATTCCAGATTTTTTGCTATCTGGGGTGTTCAATTTCTTATTAGTTATTAATAGATTACCAAGGCTAAATTTATTTATCAGTGCCAGTGTAAATTTAGCCTTGGTAATCTATTAATAACTAATAAGAAATCGAACACCCCAGATAGCAAAAAATCTGGAATTTATCAAATTAATTGTAAGGACTGCAATAAAGTATACATAGGAAAAACAAAAAGAAATTTGGACACTTGCACTAAAGAACACTTCAGAAATATTAAAAATAATGAAATTGAAAAATCAGCTATTGCAGCACATAGTTTATTGGAGAATCATAAAATTGAAAAGGAAGCCCTACTTTTAAAACATTTATAAAAACCTTTAGAATTGACAATTTGGGAGAATATAAATATATTCAGAAGAACAAATTTAGATCCATGAATTTTGAGATTCCTGATGAATGTGACCTCATCTCAAAGTTCATCAAATCAAGACCAGGTGGCAAAGTTATTGATGGAGATTCCAACCAAAATCTGCTAGTCATCATGTCGGTTGAAAATGAAAGATCCTTTTCTCGACTAGTTCCCATGTTTGAAGAAACATAAAATATGAGGTAAGATGTTAAAAAATGACTCATTAATTTACACATGGATTGAACCCTAATCTCTCGTCAGAATTTAAATGACCATCCCAGAGGAAAGAGGTCTATAGGTATTTATTCTGTCCATCATTCCTTCAAATACATGTTTCAACAGTCTGCTTCTTGGCCAGTGGCTCAACTGATTTCTTTTCATCATCATCTTTATCACTTCTGCCTTTATGTCTGCATATTATCCATTTAACTTTATGTTATTGCATGTTATCTTGTTCTTCTCCAGGCATTTATTCCTTCCATCATTCCTTCGAACACAGGTTTCAACACGGAGATTCTTCTTAGTCAGTGGCTCAACCAATTTTTTTCATCATCTTCAGTGTTTGTGTCTGAATATTATCAATTTAACTATATGTTTAATCCGATTACAGCAGGAAGTAACACTATGAAGATAATTTAAAATTTATAAATTGATTTGGATAAAATGTTTTTTCATCTCACCTCATAAAGTTTCAAAGGCCTTTGCCTTCATCATCAGTTGGAGTTTGACTGATGATGAAGACAAAGGACTTTGAAATCGGTATCATGAGAACATGGAATTTTATTTGGTGAGATGTAAACACATGCATCCAACTCAATTTATAATTTAATTTTATATTTTGATCTATTATAGGAATATCACTGTGAGGTATAATTTAAATTTTAAAATAAATTCTGTTCACCTCACTTCATATCCCATCTTCTAATTAGACTGGTTTCGAAACCTAAGTGGTTCATCGTCAGCAGTTTCGTATGTGAAATGAACAGAATTTATTTTAAATTTTAACTTTATGTTGTTCTCCTCCAGAGATTTATTTCATCCACCCTTCCTTCGGACGTAGTCTTCAACAGCCAAATTCTTTTCCTCTTTATAATTTCCATCATTGCATTTGCTATGATCCATTTGTGTTATCTTAATCTTCTTCTTCCCCAGTCAGGAATTCCATCCACCATCCCTTCAAATTCTTCTTCAGCAAGGCAGCACTCCACCCTATTTATTTTTTTTTCATTGCCTGCATATGATCCATTTAAATTTATGTTGTCTGATCTTATATCTTGTTCTTCTCCAAGTATTTATTCTGTCAACATGAATTTTCTTCTTAGCCAATGGTTCAGCAAATTTCTTTTCTATTTCATTTTTGTGTCTGATATCCATTTAACTTTATGTTCAGAAGAGAGAAAATCTGCCTAATCCGGGGGATTTGAACCCATAACCTCTAACGTTATACTCATTTCATATTTATTCCACCCAACATTACTTTAAGTACTTTCTTCAACAGTCAGTTTCTTCTTAACCAGTGATCCAACCAATTTATTTTCCCCATCTTTATAATTTCCTTCAGAATTTCTTCTTTTGCACACTTTGTTCTTATTTCTCTGTCCATTTCACATGTCCCATACATCCCCATATCCATATCTCTAATAATTCCTGTCTCCCCTCCTCTTTGTATGTATATATGTATATTACAGTGGCGTGTGGTTGTCAGAGCAATTACCCCAGCTGTATGACAAAAATATGACTTATTCTATCTTCTTAGTGTGTCCAGCTATTTGCTGACAACACAAATTTCCATTACACGTTTGCCCGATGTTTGTAAAAATATTACTTATAAAAACTTACTGCCTTTTTTTTTTATCCAGTAAATCTGGAGTTGGCCTACCTTGTTGTATAAGGTCATTGTTCTTGTTGAAAGGTCTGCACGAAAATGATCTGGTATATAAATTATACATTCACTTATGTTCATTTTTACTGAATTGACAAATCTCATTTATCAGTAACACTTTAAAATACATTAATGATGCATTTGAATGAACCCAGTGCCGATATTAAATTCAACTGTTGTTTTCCATAAATTATATATACACGTTCATAATAATTAAATTGTTATTCAGATATATAATATAAATAAAGCTTCTTAAATTAATAGGTTGCTATAGCTTACAAAACGTGCTGCATAATTTTATTTATATACTTTTTTTTTGTATTTTGTAAAAATATAACTAACATAAATTAAATATTGTAAATTTAAAAAAAAATGTTATTTCTAATAAAAATTCTATTATTGTGGAATTGGCACTTTCCAAATCAGCCAATCATGTTTCTTCGTCAAATGAATGTTTCATGAATCGATAAGTCTAAAGGTCATTCAAATTGTGTATACTTATTTGAGTTGTGACGTTTCTGGGTTCAGCTAGCTGGTGTTGAATAAAAAATTGATGGAATAAGGCACAAACTTCGTCTAGCGGGTTATCGCTGGACTTAGCAGGCAGATTCATTTAGTAGGTTATCTCTAATTCATTTGCAGCAAAATAGCTGGTGTTGGTGTGGATAACATAGAGGAAACACTATGTGTTCCTCTATGGAGATAATTAAATACGCACAAGGCTTTGTCAAACCGAATACAATAGTCGGCTGGCATGGCAGGAATTTTCAATTTTGATGTTCACGAGTAATTGATTTGAATGAAATTTTGCAAATATGTTATTTTACTCCAGAATTATTTATTTACTAATTACTCCAGCAGTGCTGGGGTTAAATGTATGCCACTGGTATATTATTATTATTTAAAATTATGTCATTGGTGTTGATCTTCAGTCATTCATTCCTCCATTATTCTCTCTTTCAATTATGTTTTCAGTCTTCTCCTGCTCCCTTCAAGTGTCCATTGGAATAATTTTTGTCATTGTTGTTCTTTCATTGTTACATGATGTCCAAACCCTTTCAACTGCTTTTTTCAGTCTGGTGTAATATTGATTATCCAGCTTTTAATTTATTGTGGAATGTGTTATTTCAAATTTTCAATAACCTTTATGTCCTGGCATATATTCTTAGAAAGTTCTTATCCAAAGCTTGGAACTCCTGTTTTTAATATCCAAAATGTATTTCTATACACATTACTACTTAAATGTTTCTTAATTTCAGGTGTGATTTATTTGCTCCACTATATAGAGTTTTAACAACCTGTGATTTATTTGCTCCACTGTATAGAGTTTAAACAACCTAATATTTGTCTTTTACAAAATTTTGTCAATTACTTCTCTAGAATTTATTCCATATTCAATCTGTGTATATATTTATTTATATCAAGAATCCTATAGCTTTATTTAACTTTTATAGAAATTAATCACACTATGAGGTTTAATTTATGATAAAATCAAAAGTTTCCTATCTCTCCTCATATAAATCTTCTAAGTAGATCACGATTTCGAGACCATAACGGTCTCATCTTCAGTACAATCTTGGTGACTGATGTTATGTCGATCGGAAGAAACAGTTCTTCTTCCCTCTGTTGGTGGACCAATGAACGTTGTTGTCTTCCTGTACCAATCCTCCACAGCCTAATATCCTGTACTTTTACAGGTCTAATCCTTTCCTCTTCATTGCTTCTGCTATATAATTTTTCAAAGTTTTTCTTGGTCATCCTTTTCCTCATCTTCCCCAATTTGAGTTAAGGCTAAATGACATCTCCTATTCTCATCAAATGCCCAAACAATTTGATACTCTTGCTCTCAATTTTTGATTTCTCTCCATATATTTTGTTCCTAATTTCTAAATTTTGTATTTTAATGTAATTATCTTTTCTTTTTTAACTGAAGGCAAAATTGTTGTAAGATTACCTATTACTGTATCCATACCTTGCTGATGAGTTGAGCAGTGTAAACAGAGAAGTTGTTTGGCATCAAAATACAGGTTGTAACTCAACTTGTTTAAAACAGAAGTAACATGAGGTACGTAGGCTAGTGTCAAGCAACAGATACTGCAATGTAAAAGAAACTTCACTACTAAACATAGCATTGAAGTTTGAGTTTGTATGTAGAGTGCCATTCAATTGAAGCAGGCCTGATATTATTTGTTGTTCCTGAAGAACAGGGTCCATTGTATGCTATAGTCAATCTTGAAGGCAGGGACAGAGAAAAAAAAGACTGCTTATTAAATTAATATTAAGATGCTAAATCTATTACTGTGATTGAAATAAGTAAATTATGTACACAACTTAACTATTGTTATCAATGGTAAAGAGAAACATTTTTGCCTGAACTGGGAATCGACCCCGAATGTTCAGCTTTATGTGCTGATGCTCTGACCACTGAGCTAATTCAGACTACATTCCTATCCAAACATAAATCCTTCCTCCCTTTACCTTACTTTCTTGCTCCCACATTTAATGCAATGAATCATCATTCACAAATGCACATTGAATGACTTCTACATTAAGAAGATGGTGATTACAATAGTTTAGTTGAATGCATTAATTTGCTTATTTCAACTATAGTAATAGATTTAACTTCTTAATATTAATTTAATAAATAATGTTTTAGCTGTCATAATGTAGAAGCCATTCAATGTGTATTTGTGAATGATGATTCATTGCATTGAATGTGGGATCAAGAGACTAGGGTAAAGGGAGGATTTATACTTGGATGAGAATGTAGCCTGAATTAACTCAGTGGTCAGAGCATAAGTAAGTAAAGCTGAAGCTTCGGGGTTCAATTCCTGGCTGAGGCAAAAATTGTTCTCTTTACCATTGATTATAAAAAAATACTGACTACGATGGACTCTCTTCTATTCTTCTTAAAAACACTATTACTTCTTAAAAGCACTATAACTTCAAATTTTAAAATAAATTCTTTATCACCTCACCTCATATCCTGTCTTCCAATTAGACCATTTTCAGAATCTTATTGGTTCCATCTTCAGTAATTTCACGATTGTTGTTCTGTCGACAGAACAATGGCATCTTGTACATGTTTTTGTTTAAGTATAGCAATAACATTGTCCACATATATGCACCAAAATTTTAACATAAGAGAATTGTTTTAGTTATTTTGCTATAGTTAAACAAAAATACGTAAAAGAAAATCAAATTCACATTAGAAACTGAAGAGAACAAAATTACCATTTTTACATCTGAAACTACATAGAAATGTAGAAAAAAGAAAATAGTATTCGACATTCATAGAAAATAATCACACACAGATAACTATATTAAATCAACAGGATTCAACCATATTTCACACAAAATGGCAGTCAACAGCGTGGCACATCGATTGGTAAATATACCCCTGAACAGAGAAAATTATGAGTTGTACAAAAAGACACATAATTGAAGTGGCAAAAGAAAATGATTTCGAGGAGAAAATTATACACAAAAAAATTAATAAGTACAAAAACAAAAATTGAGGAAGCACTCTTCAGATAAATAAACTAAAAGAAAAGAAATACAGAAAATTCACATATCATCCATGGGCACACAATAAAATCAAAAAGATTTTTGAAAAAGTTAATGTTAAATTAGCATTAAAGATGATTATAACCTAAATAAGCTGATAAAAATCAACAAAAATTTAAAGATTGATGATAGCAAAACATCAGGAATACACCAAATAAAATGTGCAGATCGTGGTAAGATATACATAGGGAGGACAAAAGGAATTTAACCGTTAGAACTAAGGAACATATAAGAAATGTAAAAATAGGAGAAGTAGTAAAATCTGCAGCAGCTGCTCACGTTTGATCAGAAAAACACAACAAAAAAATGTAAACACCAAATTATTAAAACAGAAAACACAAACCAACTCGCCATAAGGGAAAAAATCTACATAGAAAAGAACAAGGAGAGAATCATGAATTTTAAAATTCCCGGGGAGAGAAATTTGATACACAAGTTCTTTTGACTACAAAAGAGGACGCAAGTGTTGACGTCCAGGGCCGGCAACTTAAAGATCATCAGTCTGTACAAACTGACAATGGAGCAGAGATGCTTTGAAACATGTCTTACAAGAAACATTGAAATATGAGGTAAAATGATGGCAGACTAACTTATTTATTAAATAACAATTATGATAAATTACATATTGAACCAAATTTATAATTCTACAATAACCAAATTGTATACTGTGTCAAGATAATAACTCAACAATGGACAAAGACCACCTTATTAACTGTGAGGCTCTCAAAATGTCACCTACAAGAACTCCTGCTGAACTCTATTGGGAAGCGAGAAAGCAAATGAAACACATCCAAGCTAATGGGCATTACACTACTGCTACTACAATAAGCCATTTTGTAAACTAAATCTCCCTTGTTCCAAATAATAATATTAATACTTTAATAAATGGGGGAGAGATTACTTTTTTTAGGAATTCACACTTTGAGGTATATTCATTTAGGTAGAATATTTAAGATGACAGAACAATGGTCATGACGATACTGAGGATGGAACAGAAACTATGTTCCGAAACTAGTTTATAGTCAAAGAAGAAGAACAATATGAGGCAAGTGATAAAAATTCTACCTAAAGGGAGAGAGATTGTTTAACTTCTAATTATGTCATTCCAAATAACTATTTTAATCTATTTTAAATACATGCTCCCATTAGCAAGATCCATGTTGAAACAAAATGTTTTATTCTTTAATTTAAAATTACTAATTATATTTGAAGAGAAAAAATATACCCAGGACATTTGGCTTTCTATGTCAATGCTCTACCAACCGAGCTATATGAACACTCCAATCCAAATGCAATTTTTTCTCTTATACATTGTTAATTCCTGAGTGCCAAATGCTACGAACCGTTGTTTGATGATGCAAATGGCAGCTTCTTTTTTTAAGAAGATATATTGAGAATGTAAATATTACTTTATAAAGCCAGTAGGGCTTCTATTAAAATGACTAAGTTTGAAATATTATTTAATTTTACATAGTTATTGACTTAAACACAGTTATTTTCAGTTGACTTGTTACTAAATTATTTAATTATTCCATCTGGAAGTTACATAAATGAAAATAGACTTCCACTTCTGTTATACCCAATTCATCTGCCTCTGATGAATTCAAGCCCTCTACTTCACACATATCAATGCAGAATCCCATGACACAATTGCATTTTGCTAGGTTTTCAGGAGAGCAAAAAAAAATCTTTCTTTTCGTTACTATAAACATTATCTGGTATGTTATGGCAATTATATCATGATGGGATTTTGGCATCGAGATACCACAACTTACCAGATTATGTTAGTAATAAAAAAAGAGTTTTTTTTCTACTGCTGAAAACCTGGCAATATGCAATTATGTTATGTTACGATTTTGGCATTGATATTCTGTATTTGTACCTTTATAACTGTTTTCTCTTTGGAATAACTATTAGAAGCTAAATTTTTCCTGTCTCTCTCCAGCAATTAGTGCTACTTTCACCAACAAGAGTTTCATGGGGTAATTGAATCTATTCGAATGCCAGTTTAGTCAGAAAACTTTCTTTTAAAATCATTAGGAAGTAACGTTATGAGGTTTAATTTAATAATTGAGTTTGTATTTTTTTATCAGTTTGCGCAACGCTGACAATGGGGCAACAGCCTTGAAACATATGTCCAACAAAACAATCATATGAGGTAAGAATGTTAAAAAAATACAAACTCAATTAGAAAATTTTCTCTTTAGTTAGGTTGGCTAATCATGTTTTACTGAGAGGAAATCAGGACATTGAGATGATAAAACAGGGCATGGATTTATTATATATTGTACTGAAAATAACCCATAGTTTAGTAAAAAATTTTAGCCACAAAAAGGAAGGTTGCATTTTCACTTCCTTCTCTCTACATACTTTTGCTTTAAATAAGTTATACTGCAGGTCAGTGTGACCTTTGACCTCCTAATAAGTGCATTCCACCTTCCAAAATCTAAAATTTTGTCTCCAGTTTCTCTTTCCCATTGCTTTTAATACCCTTCTCTGTTTCATCAATCCACCTACTTCTTGGATATACTCATTTTCTGATTCCACATATTTGCTTATATTAGATTATAAAAATTATGCTCTTCTTAATCATCATCTTTTTCTTCCTTTCACATTGTAGTATTGAGAGGTCTGTACAGTCTACAAAACATTTTACAACCATCTTTTCCTAGGTCATCCCAATGATCTTCTACCATTTGGTTGGTACTTCAAAATTGTCTTAGGATTCCTGTCATGTCTCCTACCTAAATTCCAATGCAGTACAACCTCTTTCAGAACAAACAAGACTCTGGGAACCGAGTCACAGCGGTATAAGATTAGAGGAAATGCTAATTCTGTCCATAACTTATCCAGGAGCTCTAGTGGTAGCTCCACCACTGGTCTACCTCCTTGCCAGCATCAAGTCTGAGGAAAAATAATTGGTTTCAAGTCTACAAATAAATTCAACTGGACAGTATCTTCAAATGATGAAACAGCTCTTTTTAAAAGATCAATAAATGTAATTTATTTCAAGTCTGTATTATGACTACTGGGCAATAATTAAATGGCTAAATATCTAGGGCAAAAAGTGGGTTCCTGATACGGTAGTTGGGATATTTCAACTAAGGAATTAAGGCCTAACAGAAAATTGTCATAATATGACTGGTTGTCTTTTCCAGAAAATCTCTGTGCTAAGAAACCTTATTTAGAGAATAGACAGATGGATTTAAGGAAATTATGTAGGCATGATCAAATGAAAAGTGAGATGTACATTAGAACATAGAATACTTGTAGCTTACTCCAGCCAGAACAAGTGGTTCCTCTGAGCAAAGAGGGGGAGTACATGAACAGAGTGTCAGCTAGAGATGGGTCAATCTGTAATACAGAGAAAAATGCAGCTTTCTGTGTTCAATATTATATTTAAAATTATAAAAATGGGCATTCCAGATAGGAAAAAAAATAGATATATTGAAAGCAAGCAGGAAATAAAGGTCCAAAATTCTATATTAGGCTCCATTAAATGTAGGCAATTAGAATGGTATGGTCATGTCAGATGTATGCCAGAGCAGAGATTACCTAAAGTGTTTGATTGGGAAGGGAAAAAAAGTCAACCAAAAAATTAGAATAGAAGAGATTACTATATGAATGGTGGAAAATGGATTCCAGGAAGGAGATAGATGGATGGCAGACCACTTTACATAGATGATGTATTCTTGTATTGTGTACAAAGAGGAGTTTAGGATGAGTGTAAGTTTATGTTTTTGCGCAATAGTGCGTTTTGTCATACTTACAGCAATGGCGACCATGATTGAATGTTCAACTTCCTACATTTCGGGGTTGCCAACCTAAATAACTATACTGTAATATTACATATTACAAACCATGTTTGGGAAGTAAAACCACTGCCCTTTTTGTATACTATGTACAATGTATATAAAAAATATATGCAAAAGGTTGTGTTAATATTATAGAAATATTATAGAAAACAAATCACTGGATTTTAAATGAACTGAACTTTATTTGAAACAATATAAAACAATAAATGTATACTTGCTGCCACTTTTGATTGGTGTCATGGCCTGCTGTAGTCTCAACTAATAAACATTGCCCACACTGTTAACGTTAGTCAGTTGTTTATAATGAATACAAATGATTCCAACAAAGATGTTATTATTTTACTATTATTTTAAAAACACCCATCGTGCAAAAAATAATGTACAATGCACGTTTGTGAAGTGTTTTACAGAATCTCGGAAATTAAAAACTACTTCCTAACCTCGCATCAAACTCGGTACCAGCATGTAGCCTACTCATATCAAAAAGCACTAAGGGGGGCCGTCAGGCTTAACATTCCCATCCGACAGACGAATCACTATCAACACTATCGCATGTCTTCTCAACGTATGTACTGCGGAGAGGTTTGAAATTTAATCCAGGAATCTGGTACACAATCTAGCATTAAAAATTATACGCCACCACCTCTTCTAGTCCCGAGATTGAAAATTTAATAATTGAATTGACTTAACAATTAAAATTTTCAACCCTGCTGAATATCAAATCTGGGCCCACTAGTCATGAAGCAGGCATGCTATTACTTGAGCCAGCACAGTGGATTTATATTAATTATTACATGTTATATTAATTCAAAATTTGATACTTACCCTCATGACGGAAGGAGTTGTAATTGATAAACTACTGTTATTATATAGGAATTAATTGCCTTTTTTCTCAATATGCAGGTGTTTTTTAAATTTAGGTCCCCTGCTCTATGCATCTCGGAGTACATTCAAAAGCAATTCCAACTTTAAGTTTTTCCTCAGTAACCACATGAGGTTGCAATTGTTTATTTATGTTAATTATAGAATCTGTTTCATTAAACTTTTCATTAATAGTCTTAGGCCAGTATTTAAGAACCAAGCTTTCTGCGAAGATCGACTCTCAGCCCATCTCACCGTGATTAATTATGTGGGTCATGCAGAACCTATTGGCTCACTCTGTTCAACATAATGTGCTAACAAGATGTTTATTAAAAAAATTCCAGGAACACATTAAAAGATGAGAGCCTCAGCTTATGGAAGAAGGAGATGGCATGGCCTAAAGAACTTGGTTCCTGAATACTAGCCTTATTGTTTCTATGGATGGAACTGGATAGCCAGGAAAATTACATACATTTTTGCCTCTTTTTTTGCCTTACATTTTTTTTTCAGGTAATAAGTTTTCAAAACATATGTACATTAAGGCAGTGATTATTTAAGATTTAAATTAAAATACTCTTTACACCTCCATATCCAGCCTTCTTAGACTGGATGTGAGGTGAGGTGTAAAGAATTTTAATTTAAATCTTGAACCTCATAGTGATATTTCCTCTAATAATTCAATTCAAGCGAATATTTCATCATTATATATTCTCCACATGGTAACTAAATGCACACCACGACTTCACTCCACTTATTTCCAAGCCCAGACTAATGCATTTCAAACATTGGGAGTAGGTGGATGTCAATTGCTGGTGGTTGCTCACTTTCTAACTTCCTACCAGCTGATGAACTAATAGCAAAGCTGCTGAGTAACTCTCTCTATCTCTAGAGATGATGCTTTTGGATTTCCTTTTTAACAAGGGAACTGTCAACCATTACATGCCAAAACCTACCTTAAAATTTCTCCCACAGAAGCATTATGATGTACCAAGGGCATGTCCAAAAAATTATCTGCCACTTTTAACTGCAAGACAATAAAATCTAGTGCCAAATCTCTCATTTAAAGTACAGGAAAGCAGTACAACTCCTAAATTGGCAGATTGGATAATTCTCACAACTACTGTCTGTGCCATGCCTGCCTCACTCCACTCTGCTTTATTCAAGCAAGGATGTCCATCTGCTTTGCACAGTGGGTTGCCATTGTAGGATTTTGGCTTCAATTTCTATGCCTTGCGATTAAAAATGGCAAATAAATCTTGTGAGTTGTTTGCTCCTGTCCAGCTGCATACATATTAGGAGATGTTCCTTGTTGAATGTAAATAATTTTGATTCTTTTGATGAAATCCTCATGAGTACCTATTTCTACTATTACAGAAGAGAGGAAATTTCAAGAGATTGAAACATGTGAACGCATCGTAGTGGGAGACAGCAATGTGACCAGAGGAGGAGGAGGGGGTACCAAGAGACGATGGAAACGACCCATATCGTGCATCAGTGTGAAGAAATTCCCATCATGCAAGCAGTCATGATGTTTTACTTGTGTGATGTTATATTCAGCCGAGGTAACATTTACCAACTCGATTTACATTATGTTTATATGAAGAAAAATATAACTGTTGGCAGAGTTAAGTTTTATTTAATTCGAATTTAACATATTTTATACTATTGTAGACATTTTTTGTTCAAGTTATATGGTGCATGAAGAAATGTTTGATCCACAGGTAGGAGCATTTTCACTCTCAAACAAGTTAAGGAAGTTATTGGATAATAATGTAATATGTAGCAGAGGCTTGGGAATAGGTTGAATTTTTTTTAAATTTCACACCATAATCATCACCATCATTATCATATTTGATGTAACAATCCAGGCTAAGTCACAGCCTCCCTAATAATTCTCCTTTAGATCCCTTTATTTTTGCCAACTGTCTACCAGTCTTGAATGTTAAGTCTTTTGACATCTTCCAAAACTCCATCCATCCACCTTACTTCAGGCCTTCAGAAATATTAGTGCTATATACCAGCTGACAATTAGATTAATAGTTTACAATTTAAATTATAATAAATAAAGCTCTAGCAACATCGGAATGGGTCTTAACTTGTGTTCAGAAAAGAGACCATTAGGGCCTGCATAATTATTTTTAAAAATACAGATCAAAATTAAACACAATATTACACTTAAATATCTAAACTAACTCACTGGCATTATTGAAATCATAGGTTCATGGCTACACAGACATAAGCTTTCTATACATCCTTATCCTGAGGTAATGTTTTCCAATCATCCCCTGTATAATCTACTTCCCACAAATCATGGTTAATGTTATTTTCCCATCTCATTCTTGGCCTACTTACTGGGCGCTTTTCCTCTGATTTCCCTACAGAGTTTCCATCCTTCTCTTTCATTCCCCATCCATGCCACGTGCCTAGCACATCACAATCTATGAGATTTAACTGTTCTTATTACATCTAGTTTTCCTTAAGGATCTGTAGTTCTCTGTTATGAAGTCTTCTCCGTATCCCTGCCTGTTCATCTCTCCTTGGTCCAAAAATTTTCCTAAGAATTTTATTCTCAAATACTCCCTTGAAGTAAGAGTCCATTTTCATATCCACATAATATAACTGGGAGAATAACAGTTTCATATTTTTTCAATTTAATGTTTTTTAAAAGAAGTTGTGACGACAAGAACCCTGTAATGCATGTATTCCAGAATTGAACCTATGTTTAATACAATGAATGAGTCATATTCTTATCTTACCTCATATTTCATGTTTTTTTTTTTTAAACACGGACACTGCAGTTTTCAAGAGGACATCCCTCTCATCTTCATCATATTATGTTTAATATGTTTAATTTCTTTGTATACCTCATTCCGGTTTGTAATTATTGTTCCTAGGTATTTGAATTCAGCCACTTCTTCAAAATTTATAGTCATAAATTTAAAAAATATATATTAAAATAAAAGTCTGAATGATAAATTACTCTCATTACTTCTGCCATTGTCATCACTGTTTTCCTTCTTTGATTATTTTTCTTATTATTCATTCGGTCACTTTCTTTGCCCCACGTTCTCTTTCTTACACTCTTTCAGCGGTATTATGAAGTCTCTAGCAGCTGCTTTACCTTTCATTAAACAATGTATGTTCACAAATTTTAATATTTGGCTATGCAGTATTCTTGAACCAAGTTTAGAACTAATTTGTGAAATACAGTTATTATAACAAATACAATACAATGTTAACATCTTAAAGTTTCCACAAAACTTGTGTTTTGCCACATATTGTACATGTTCAAGAGGGTAGGTTCACTGACTTGGTACCAAACAATCGAGGGGCTCAGTGCCAGAGGGAGCCATCCCACACATATTTGAATCTGAGAAAAAGAGAGTTTTATTAGATTTGTTGTTTTTGAAAAAAATGTTATATTGAGGTATACGTTTTTTCAGTTCAATTCTTCATTCACATTTTGTAGTATCTCAGAAAATACAACAAAGTGTAATATTTAACATTTTTTATTGTTCATTACAATAAATTATATTATGTAATATTTACATATTATTCGAAATCAGGTTTTTCCTCACCTGTAAGACAAATGTCAGGAAAACTTTAAGGCCCAAACAGTCCCCGAAATCAAATGGCCATCATCATCATTATCCTTATCATTATCGTCATCATCATCATCCTTCACCGGTGTGGAAAGCAATGGGAAGCTACCACACCTACAATTCCCTAGTAAAGCTGCAAGCATAGCATGAAATGCTATGATTGCAGTGAAGGACCTGCCTTCGGGCAGAATTACTATGGATGGATGGATTCAAAATCATGAAACAAACACCTGAACTATGCAATTTCTTCAGCCAGTTTTCCAGATTCAGCACTGCCTGATGTTCTCAAATCATTATAAAATGTATGGTACACAGCTGGAATGTACATTCTGATGAACTGTAGATCGTAGTTTCAGCGGAGCAATGTTCCTACCCTCTGAATACAGTAACGGTAGCTCAGCCATCACTCTAGTTGTAAAGGAAGATTCTGCAACTTCTTGCCTATGACTTTTTGATTTTCTTCCAGGTACCTTCTTAAAGAACTCAACTGTCTTTCAGATCTGAGAAAGAATCTTTGAAGAATAATGCCGGCATTTTCGTTTCTTTCCATTAGTAGTTATACTGTTAACCTCCATTTTCGATGTACAGAATGACCAACTTAATGTATTACAATGCCTGAAATTCCAACTTTCTTTAACATAATATTGTTAATATTTTTTACGTGTTTGTTGAATATGCTTAGGTTTAAATATTTGTATTTGAATATAGAAGTAGCAAAAGATGTAACCTTCTTATAGTTTAAACATAAAATTTCGTTGTTAAAGGTTCCATACGTTTGGTTAGATTTATTTATATAGCAGACAACTTTCTAGTGTAGGTTAGCTCCCTCTGGCACAAAAATGTTCACTGGAGAAAAGGGAAATAGTTTCTAAAAATGAATGTAGATCACACAATTGTGCAGTCATATTATTAAGATTTTTATAGTAAAAGGGAGATGGCAGCAGCTGTCCAAAAATCACCAAATGTCATTTTTTCAACATATGTGGGATAGGTCCCTCTGGCACTGAGCCCCTCAATTCTGTTGGCTGATGAGAAGAATGCAAGTTTGTGATGAGGTGTTCAAGGGAGGAAGCACAGATATTTCATTCATAGTTACAGAACAGTCTTGTTAATATATCTTTCCAATGAATTTGTTTTGTGAGGTATAAAATTAAAAAAAAAAATTATATTCAGTTTATTTAATTGAAGGCATATTGCTATTTTGTTATTTTGTTCAGTTTATTTTATTAGTCAAAGATTTTTTAATGCCCTCTCAATGATTTATTAAGGTATGTGAATTAGTACAATCCCTTGTGGTGTGTAATGCATTCCTTCTGCTTGCATTCTTCTCATCAGCCAACAGTAGATGTCAATGCTTCACTGGCACAGAACTTAGATTTCTGCTGTACTACAAGAAAATATTTGATCAACTGGATATTTGTGATTGAAAATGTACTGCCTGTTGATAACACAGAAATTTTAATGTACAGAAATAAAGTATTGATGTTTTATCACAAGAGATAAGATATCGATGATAGAAATGTGATAGTATAAAGGATGATATGTTATATAAAGAAAAAGATAAAATAAATAGGATCTGAATAGTTTGTAACTGATAACAGAAAGATCGAATGACCAGGTGAAATTTATATTCTTTACTAAGAACTTTATAACCTTCCTTTAATATGATAAAGTTATTTCTTGTGAGTGTTCCAATATTTTTCACATTATTTCATATACAGATGAAAAATTGCAGTTATTTTATACCTGATTATGTCTACTAGCCAATTTTAAATTAATGGAAGATGATGATCTAAAATGATGAAAATGTTTAAAATTTCATATTTTTATTTATATATCGATGGTGGGCAATGAAAATCTCATAACTCCATTTTGGTAAATTTTACAGGAGAAACAAGTAACTGTTTTAAATAATTAAAAAAATTGATAAGCAATAGTTCTCACATATTTACTACACAATACAAGTCAAGTTATTAATAAATTTGAAGTTCGTGTTCTCAACAGGTTATGCGTCACACATTTCTGTGCCGGCTACTGGAGTTATGTGGTTTTCAATGACTGATGGAGTTACGAGGTTTTCATTGCCTACCGTTGTTTTTTTTTTCTTAGAAGTACTCATTGGGATAAATAAGGTGAATCCAGAATAAATTTACCTGATAAATTATTGTGTTCTATTTGAATATGTTTCGATATGCCATGCATTATCAGCTTTTCCAGACTGGCATATCGAAACATGTTCAAATAGAACTCAACTACTTATGAGGTAAGATGACTCCAGATTCACCTTATTTATTAATGTTACGTCTGTTGTAATTTATTAACTCAGTGGGATATTAAGAAAACATTTCAGTACTTTTATATATACAAAGTCTACTCAATGCATGTGAATGGAAAGTCCTCAGAAGAATATTTGGTGCAGTATGTATTCAGGGTGAATGGAGAATATAAACAAATAATGAATTGAAAGAACTTTACGAAGCCCCAACAATAGTAGCCGACATTAAGACTCACAGATTGAGATGGTTGGGACACGTGGAAAGGATGGGAAATCATAAAGTCCAGGAGAAAATTTTAAATACCAAACCAGAAGGAAGCCAATTGGTTGGTTGCCCAACATAACAGCAGGATCTGCATAGTCTGGGGATTCAGAATTGGAGGAGGTTGGCAGCATTGAGACATGAATGGCAGGAACTAGTAGTTGACAAAGCCCTGGACCCTGCTGCTGGAAATGATGCTGATGACTTTTATACACACATGTGATCTTATAA
Source organism: Diploptera punctata (assembly GCA_030220185.1). Taxonomy (NCBI): domain Eukaryota; kingdom Metazoa; phylum Arthropoda; class Insecta; order Blattodea; family Blaberidae; genus Diploptera; species Diploptera punctata. The sequence continues at coordinate 115,488 of JASPKZ010007842.1, forward strand.
GGCTTTTAAAAACTATTACAAAAAGAATAAGAATTTTTACTCCTATACTTCTTTCAACTAAAGAATACAACAGATGTAAATAAAACCCATATAATCTTGAAGCTTTTCATTGGATCTTATACTCACTACAACTATACTGCCGTCCTTAACTTAAAGGGGGTATCTCAACTTTTTTTTTTAATTTTTAGTTTTTCTTACTATGAAAATGTTTAGTGGTCACTCTACCTATTTACTAAGCTAAATAATCGTAACTGCACAGAAAGTCACGAAAAAGTTAATGAATTATGATGTACATATCTCAAAATTGCATTCAAATACTAAACAAAATAGTAAAATCAGTGTTTCGTGAGTTGTTTAATATTCTGACTTAAATATTGCTGCTATTAGTTAAAACAATATTATTTATATTACATATAATATATATCATATTGTGATAAACAAATTGGTGCAGTATGTGATTTAAAAATTGCTATTTTCCAGATGTTTGAAGATGTTGAGTAGGAGGACAGAATAGACAGAGCCTACTCAGTCCTCTGATATAACAGAAAGATCCAATGAAAAGGTCTGAGATCACATGGTTTTTGTTTACATCTACTCTGTTCTTTAGTTGAAGTGCATATGCTTGTTAATAATATATAATATTATTATAATTGTGCACCAAATGCCTGGATTAAATTTCAAACTTCTCTGCAATACATTATATTGAGAAGGCATGTGGTACTATAGATAGCAATTCATCCATTAGAAGCCTGGTGATTCCCTTGATGGTTTTCAACAATACAATAAACCATAACTCACAAACATTGTTAGAAAGAGATGGAAAATTGTCTATGACATGGACTACTTTCCATTGTTAATTAATGCAGACCCTCATTATGATTTTTCCTTAAAAACCTTGAATCTGCTGGCCTCGAGGGTGAGCTAGCTGTAACATTTTCTCTTCTCTCAATCATCTGATCTGATGAGTACTTTCATGAAAGTCTATTAATGACTTCATTTATTTATTTATCAAAGGACTGGAACTAATAATGTTATTTTTCCTCTACCATCTCAATACAAACTGACAAAATCCTGTCTTCTTTGGGCTTCTTGGCTCAGCTATGTGCAGTGGAGTAGAAGTTGTTGGTTCATTTCTGCAGCACAGTGTAGACAGTTGCTGGATGGATATATTCCCAACCAGTGGAGATGGTGTGGGAGACAGTCATGTCATCAGCCTCAACTTGGCAACAGCTACCTTACATCCCTTCAGTTTAACTTAATTTGCAAGTTGTTCTGCTTCTTCCCATTGTTTTCCTTTAGCTGCTCTTTGGGATGTTTTGGTGTTATCAGCATCCCATACCTTCTTGATGCCATCTATCTTCCATTTTAGGCATGGGTCAGGATCACAGAAATTTTTATTTTTTTCTTGGTGAGAGTATCTGCTATTTTATTGCCATTAATTCCAATGTTAGATAGGATCAATTGGATACGTACCCACTTGTGGTTTTGTATAAATTTGAATATTGTTTGGCATTCTCTTATGGTTTTTGATTCTGGAATTTTGTTTTGGGTAATAGCTTGAATGGCATCTTTAGAGTCTACTAGGACTATTGTTTTGTTAAATTTGGTTAAGTTGTATGTAAGGCTTTTAAGTGCAACTTCTGTGGCTTTGATTTCTCCATTGAAAGCAGAATTGTTTGTATCAGCAGCTAGATAGTGGCTGAATAATTTACAGAAGGCTCCAATAAGGTAGTTGTTTGACTTTAGTGAACAGGTTATGTTTTCTAAGGAGTATGTCTGTGCATGAATGTTGCCTGAGTGACTAATTTTTGTTGTCGAGGATCAGGAAATTGTAATGTGTGGGGTAATACTGTCAGTTTCATGCTTTCTTTTCTACAATTTCTAATAACTTGATAATTTAATTATTTGTTTAAGTGTACATACCACATCTTTATTTATTTATTTTTGTTTGGATCAAGTATATTGGAAATTGAGAAAAGAATGTCTGAAGGGAGAAGAATGATTGGCATGCTAAATTCTGTTTTATGGAACCAAGAATATTTTATACAAAGAAAATTATTTATAGTTCATTAATGCAGAGTATTTTGCTTTATGGAGTGGAAACAATGGATGTTAAACAACCAAACACCTTCACAGATAGTTAGTTAGCTGTTGAGATGGACTTTCGGAGGAGGGCTGCAAGGAAAGCCAAATTGAATAAAGTAGGAAGTTCTACAATTAAATAGTTACCCCGAAAACAGATCTAACCCATAAACTGCATCTCATGACTTGACTGACTTCTTCTGCCATTTTGTTACATATAGATCACTATTCACTTGAATGCCAACTTTTAAAAATAAATAAAACAGGTCTGGAAGAGAGCAGGGATAGTTTTACATGCACCATGCCGTGATATTCTCCGGATATATCACTAATCCACTGAAAACTCAACTTTCTAATTTTTGTGGGTTAGGTCTCTTTTTGGAGCAACTATTCAATTAGGGAAATAATGGATGAGGGAAAAAAAATTATGTGTTTAAAGAAGAGAGATCTATGTCTAAATGTATACTTTTTCTTTAATTTTGTTGTTTAACTAATTTTTAAGTTTATTTAAATGGTAATCAATAGTACAGAGAAAAATGTATGCCTGAACTGGGAATCGAACCCCGAACCTTCAGCTTTTCATGCTGATGTTCTGACCACTAAGATAATTCAAACTTCCTTCCTTTCCAAGCACAGATTGTCCCTTTACCTTACTCTCTTGATCCCACATCAAATACAACAAATCATCGTTCACAAATAAATGTTGAATGATTTCTACATTAAGAAGACATGATGGATTCCACATAATTATAGCTATATGTATTAAATTAATATTAAGAAGCTAAAGCTATTGATATGATCAAAATATGTAAATTAAAAGGAGAATTTCTGCTTGGATGGGAAGGAAGCCTGAATTAGCTCAGTGATCAGAGCATCAGCACATAAAGCTGAAGGTTTGGGGTTTGATTCCCAGTTCAGGCATAAATACTTCTCTTTAGCATTGATTACAATAGTTTAGTTGTGTACATTAATTTACTTATTTTGATTGTATCAATAACTTCTTAATAATAATTTATTAAGTTAAATGGGTTTGGCCGTGTACGAAGGATGATGCAGACAGAATATCAAAGATGATTGAGTGGATGATAGAGGCCAAGAGTGGTTACCTAAGAAATAATGGATGTACTGAATGAGAATTAGCATGAATAACAGACGAATGAAATCCCATGCCTTAGCCAAGCGGTTTAAGACATGACGCCTTTGTGCTGAGATAAGGGACTTGTGCTGGTTCAAGTCCTCAAGGAGAAGAAATTTTCTTGTGGAATTTTAGCCAGTATGGAACCAGTGTCCACCCAGCATCATGAGGAATTTGGGTAACTACAAAAAGTAGCAGCTCCAGATTAAGAAAACTAGTTATAATGGCTGTGGGACTGGACATGGTGACCATTTGGTGAAATTAAATGTTTCTTTCCTCTCCTCATATAAATCTTCTAGTAGATCACGATTTTGAGACCATAATGGTCTCATCTTCAGTACTTTTTTGGCGACTGATGTTATGTCGAACGGAAGAAACTCTTCTTCTTCCCTCTGTTGGTGGACCGATGAACCTCTGGATCAGGTCCATAAATTAAACCTCATAGTGATTAATTCCTATAAAAGTTAAATGTAAATGATGACCATATGTCACTTCTAATGCTGGTTGGTTGATTGTCCACCTCTGTGATTAACACATGCAGATGTAAGGCCAGCAGTTGGCTCGTAGGCCAAGGGGCCTTCTAGACCTGTCGCGCCATGTAGTTAGTATATTGTTATTTTGGAAAGAAAAATTAACACTTGTAATGGATAGCATACTCGTACAGAAAACGAGAGTTCCAGGATTCAAGTCCTGGTTCAAGCACTAATTTTTCTTTTCAAAATAATAATGTCCAGCAATAATCTCACATCAAAATAGTATATTGTTTAATATTTCTAGGAAATAACACTATGAGGATTCTTTTAATTATTATGACGAAACTATAGTCTGCAAGAAAATAAAAAAATATGAGGCGAGTCAAAATACCTAACTCATAATAATAGTATCATTTACCTTTATTGGAAGCACAAGGTGCCACTGTTCAGTAGGTTGTGCCAATAGAAACTAGAGGTACACCATCTTCATTGTTGGCTAGAGATAGCTAATATGAGGGAAATTAATAAATGTGGAACACAATTCCTTTTAGTATTTTTAATTGTTGAAACTCTGGTTTCATTAACATTGTAAATGCTTTAAGGGCAAAAAGTATAACATCCCAGCACTTCATTATAGGTAAAGTGATCACACTATTGGCCTTAACCAACTATACTAATTATGCCCCTCACCCTTTCACTTCTTAAATGTGAAAATTCCTCCACCCCTTCTACTTTGTCATTTCTTAATGAGCTAAATGAATAAAAATGTTATTTTCAGTCATGTCTTTAAATTCTACATCCCTGGGTTTTGGAGCTGGGCAGTTTTTCATGCATTAACTACATATAATTTTTTTCTAGTGGTAGTAGGACTTTATTAGAGTAAAAAATATATGCAATATTATTTACAAATGGATGCTCGATTAGCAAACCCTATGTGCTTTTGACAGTCCGTATTAATAAATTTGTCTATTAATAATATAAAAAACAAAACAAGAGGTAACATTACAATTACATTACAAATTGAACAATTAAGCAAAGTAGTTGAGTTATTTAGTACTAATAATTACACTTTGTTTACATATGTATTTATTCATGAATGAATGTTATTCTTATTTTGCGCATCTTGTCCAGAAATCTGCGAATGTTTATCCAATTTTCTGGGTTTACGATTAACTTGTAGCATGCCAATATATCACAATTTTAATTTCGAAGTCTTTCCAGCAACAACTCACGTCTCCAATGTTCCATATCATTACAATTTCCTAGGATGTGTATTTGGTCTTCAGAGCTCTGCACATTGGACATAATCAAATATCTTAATCATCAATAATTTTTTTTAATTTCCGTTGTCTCCAACCTAAACCTACCGAGCTCTTACCTCTCTTTCAGTCTGAGACTGTGTGTGTATATAACATATATTATTCTTTTCTCAAAACCTGTTTTAGGACTCTTTGTAAGCATAATGAATATTTTTGATTCTCAAATCTCGGTTCAGGCTTACATTTTTCTCTTTAAAATATTAATTTACCCTTTAATGCAAGTGACAAATTTAAAATAAATACATTGAAAATATAAGCTTTACTAGTAATAAAAGTAATGTTAAAAAGAAGAATAATAAACATTGACAGTGAATGTTTTCCATACAATTTGCAAGAATATCTTGATGATTTATATTGAAGTACCTCCTCCTGTTTTCTTCATATATTTTTACAATTTTTACTCCCCTTTTCCCATATCCAACCCATCCCGATCTTGAGTTCCCTCCTAATCTCGCATAATGCACTGAAGCATTGCTATTCCAGCATTTACTGTAAGTATTGAAAAAAGTTTATCAATTTACTTAAAATGCATTACACTAGTTTTTAAAAATAAAATCAATATTCACTCCTAAGATTTTTTTTGGGGAGGCGGTCTTGGATATGTTCTAGCATTACTGAAAAGTAGAGTAAGTCCTATTGCATATTATGTCATCATATTTTAAAAATCCGAGCTTGGTTTGAATCCACTAACCTCAGAATCAGAGGTCGGCAGTGATCAAGTGGTTACAGAATTTGGGAATAGGAGAAATGGATGGGTTGTCGTTGGTCTAGCTAAACTGTGAGCCTAAGAAAAAGGTGAAGATTTGGGTGAAAATCATAACAGTGTAAGCTACATTTTGATAATTCAGAGAAAAGTGAGTTTAAATATTTGCTGCAGGTATCAAACCAATGAAAATAGTTGCATCGTCTGTCACCAGACAGCAGTAGTTAACAGCGTACACTTGAATCACTCTGTCATTCGAAAGTAAAGCCCAGTAACTATACTTGACTCAATTTTCACAAAAATGTCACTTATGCCATTAAAATTTTCACCCTTTCAAATTGTATACAAAAAAAAAATAGGCTATTTGACTACATAATATTATTTTTATTTATTTATTTCAGGATTGCTTCTGTTATTTACACAGGTATCCTCAACCAAAATATAAAATTTTTTTCTTCCACACTTCCCGGTCTTGCATGTCTGCTTCTATCATATCATAATATTATTAATAATCCATCCATCCATCCATAGTAATTCTGCCCAAGGGCAGGTCTTTCACTGCAATCATAGCATTTTCATGCTATGCTTTGCAGCTTTACTAGGGAATTATAGGTGTGGTAGCTTCCCGTTGCTTTCTACACCGACGAAGGATGATGAAAATGATGATGTTCAGGGACCTTTTGGGCCTCAAAGCTACCTGACATTTGTCTTACAGATGAAGAAAAACCCTGGAAAAAAACCTCACCAGGAAGTTTGTCCCGACCAGGGATGGAAACCAGGCCTGCTGTATGACAAGGCAGCACGCTACCTCGAGACCACAGTGGTGGGCTTATTAATAATAACAATTAAATATTTCCTAATGAAATTAAGAGTATAAGATCTTCTCTTCCACTTCATCGGGTTAAATTTTAAGAAATAATTAACAGTTATGTATTAATCTATGTTGACCTTGATGGTCTAGTGGTTATATTCCTTGGCTTAATTCCCTGGAGCATGGGTTCAAACCCAGCCAGGGTCAATTCATTTTTAGGATGGAAAAATCCAAGGCATGAGTCCTCCAGGAAGAATTTTAAGCCTTAAGTGCATACAAGCAATCTACCATATACACATAATTAATGTTGCAATAGATAACGATTATGAAGAAAATATGGTATACAAGAAAATAAATAAATTTAAAATAAAAAATTAATTAATGAAAGCACACTTATAAAAGAAACAAAAAATAAGATTCAAAAAATTCACTTACCATCCTTTGAAACACCACAAATTTAAAAAAAAATTCAAAAAGTTTAATATAAGATTAGCACCGAAGAACGAATACAGCCTTAATAGGATAATTAAAACCAATAAAAATGAAAGAATTGAAGAAGAAAACAAATCAAGAATTTATCAGATCAAAATTTATATTGGAAAAACAAAAAGAAATTTGAAAACAAGGGTGAAAGAACATCTTAGGAACATAAAAAATGGCGAAGTGGAAAAGTCAGCAGTAGCTGCTAATGCTTGGCCCAAAAAACATATAATTAAATCAAAAGTCAGTCTAATTAAACAAATAGACAAACAAAGATCCACATTCAGAAAAACAAAGGAAAACTTATAAACTTTGAAATTCCCGTAAATTCTGACCTGATCCAGAGGTTCATCGGTCTACCAACAGAGGGAAGAAGAAGAGTTTCTTCCGATTGACATAACATCAGTCGCCAAAATAGTACTGAAGATGAGACCGTTATGGTCTCGAAATCGCGATCTACTTAGAAGATTTGTATGAGGAGAGGTAAGAAACATTTTACCATAGGTGTTAACTATTTTAGAAAAATGGCTAAATTCCTTAAAACTAAAAAGAGAAATAATAGAAGAATATTTAAATCTTACAAAACTTTGCATTGACAATAATGTTTTCACCTTCAATGAAAAATTTTATGAACAAATCTCAGGTCTGGCCATTTTTTCACCATTTTCGGCAAATATATTTATGGGTTATTTAGAGTGTCGTATCACCAATGCTTATCCCTGGATGTTCAAATGTTGGTATAGATATGTGGATGATATTTTCTCTGTGATAAATTCTAAATATTGAAGATGCATTGAAATTACTCAACCTTCAAGATGAAACTGTAAAATTCACTATGGAATTGGAAAAGGATAAACAAATCCCATTTTTTGACCTTTACTTAATAAGGAATGAACTAATAGGAAAAAATTGAATTCAATATATGTAGGAAGGATACTCATACAGACAATTATATAAAATCTTCAGGTTTCAATCATATTGCGCATAAACATGCAATTTTTAACAGTTTGATGTATAGATTATTAAATGTTCCATTAAATGAAGATTTTAAGAAAGAATACAATCACATTTTGAACATAGCCAATTTAAATGGTTTTGAAAAGAAATAATTATAGATAAATTAAAGAAATTCAGACAACAAAAAAGATTAAAAGAATACAATACCCTGCAATCTGATTCAAAGAAAAGGAAAACAATTTAAGAAAATTACTTATCCTGAAATACATACAAATTTCAAAAAATTTTCAAGAAATTCAATATTACATTGGCACCGATAAATAAATTTAGCCTTGGTAATCTATTAATAACTAATGGGACATTCCATATCAAATCGGACAGCAAAAAATCTTGCAATTTATTTTTTTAATTTTATGTATCCCTAAATATAGTGAATACATTTATAAACGTAAAAATACAGAAATTTAATTTTTATCATTTATAGGTTCGTAGTTATGATGATCTAAAATTATCGTAAATATGATAAACTAAAACGTTTACTAACTAATATTTCTGAAACAGTAAACAGCAAAAATTTGTTTCAAACATATTTATATAGGTGATATCATGTAGTTTAAGGGTGTTATTTTTATAATTAGGATATTTTTATTTTCGGTGTCAATTTTCTGTTTTATGGCGGTTTACTGCAGTACATATCAAAAAATGAAAACGGAAAAAATACAGGATACTATTCACGTAATAAGGATTAATTTTCAGCAATTACCCTTTTGGAGAGTTGAATAGTTCAGACAATATAAATGTTTTTTATTCTATTTTCGTAAAAAAACTCGCGGGTCCACGGCGCATCAGATTCATTTCACGACCAAGGTCGCGCGCGTACTTTATTAAAAGAGCTTCATCAGTGACTTTTTCAACTGCCATTAAATCGAATAAATTATTATATATTGTGCTTAATGGAACAGTACCGTAAATTTATAAAAGTGGCGATATTTTAATTCTTACGCAGTAGATATTTATTTATCAAATTTTATTGCTGAAGTGAGAAGTAAAGAGCTCTGTTACTTACGTTTACTGTGAATTATTAAACAAATTATTTATAACTAACTCACTCACTGGCTCTGTGGAACCTGTAGGTTCATGGCAGCGCGGACATAAGCTCTCCATACATCCCATCCCAAGCTAACGTTTTCCAATTATCCTCTGTATAATCTACTTCCCTCAAATCATGTATAATGTTATTCTCCCACTTCATTCTTAGTCTTCCAACTGGGCGTTTTCCCTCCGGTTTTCCTACCAGAATTTTCCAAGCACCTCTTTCATTCCATTCATCCTCCATACGTACCACATGACCTGCCCATCGAAGCCTACGAGACTTAACTGTTCTTATTATATCTGGCTTTCTATACATATCATGTAGCTCACTATTATGTAGTTTCCTCCGTTCACCTGTCTGTTCATCTCTTTTTGATCAAAATATTTGCCTAAGAACTTTATTCTCAAATACTCGTAATCTTCTTTCCTCCCTTAAAACAAATTATTTATTTTGTTACAAATTTTTCATTGCAATTAAATGAAATATAATAAAAACTCTTACACCATTAATTGAATAAACTGGTATAGATTTTTATTATGTTATAATTACTAATTTCAATCTTAAAATAATTTTTATTGAGTGTACTGTATTGTACCCTGGAAACTATGACGAAATAGTGTTGTTACAAGATATCACTTCCAATAAAACCGAATGTTTTAATACTAGTACCACTTCCTAACAAACGAATGAAATGCTGAATCAGCGCGTCTTCTTAAAACATCTGTTCCTCTATCAACAATTCTCAAGTTCAGATTATTTACTAGACAGTAGATTTAAATCAGTACGTGTGTTTAGTGTGTCACCTCATTATTTTAAGTATTACAATCAAATTTAAAATAATCTTTTATCGTTTTTTAACTAACAAGTTTGCAGATTGAAGTGTTTTATTTTATTACTGTACATATAATTACACTGTCTATTATGAATAAGCCTAACTGGTGTTATGTGAATGGAAAGTGTTTCAATCCACTCGGACGACGACATAAGAGTAGTTTAAAAAAATTCAGATCTATCCCTCCATGGAACTGTGAGGAACCCCAAGAACACTGGTTCTCGGCAAAAATATGTAGTAATTGCAGGCTAATTTTAGAGGGTAAGAGAAATGTTGAGGATGTACAGCCTAACAGATTAACTAATACTGAAAATGAGGAATCCGATGTAACACAACCTAGTAATAATAACGATAGTAGGTCCGACATCGTTAAAGAATCGGCTATACCAACATTAAATGAATCATTTAAATTGATAGGGGAAAGTCCCATTAAGAGAGCAAAAATGTCTCACAATAAATATGTGAAAAATAAATATAAAAGTGTAACTGAGGCAATTAAAAATAAAATTTTCCACCAATTTGACTCTTCAAGTGAAGAAGAGGATAAATATAAAATTGAGGTTTTGGAAAATCTTAAGAAGGCGTTTGCTGCTAGCAGTGATAAAAAAGATAAAATCAAAATTCTAACGTTGCTTCCACTCTCCTGGTCAGTAAGAAGAGTACAACAGCATTTTTATGCATCAAAACATAGCATTAAAATAGCAAAATAGCATTCAGAATTGTTACGCCTTTAAATCCATCCATTGATTCCTATCAAGTTTGAACCCGCGAACCTCGGAATCGGAGGCGTGCAGAGTAACCACTAGTCCACGATGATGATGATGATGATGATAATGTAATAATTGTTATAATGATAATAAAAATAATGTAATGATAATAACAATAAAAATATTTGTTAGTGCGCAAAGGACTATTACCAAGTAGTTCCGTCATTGTTTGTACGAGCGAGCGATCTCCACTCACGCGAAAGGTATTGCGGGCAGTCTACACATAGGATATTTTAGGAAAAATAATTATTTTTGGTAGTTTCCTTTCAAGACTCCACTTTAATACTAATTACAAAAAATTAACTGGTGTTCAGGTAATAATGTGGCACTTTTTGATTTTATAATTTTTTTGGTGAGGAAGGTCAATTGCATATTAATAGCATTTACGCCCTTCAGAAAAACGAATATTAACATACAAATTTTCACGCTATAGAGCATAAAATCATCTATAATGTGACTATCTTTTCAAGTTGAGGGAATAGCCATACTTCGAGAAATGTATTTTATAAAAGAGACTATTTAAAACAATACGATAAATTGACAGCTCTATTACTATTTAATTACACCAAGCGAAGACTTGAAATTCGGTACAGATATTCAGTATATCATAAAGTTTCACTGTAAAAAAAATGGTAAACTTTTAAAGATGTGAGTTCATTTTTCACAATTTTTTTGCCAATTTCGTATGGAATGTCCCTAATATGAAATTGAACACCCCAGATAGCAAAAAATCTGGAATTTATCAAATTAATTGTAAGGACTGCAATAAAGTATACATAGGAAAAACAAAAAGGAATTTGGACACTCGCACTAAAGAACACTCTAGAAATATTAAAAATGGTGAAATTGAAAAATAAGCTATTGCAGCACTTAGTTTATTGGAGAATCATAAAATTGAAAAAGAAGCCCAACTTTTAAAACATTTGGAAAAACCTTTAGAATTGACAATTTGGGAGAAGATGTATATTCAGAAGAACAAATTTAGATTCATGAATTTCGAGACTCCTGATGAACGTGACCTCATCTCAAAATTCATCAAATCAACACCAGATGGCAATGTTATTGATAGAGATTCCAACGAAAATCCGGTAGTCATAATGTCGGTTGAAAATGAGAGATCCTTCTCTTGAAAACTAGTTCCCGTGTTTAAAGAAACATAAAATATGAGGTAAGATGTGAAAAAATTACTCATTAATTTACGAATTAAGAACCTCATAATGTTATTTCCCATATTTAACTATGAAGTTATAAACTATTAAATTTTTCTCTATCCTCTTATTGATTTCAATCTGCATTTTCCCCATTTGCATTTGTTACTGTTCCTAGATATGTAAATTTTTCCACTTTGTGCCTGAAAGCTTTGCATTCCAATAACCACTTTGGTTTGTAGATTTTTCAAGACTGCCATCTTCTCGACATTAATAATCATCATCATCTTATTCACTTCCATCTTCAAGTGCTCTCCAGCCATCTTCTTCTTCCATTAACTTTATAACTCAATATTTGTTTAGTTAATCTTGTAGTTGACATTCTTTCTAGATGTTCTTTCCACTGTTGTTTATAATATTTTAATATATCATTCAAATAAAAAATGTATTAATCCATTAACATATTTCTTCATTTTTTATGTGGTCTGGTTTTGTACATCCTTTAACTTCTCTCATGAATTTCATTTCTGAAGCCTGTATCTTACTCTTGTTTTTTTGCTGTCCACATTTCATTTCCATAGGATATTACCATCACTGCTCTAACTTTATACTAATCTTTAAATTGTTTGCTTCTGCAACAGTTTTCCAGCTTCCAAGTCTGTGTTTTATGTTATTTTTTTTTAATTTCCCAACATCAATACATCATCAGTAAATATTAAGTTTTTCATGCCAAGTTTTTTTTACCTTTTCCTATAACTTTATTTGTAATTTCGTCATGACGTTGAACAAAACTGGCAACAACACACTCCCTTGACAAACTCCAACATTTGTTTTGAACTGCTGTCATTCCATTCGTCTTAATGCAGTTTTTGCATTTCCTATATACATTATTGGTAGTTAAATTACATGTAACACACAATATAGGGTGCAACAGGCTTGGTTAGACAGCATCTTCATGTATTAAAGATCTTTAATAATAGGGACTTCATCTCATCTTATCCCTCAACCTGGAATTATGCTATATACAAGTTGACGGTTTATTTTTTATGCAATAGGTGAATTCCATGATAACTGACGTAACAAACATCAAAATAAAATAACATTTTCATTTCTTTAGCCTTCACTACTTTTTTCCTTCGAAACATTAATATATAATTTTCAATCTCTTTAACAGAAAATATGTCTTTAATAATTATACTTAAAATGTATATTTTTATTTCAGTAACTGATGTAACTGTAGAATGACATCATGTTTTACAGAGCTAGAGTAAAATAATAATCTCTCTGAAGTTTTTAATTTTATTTTAACAAGCAATTGTGAATGTAGTGTGTGTGTGTGTGTGTGTGTGTATATGTACACATATATATATATATATATATATATATATATATATATATATATATATATACACACACACACACTACCTCAGGTATACATACAGGGTGTAAATGAATTATACCACACAAATTTAACTACGTATAGGGGATATTATATAAGCAATTTGAGATAATGAACTAATGGTCAGGAATAAAAATGTCCCAAGTTATGATTCAATTTGTAAAATGGTTGGCACGCCACTGATTATTTCAAATTAAAATTGAAATAATATGATACAGGGACTGTAATTTGCAACAAGTATGCTCCTTTAGCTCAGTGGTTATAGCAGTCTTACTACCGACGTAAATGTAAGATTGATGCATCACGTTCGAAACTATGTACAGTATGTGTATACTTATTTTTTTACTTTCTTCCTTTATTATGTATGTCCTGTAAATTGGTTATGTATATAGATTTACTTCTGATTTAATTGTTTATTCATTATTTTACAAAATACGGTATTGGAATGTCGGCACAGTACATGAGTTACAAAACTATCTATGTACGTATTGATTGTTTGAAAAGTTGTAATAATAATGCACATACTGTAGAGTACAATAGGTTTCATAAATAAAATGTGCAATTGTACTGTACAGTACTTATGTACTTAGATAAATGATAGTGCAGCGATCACAAGAGTAATAAAATGAAGAGGTACAGTGCCTATGTATACATAATTTTATTGGGAAATAAGAAACAATACACTTGAGTAAACCAGAAAAAAAAGTAAAACAGCTGCAGACTCATTAGAGAAATTGTTCAAATTCGCCACCTCCATTTTCACAACACAGATGACATCGGCGACTAAAGGATTCTTGTACCCCATTCAAGATACTAGGTGTCCCGCAGATCACATCACATGCTGTGATTATGCGTGCAACTAACAGTTCATCTGTATCAACAGGGATCACATACACCAATGTTTTCAGGTGTCCCCACAAAAATAACCAAGTGGACAGAGATCTGGAGAGCGAGCTGGCCACACTACAGTTGAACTACCTCTTCATATATCCAGCGGCCAGGATACACTTCATCCACATGATTTTGCACATTCTGGCAGAAATGGGGAGGAGCCTGACGTGAAGAGGAACTTCTTCTAGCAATCTAGGTAGGACGTGCTCTAAAAAGTCTCATAAATGACACCATTTAATCTCTGGGGAAGAAGGTAGGGACCAATGATGTGGTCAGAAATTACGCCTACCCATATGTTCACCAAAATTCTTTGCTGGTGACCCCTCTCAAAGATGGCATGAGGCTTTTCATAATCCCACATATGACTGTTCTTTGAGTTCAGAACCAGCCCATCCATATTTAATATTGCCTCATCAATGAATAACACCGAGGAAAAGAAGAGCAGTGGCTGCTGCAAAGTCTAAATACAAAATTATACCTGTTGAGCGAAGTCTATTGGCTATGAAAGGGATAGAACTGATTTTCGTGTAGGACTTCCCAAATGATTTGATGGTTTGGGCCCATTTCACATGTGATAGCACGAGTACTAGTAGAAGGATCATCTTCCACCCTATGAAGAACATTTTCTTGAAAATCTGCAGTGTGGGACGCACGTCTTTCACCAGCGTCTACTCTGTTTACCTTCAATGACCCATGCTCCTGCAAACACCTGTCGACAGACTCAAAGATTGTTCGGTGAGGATGACGTCTATTTGGATACCACTCCGTGTACATAGCAGCAGCTCTTGAACCATTACCTTGTGCTGCACCATAAATCAGATGCATTTTGGCAAGTTCAGCATAACTGTAAAGTTGTTCCATGACGCTTTCACATAATACGACTGATACTGAAGTAACTTTTAATCAGATATTAATGTAATAACCAATGCGGAAATAGGTATTTTGTGAATGCCTATACTGAACGCGCAGGAAAAAAAAAAACAAAAAATGCCCTGCCATGATTTGAACCACCAATGCTTGAATTTCAAATCCATCGCATTAACCATTAAACCACACATTAACTACTCAGATTATGTGTGTTTCACTCTGGGCCAAGGCTCGCGTTGTACCAATTCTGCTTTAACCAGAGCTGTGGCATGCAATCATTGCTAAGTTTGACATTTAAGGAATTTGATAATCCGATATTTCATAAATATCGATGAATTATTAGAAATCAGGACCTTGGAATTAATACTAAGATCTGAAGTTATTCTAGCATAACTTTCTCTCCTACTTTGCTCTCCTGTTGATTTATCTGTATTAATTGTCAATTACTTTGATTCCTTATAACTCGCCCATTTTCCCTCATAGACCATTGGTTCCCTATCTCAAATTACTTGTATAGTAATTCTCTGTAAGCAGTTAAATTTGTGTGGTATAATTCATTTACACCCTGTATATATACCACCTCTCGTGTAAATTGAGAATACTACAGATTAAGAAAAATAAATGTTTGTTTTAGGATTCCTGAGTAGCTTACATGGTTAGAGTGCTAAATGTACGAGTTTAGAAACTCGGGTTCAAATCCCAAATTAAGTATTTATTTTTCTTTTCATATCATGTATATATAGAATATATTTTGCATAATGCAAATGAAAAAAAAGAGCTACTAACAGAGATATACATTTGCTTTTTGTCGATTTAACTAAGGCATATGATAGTATTCCTCAAAAAATGTTATGGTAAACTTTACACAATTCTAACATTACCAAAAGATTAATAGAAGCCTTAAAATCATTATACAAAGGATCAATTTTGAAAATAAAAGTTGGAAATCATATAACAGAGGAATTTACTATTACAAAAGGTTTAAGGCAGGGTTACAGTTTATCTCCAACTCTATTTAAAATTTATCTAGAAAGAGTACCAAGAGACTGGAGGAAAAAATGTCAAAAAATGGGCATACCAATCCAAAATACACATGTATATTCACTAAATTTTGCAGATGATCAGGTATTAATAGCACAAGACCATGATGACATAGAATATATGGCAATAAAACTAAATAAAGAATATGAAAAATGGGGACTTTATATAAATATAGAGAAAACTAAATATCTGTGTATAGGAGAAGAAATGGAAAATATAAATTTGAACAATGGAGAAGAACTAAAACCTAGTATTGAATAATGCACTTATTTAGGAACAAAATTAGACCATACTTACTTACTTACTTACTCACTGGCACTATCGAACCCGTAGGTTCATGGCCGCGCAGACATAAGCTCTCCATACATCCCTATCCCGAGCTAATGCTTTCCAATCATTCCCTGTATAATCTACTTC
This sequence comes from Diploptera punctata, assembly GCA_030220185.1. NCBI lineage: Eukaryota > Metazoa > Arthropoda > Insecta > Blattodea > Blaberidae > Diploptera > Diploptera punctata. Next base: position 131,903 of record JASPKZ010007842.1, read on the forward strand.
CCTCAAATCATAGTTAATGTTGTTCTCCCACCTCATTCTTGGTCTACCAACTGGGCGTTTTCCTTCTGGCTTCCCTACAAGAAGTTTCCATGCACATCTTTCATTCCCCATACGCGCAACATGTCCTGCCCATCGCAGTCTACGAGACTTAACTGTTCTTATTATATCTGGCTTCCTATAAAGACCATGTAGTTCATTGTTATGAAGTCTTCTCCATTCACCTGTCTCTTCATCTCTCTTTGGTCCAAAAATTTTCCTAAGAACTTTATTCTCAAATACTCGCAATCTCATTTCCTCCCTTAAAGTAAGAGTCCATGTTTCGCACCCATATATATAAACTGGTAGAATAATAGTTTATATATTTTCAGCTTAACGTTTTTTGAAAGGAGTTGGGACATCAAAAGTCTCTGTAATGCATAATAGCACGCATTTCCAGAATTGAGCCTATGTTTAATTTCTCTGTGCATCTCATTCCTATTTGTGATTATTGTTCCTAGGTATTTGAATTCAGCAACTTCCTCAAAATTTCCCTCATTTGTCCTTAGCTGTCCATTTCCATTATATACTGAATTTCTACGTGTGACCATATATTTAGTTTTATTGATATTTACTTCCAGTCCCAATTTCTTAGTGTTACTCAATAGTGTGTGTGTGTTGGCCTTTAGTATCTCCTCGCTATCAGCCACTAGTACTACATCATCAGCATAAACTAACAGATTATTAATACCATTGAACAAAATTAGACCATTCAGGTGATAATACAGTGGAAATTTAAAAAAAAAAAATAGAATCGCACAAACAAAACAAGCAATAAATGCTTTAAACTCTATTATTACAAAAAATAGAAAATTACAAATATATCAAACCATAATCCAGAGCATTTTAACATATCATGCTGAAGTTTGGCAAATTCCTATCAGGGAAATGAAAAGAATTTTAAGTACAGAAATGGATGTTTTAAGAAGATCAGCTGGAAAATCTAGAATGAATAGAATATGAAATAAGGGAAATTATGGGTATACAAGAGGAGCTGGACATCGTAGACATTATAGAAAAGAAAAGATTACAGTGGTATGGCCATGTCAAAAGAATGCCAGAGCAAATATTGCCTAAAATTATTATGGAATAGATCCCAATGGAAAGGAGGAAGATCGAAGAAAACTTGGATAGAAAGGGTACAAGCGGCTATGAATATCAGAGGATTGGAGGAAGATCAATGGATGGACAGAGAGGAATGGCGTTTGGTTTCTGGAAGACGGCAGCAGCTGCCATGATACCAGATGATGATGATGATGATATATATATGAGGAATTACAAAATACATGTTTTGAATTTTATGTTCTAATATTTTTTTACAAAATAAAGGCAACTGACATAACAACTAATGCTTCTGTGTGATTTAAGAGTTTTATTTAAATTAATAAGTCATATTTTTCTCTTCAAATATAATTTATCCATCATTGAGATGTATGAAATGATTATAAAAACATCTAATAAGTCTTTTGTGAAGCAGGCACTTGAAAATCTTTTTAATTGTGCATATACTATTTTGGGAAGCAGGGAAGAAATTTTAATTTGCATGTGTTATTTCAAATTTTATGTGGAATTCACCTATTGAGATTGTTCTCATGAAAAGACTTTTAAAAAATTGTTTCAGATCTTACTGGTCCTATCTAGTAGACACAGAAAATAACCTTGACATAAAATCTATATATATATATAAACTGTGTGTATGAATGCTCTAGCAGCCAAAATTTTTGTTTTATCAGAACCAAAGTTGGTATATAGCAATCAATTTAAAAAATAAGGTCAATTTTTTTAACCAGCAAAATTGGACCTTTAGATGTAGGAGTTCACCTGAAACAAAGATTTAAAAATTATTCCAGCAGTCACAGTTATCAATGTTTCAAAGCGAAACTCAGTTTATGCTATTGAAATAAATCGAGAAAGGCATTTTCCAAAAAATAAGCAAAATTTGACTATCAGAAATGGGAGATTTCCCTGAAACTCAAAATTAAAAATTGACTCTAGCACTGCCATGTTTGCTTTGTCACAATGTATTTAATTAACCCTTGAATTAGCAATGTATACTATTAAATGTATTAATTTAGTAATTTAATATTTTTAATAAAGTAATGAAAAAATAAATCAGTAGATTTATTTAAATCTATGGCAAATTATACAGCAATATGTAATAGATAATATCTTTTGGTTTGACACGATTTATTTTCACTGCAGTCCAATACTTTTAAATAAGGTGGTATCAGAAATTGAGTTTCTCCATTTTAACTAAAGAAATATATATTCATAAACCAGCAAATCGGACCATAAATTAGACTTGCTGAAGAATTTTCCTAGTTTGTACAGTTGCATGACAAACTTTTGTTAATAACGAAAGTAAAAAATAAAATAAGAATTATAAATTAATACATACAAGTTATATATTACATTGCCCAAAGAAGAGTTCAGTAAGCTTATTTTTTAACTGTTATTTGGTTGGACAGAGGGGAGAGAATATCAGAGGCAGGTATCTGAAACAAGGAACGATGAGTAGTAGTGAAATATGTGATGTAGAGATGTAACTGGGATTAAATATTTCTTGAATGCATCAAATTTTAGAGGGAAAAAGTTTTACGATATAACCAGATAGGGCGGGGCACATACTAATATGGCCTAAGCAAACTTTTATCAATAAAAACCTCATGAATTTTTAATGTTATTTTATTAATGAAGATGAGCCTGATGTAAATGCAAATTTTAACACTTCTTAAATTCAGTACATTTTAACCAGTGTTACAATATCAAGTTTAACTCCAAAATTATTGTCTTTTTTAGTTATAAAGCAGCCACAAATGTAAACAAAAATTTTCTGGATCAGTTTTCCACTTTTTACAAATGGCAACCATTTTGCACAGGAATCTGTAATGAAGAAATATAACTAAAGAGAAAAATAGTTATGCCTGATCCAGGATTTGAATCCAAGATCACATCTTTAGATCTAATAACTTTTTTAATTTTGTTCATTATTAAACTGAACACTAGTGGATGTAGAGAATCTCCTTGTTGAACTCCTTTTGTGATTGGTATTTTTTTCCGACATTTTAACATCCACTCCTGTTTTGTTAAAATTACCTGTAAAAATGTCACCCATTCTGCACATATTTTCTTCTAAAATATTTAAAACATCTTGAAGCTCCAGCCTATCAAAAACCTTTTTGAGGTCAATAAAACATAAAAATGAAGGATTTAATATATTCAAGAGCTTTTTCTATTACTTGTTTCATTATGAAGTAGCATCTCTACAAAGTCCACCATATCAAAATCCTTGTTGTTCATCGAGGAGGAAAATTATTTCAGATAGCTTTTGATATATCTGTTTTTCAATATAGTATTAAGTAAATTTATTGATATATAATTTTCAAGTTTCTGTTTATCTCCCTTCTTGAAAATTGGAATCATAATGCTAGTTTTCCAGTCATCTGGTACCTAATTTTTTTTTAATATTTTCATTAATTTTAGTATTTGTGATATGAGCCTGTCTCTCCATATTTTATAAATTTTATTAATTATACCATCTTCTGGATACTTTCTATTCTTAACCTTTGAGAATGGATTTAATAGGAGGGGTACCTTTCTCTTAGGGGTTGATGGTTAAGATGAGATTTGTTGGGTACCAGGATAATGAAGGATTCCTCTGTACTTGAAGAACTTGGGTTACTCGGTACTCAGGTAATGGTCAGTAAGGTTGACATTCTTTCTTAAGCTATGGTTTATTATACAGCATGTCGCGCCCGACGTGACACGAGCTTGCATTACGCTCGGCGTGAAGCTGGTTTCGCATGGAGTGCATAAGGTACAGTGCTTATGTTTATGGAATTGTCGCCAGATGGTACCACATATATGGGAAATCGAAATGACCAACGTTCATAATAAATTCCCAAACGTGTTTATGAAAAATTGGATGTATACAAACCTGTCCTGTTAAAGTGGCAGATTAATTTAAATAAATATTTTAAAATAAATAATAAAATGTTGGATACAATATTATTTGCTGATGATAAGTAGTGATTTCCAGTTCAGAAGATGATATACAAAGAGCTATTTTTAATTTGGAAAAAATAAGTGCCAATTACAATTTAAAAATTTCAAAGAATAAAACTAAAATTTTAGCATTTAAAGGACATGATACCTTAAGTGCAAAAATAGTAATTGTTAATAAAATTTTAGGGCAGGTTAACAGTTTTTAATATCTAGGTTTCAATTTATCATACGAATGTTAAAATTGAAGATATCAATGACAAAATAAATAAATTTAATCTAATGTGTGGCACTATTAAAAGAACCCTTAAAACACAAGAAAAGAAACATTAAATATAGGAATGACTGGAAAGAACATATTGATAGAGTGCCAGAAGGAAGATTTCCAAAATTATTGCTAAATTATAAACTGCATGGAAGGAGAAATGTTGGACGCCCACACAGAAGATGGTCTGAACAATTTGAACAATTCTAGCTTTCATGAAACCGGAACGAGCCAACAGGCTTAATGACAAACCTGTCCCTGCATAATCTAATGAAATAAATTACATACATGCTATTTAGTAAACTACAAACTAATCTGATGTACACTAAACTGATCCATTGGAACCTAACAAAATGAAGTGATTGAACATTTATTTCTTAAAATATGTTTTGGAATTAAATGCAAATGTTGGTCATTCACACATATGTCCTGCCATCTGGTGGATTTAATTTTATAATCGTTCGCGCATGTGCACTTCAATTCTAAAGAACTTTGAAAAATCATTGAGAGGAAAAGTCATAATTTGTGTAAAGTAAAGTAAAGGGATCCCACTACAGGCCTGAGGAGGCCCTTGGGGTAGTAATAGGTTAAGGCTCCCACTTTTTCTAGAACAAGCACCTGGTATTCACTTCCGTTAGAGGCTAAGTCGACCGCAGGACCATAGTGTCGCCAGAGGGTTTGGGTCAGTTTAAAAATCCTGACTCCACGGGGTTCGAACCCTCGACCTTCCGGCTTGTAGCACAGTGCCTTAACCACTACGCTACGGCGCGTCCCTATGATTTGTGTACATAGATAAACATATAATAATTCTTCATAAAAAAAGTTGTAAGTATCGTTGCGAAAGTTTAAAATAGTACGAAATATTAGTAAAGACGGGAAAGGCACCTAGTGTAACAGCATCATATGAACGTTGTATGGAAAATAATAAAACAAATTATTCTTAAGTTCTTAAATAATGATGATAATGCCAAATTTTAGAATACTTCAGATTTTCGCCAGACCAGTTTAGAATTTAATATAAGACGAAATTTATATGCAGCCTTTGAAAAAAATGATGGCGCAACTCTTGATGGCGGAGAGTTAAAAGTTCTGAAGAGCGATTCACACTAGTAAGTTGTTACATGTGCTGTCTCCTTTGAGATCAAGTCCGGCGGCATAAGGGGCCAATCATAGATTTATACCAATCGTTATTGAAAGAATTTCAACAAATAAATTGATTAATTGAATTTATAATTTAATTACCTGTTCCGTCTTCACTAATAGATCTAAGGGCATCTCTTCCGTGGACGTCCGACACATCTTCTTCCTCTCGGAAAATAATGTAACATTTTATTTATTAATCTACTTTCTGAATTTACCCATAAATTCCGTAAACCAGCCCCAACAAAGGCGCACATTCGTCTGCTTGTAAACAAATTTGAACGTATCGGCAGTTTATATGATGATTAAATGAGACACGTCATTGACGACCACGCGTATCAGGAAAAACAGTGCAGCAGGTTCAAATTGCCAGTGATAGTCTGAATACATCAACTCGACGCTAGATTAGGGAGTTGAATGTTCCTCGCAACACAGTGTGAAAAATTCTACATTACACTCTATGGAAACGCCCTTATCACGTCTGCTTGAATTACGGTATCGTATCACAGAAGCAGCAGGCTTTTTTACGTTTTAAATGTTAACATATACATTTCGTTTTAAAGCTGAAAGGTGGAGTATGTGTTTTCACCTAGATGGCGATCATGTAGAAAGGCAGTAGAATTCGTGTAAAACTGCACAATAACCATTGATTTTTCAATCATTGCCTTGCTTCATTGAAATGGATAGTGACTTTAGACACATCCTATATTTAGAAACAGTGAGTGTAAAAAAATGTTATATGATATTTGGAAGGTAACAACAATTACTAGTCTTCAACTTCATTTTTGGCCTTTTAAAAGCTCTTGCCAAGAAACATCCTCGATTGTTAATAACGTCCCCTTATCTTACTTATAGCATAAATAGCTTTCTAAATTCTTCTGCCCAATTAAATTGTTGTATTTTATTTTGTACTCACTGTTACCTAAAAAGATACAATTTTAAAATGTAAGAAATAAGAAGTGCAGTATACCCTTCAAGAAGATGAAGATAAAAAGTTTAAGAAATTTACGTATCCTTGAACGTCACTGGTTCGATTCCCGATTAGATCGGAATTTTTATATTGGTCTACATTTTCTCGTGGAATCAGGTCATGGGGTCAACTCAGCTTCTAAATGAAATGAGTGCCAAAAAACATTGGAATAAAGTCGGCTGTCACACGGGTCTGACATCTCGTCCTAGTAGTCTATAAGGGCCTATTAAGCCTATAGTAGGATAATTTTTCCTTATTAAATTTATGGATTTTCTGTTATGAATTTGATCCATTATAATCCCATATGGGATCTTATTTTCGAATTTTTTAGTTTGTTTTACTTCCATAATGTGAATGAATATAGCAGACAACGATGAACAGAACATATGGGACGAATGGGGAATGGAAGAGGGACATGGAAGCTTAACTGTAGGAAAACCACAAGGAAAGCATTTAATAGATTGGCAAGAATGAGTTAAGAGAATGGCAAAAATACGATTGTTTGTGGAGGTGAATGATAGAGATGATTGGAAAATATTAGGGATGTATGACCGTGTGGCCGTCAACTTCCGGTGTTCGAAAGTGCCAGTGAGTTAGTTAAATGTAAGTGAACTAGTCCCGTGCCGCTCCGTAGCCGAGTGGTTAAGGCCGAGTGGCGCAGAGCTTCGGGTCTCCACGGTGGGAAGAAATTTTCTCGTGGAATTTCGGCCAGTATGGCATCGTGAAGCTATTGGGCAGCCACAATAAGTAGCGGCTCCAGGTTGAGAAACCAGCTATAACATGCTGACCACATGTCATCCCTACACTGGCAGGATGATCGTCTACCTCTGTGATTAACACGTGTGGATGTGTAGCAATCGGATGGTAGGACAAGGACTTCTAGGCCTGTTGCGCAATGGAGTTAAGTGAACTAGTTCTAAGAGCAATGAAAGAAGGGCATGGAAATGTAGGAAAACCTGTGTAACCCCCCCCCCGTAGGTACCAAGAATGGGGTGGAAAAATAGCATTAACCATTATTTCGGAAGTTGAATTATACAGGGAATGATTGGAATATATTAATTCAGGATAGGGATGTATGGAGAGCCTATGTACGCGCGGCCATCAACCTCTAGGATTCGAAAATGCCTTGAATTAGTTAATGTAAATGTCCTTGCTTCAATTTTCATTGCATTTTTATCTATTTCTTTATTATTTATGTCGCTCTCGGTGGCCTAGAAGTTAGTTCTTTTCTCTCATCTCGAGGGACGCGGGTTCAAACCCGTCCGGGGTCCATGAATTTTTAGGATGGTAAAATCCGAAGGTCAAGTCCTCTGGGAGGTACTTTAACGCATGAGTTCCGGGTCTGAAGATTTTCGGGCTCATAGAAAAACCTTAAGCCTAAATTAGTGCCTCCGAGAATGTTTTGTCCAATGTCACCAGGTTGTCTTAAAGATATTTCTGCCTTCTCTCCTGGAATTGAGCGAAATTCTAACCCGCTTCTGAGGTTGGGACGCCTGGAAGGCTGAGTTATATTATTCGGGTGATGTGGGTGATAAATGTTAACGAGAGTCCTTAAACCTAAATTTAATCTAAATTCCAGACAATCAGCGACCGCAGAAATAATATCCTTTAAGGAAAAATTCCTATGGTCTGAACGAGAAGCAAACCCATAACCTCATGAACTGTAGTCTGACCATAAGACCATGTGAACAAATTCATCCTCATCCAAGTATTAATAATAATTTAGTTGCCTGTTAGATGTCTCTTTCCAGACGATGAGCTAATCATTTGCTATATGGAAATGCGTGTAACTAAAAATATAGCTTGGGTAAGTAACTTCCTCGAGGGAGCACCCTTGTCTCTCTTGGGGTTGCACGTTTATAGATAGCATTGTTATTTAGTCCTATAAAACATTTTAACATAATTATATTATCGTGTGAGGTCGTTTTGGTTATAATCTAGAAGACTGTGGAAGCAGGCAACGATTTTGTGACCAAATGTAATTGAAATGAAGATTGCACGCACATATAGTTTAATTATTTAATTACTAGAGAAGGTGTGGTCAGTCTGCTGTCATCTACTGAATATATCAGTTGCACTTCTTGCAAGCCTTAGATATCACAGTGAGTAGGCCTATATACGTAGCTATTTATTTGTTGTCTTTTATTATTGGTGAATTCTATTGTAACTGACGTATCAATTTCAGCAAAACAAAATAATATATATTTAGCCTTCACATAGTAAGACACTCATTTTTCACTTCAAAACATATATATATATATATATATATATATATATATATATATCCATCCATAGTAATTCTGCCCGAAGGCAGGTCCTTCACTACAATCATAGCATTTTCATGCTATGCTTGCAGCTTTACTAGGGAATTGTGTAGGTGTGGTAGCTTCCCGTTGCTTTCCACACCGGTGAAGGATGATGGTGATGATGATAATGATAAGTATGATGATGATGGCCATATGATTTTGGGGACCGTTTGGGCCTTAAAGTTTTCCTGACATTTGTCTTACAGGTGAGGAAAAACCCCGATAAAAACCTCACCCAGAAAAACTGCCCCGACCGGGGATCGAACCCGGGCCCGCTGCGTGACAAAGGAGCACGCTACCTCGAGACCACAGCGATGGACTATATATATATATATATATATATATATATATTAAGGTATACAGCGTGTTGCAAAAAACACCGAAAACGGAGGTGAGGTGGTACTCTTATATTGAGATAGGTTGATCATTTTTTAAGGTACCAATATTCGGAAATGATGCGTTTTCACACTATGAGCAGCTAATTTCTAAAGAGTTCCGTTATTTGGATTTCAATACACAATACTGTCACAGTCATATCAAGTTTCCAAAATATAATTGCAGTGCGGTGTAGTGATTGGCGCACACGTTCAAATACACCTGGCCTCGTTTGAATTATTTCTGCAGCGTGGATTCGGGCTATACGATCCATATGTGTCTACTGGAGTCTGATAAGCAGAATGTTTCATGTCGCCCCACATTTGAAAGAGAGAGAAATAGTAATTATAATGTACCGTGTATTACAAGTCCACCGCTGTGGTCTCGAGGTAGCGTGCTGCCTTGTCACGCAGCGGGCCCGGGTTCGATCCCCGGTCGGGGCAGTTTTTCTGGGTGAGGTTTTTATCGGGTTTTTTCCTCACCTGTAAGACAAATGTCAGGAAAACTTTAAGGCCCAAACGGTCCCCGAAATCATATGGCCATCATCATCATCCTTATTTATCATCATCATCCTTCACCGGTGTGGAAAGCAACGGGAAGCTACCACACCTACACAATTCCCTAGTAAAGCTGCAAGCATAGCATGAAAATGCTATGATTGCAGTGAAGGACCTGCCTTCGGGCAGAATTACTATTGTTGTATGTATTACAAAACACTGACTCGCCTATATCACACCACTTTACAATGAGTAGCTAATTCAGAATCACCGAGAGAAATGATTTTCGAACGACAATAGAGTGTTATGAATAGAGCTCGGACTTCATTGCCTTTTCATTGCCGTTTCGCTTTCAAACAGTTGACTACACAGGTAGTTAGTCCTGTCCCGTGCGCAGTACTACAGTCAGTGGCGTCTTTGCTGTGCTGCTACAAGCATAGTATGCAGTCAAGTCATAATAGCGATCACCACGATCTGATGAATGATTACATGACGAAACCCAAACACACACAAGATGAATTCACTTATACATAAGTACGGCCCTGAGTATTTTTGCCTAAAAGAAGGTAAAATATTTTGTAAATTGTGTAATGTAGAGTTGCAGGGGGAGAGAAGAATTTTTATCAAGAGTCATTGCAAATCTAAAACACACATTGGGAATGTAAAACATAAGCTTGACGATTAAATACAGTCAACTGCACAAGGAGTTTCAGACACTTGTAATCATCATGAATTTTGCAAGGATTTATGCGAAACGATGGTTTCCGCGACTATTCCTTTCAATAAGGTGCAAAATACAGCTTATAATTTTTTTTAGAAATATACGGGAAGAAAAATTCCTTGTGAAACAACTTTACACAGATATTATTTATCTCCTTGTTATGAAGACGTTCTGAAATACATTAAAAACACTGTGGTAGATCATAAAATTTGGGTGTCAATTGATAAATCCCAGGATGCGTCCAGAAGGTCTGTAGGAAATGTGATAGTGGGGATATTATCACCAGAAAATCCCGGGGATAAATTTTTGTTAACTACCGAGGTCTTAAATAAAGTCAACCATACAGAAATCGACAACCTTTTTGAAAATGCTATCTATCTATGTCTCTTCTATGGCCCAATGAAATAAAAAGAGAATGTGTTTCTATTTGTAACAGACGCAGCCCCTTATAAGTTGAAAACAGCTTCCAGAAAAGAACGATATCCGAAAATGATACATCTAACTTGCTTGGCCCATGGACTTCACCGAGTAGCCGAAGGAATTAGGTTGCATTTCTCTGATATGGGTATTTTGTATCAAGCATGAGAAAATATTTTTAAAGGCCCCTTCTAGGAAAAATTAATTTAAGGAAATTGCATCACAAATCCCTTTGCCACCTCAACCTGTTTTAACTCGATGGGGGACTTGGTTGCAGATCACTGCATACTACGTACAACATGATGAAGTGATTGTTAAAGTAGTTAATACATTTAATGCTGAAGAAAGTTCGGCGATAAAAATTGTGAAATCTCTGTTGTCAGGACAACTGTATCAAAATTTGCTGGTAATCAACAACATCTACAAAGATATACCTTTAATAATAATAATAAAAATTGGAATCTTCACATATAGCATTGATTGATTCCATAAAACGGTAGAAATTTTATCGCGACGTTTTGACGAATCAGGAGGTAGTTTTGGCATCTGAAATTGCAAAACAGAAATTGCAAAGTATATTGCTGAAAACCCTGGATACTCAGCTATTTGCAGTATAAAGGATTTTCTAATGGACAACAAGAACGCATGTACTGTCTCCATGTGATATACTGTACTTTCCTTTTGCACTCGTTACCGCATGTGGAGTAGAAAGGAGTTTTTCTAAATATAAACTTTGCTTGAACAGTCGCCGAAAAAGTTTTTCTTTTGAAACTTTACGGAAATACATTGTTATTCATTGTGACAGCTCTACAGAAGCGAAACGAGTTTAACTAACAGGGTTTTTAAAATATTATGTACAGTGCACATACTTTCTCTGTGTTACCCCTTTATTTAAAACTGTACGAAGAAAATAATTGTGCAGAAATAATGAACTTGTTATTTTTTGTAATAATGTATGCAGCATTGTATTTATAGATGCACAAAGAGAATTAATGTACGGAAATTATAAATTTGTTTAACTTTTTGTTGTACTGTAGCATTTAATTTAAAAAGTTAAAAACTATTTTACGCAACAAAATAAACTTGTAATCCACAATTAGCTACTTATCTTTTACCCGCCTATACTTCCTGTAAACAGTACACACAAATGCCATACTAGTCAGACTAGTGCTACTACACTCTCTCATCAAGCAATATTATGTATAGTAAGACTGCACTTAATCTAACTTCATGCCCGAGCCCTAGTTATGCAGACCCGAGTTCATTAACCCTGAAAGTACCGTTACACTCACCCCCACTGAAAAAAACACCCCTCCATTTCTCCAAGTTTCACGTCCGACGAGCTCTGTCACATACAATGCACATTTTGAGTTTTATGTTCTAATAAACTTTGGTCAGTAATTATCTAATATGTATAAATGAATGTTTGTTTGTTTGTATCTTATGCGCTGTCATACCGCACATCCGATTATAATCGGGCATTTTGCAAAATGTTCAGGAGATTCCCGGGATGGTTATAGGCTATAAGATAGGTGTAAAACCTCTTCACCCTGAAAATCACCCTTTGTAGTTAAAAACGTGAAAAAGTAGCTTTTTGGACGCTTAAATGGCTTCTGCTGCCTAAACCATAACAGGTACACAAAATTGAATATCTCAAAACAACTCTACAAAAAAAGTCCGCGACAGCATATGTTTATCTTTTACGGATAAAACTCACAATAACCATTTCTGTCAAGAAGATTGGGATAAGTATATTCCCGGGCAAGCGTAGCAGCGCACAGCGGGTATTCTTTTACGGATAATTCACAATAACGTATATTGTCTTTCAGCTCATTTATGCCAAGAAGATCGGGATAAGTAAATTCTAGGGCAACGCCTCGTAATCAGCACGGGTATCTTAAAATAATTATGATATAAATTTATAATTATTTTTCCTTTTACTTATTCACCTAAACATAAAAACACATTAATTTTCGTCTTTCAGCTCATGGCAAGGAGATTGGGATAAGCAGATTCCGGGAACGCTGGGTAAACAGCATGGGGTATCAAATGATTACGATACCATTTTTCCCTTTTACTTGAACATAAAAACACATTAATTTTCACCTTTCAGTTCATTTATGCCAAGAATATCGTGATAAGTAGATTCTCAGGCAACGCCGAGTAATCAACACGGGATATCTAAAAATAATAATCACGATATAAATTTTTCCTTTTACTTGAACATAAAAATACATTAATTTTCGTCTTTCAGCTCATTTATGCCAAGAAAATCAGGATAAGTAGATTTCTGGGCAACGCCGGGTAATCAGCACGGGATATAAATAACTACTATATAAATTTATAATTATTTTTTCTTTTTACTTATAGAACTAAATATAAAAACACTTTCACTTTATTTAGGCGTAGCAGCGCACGCCGGGTATTAGCTAGTGCCGAATTAAAACAATTTACCCAACAGAGCTAAAGCTTCTGCGTGGTGTTAGAGTTTTAATTAAAATTAATAATAATTTATTATGTATGATTTGTGGTTCCGAGGTTCGCTAGTTCAAACTCGGCCAGAGTCGATTGATTTTTAAGAGCGTAAGAATCCCGATTATATCTTACTTCTGGAGGAATGTTAATTCATGGGTTCTCGTCTGTTAAAGAACCTCAAATGTAAGAAAAGAGGTGTCAGAGCAAAATTTGTCGGTCATTTCACGCCCAGATTTGAATTACGACGCTAATAAATCTGAGTTCTTAATGAACAATCTTTATAGGCCTATATATAATTCTTCTGTACGTGTATTTGTCACTCTACTCCTCTAAATGACTGGATCGATTTTGCTGAAATTTGTTGAGTGTGTCTGATTGGGTCCCTCGATGGTTTACATTCACAATTGGACCCTCTAAAACCATTACATGTAGGAGTTCACCTGAAGTGAAAATTTAAAAATCACTCTAGCGGACACATTTTTCGATGTTTCGCAACGAAACTCATTATATCGTATTGAAATAAACCGAGGTGGGTATTATCAGAAAATGAGCTAAATCAGACAATTAGAAGTCAAAGTTTACCTGAAATCCGGAATTAAAAACTGCTAAAACGACTGGACCGATTTTGATGAAATGTTTTGTGTGTGTTTGAATGGGTCTCTGGATGGTTTAGATTCAAGATTGGACCCTCTAAAGCCATTAGGTGTGGGAGTTTGCCTGAAGTGAACATTTAAAAATAGCTCTAGCGTTTCACAACGAAACTCAGTATAGCATTTAAATAAACCGAGGTAGGTATTATCCAAAAATGAGCGAAATCCGACGATTAGAAGTGGAGGTTTACCTGAAGTCCGAAATTAAAAACTGCCTAAACGACTGGACCGACTTTGATTAAATATTTGTGTATATTTGAGAGGGTCCCTGGATGGTTTAGGTTCCCAATTGGAACTCTCTAAAACTATTAGGCGTAGGAGTTTACCTGAAGTTAAAATTTGTGAATCGCTCTAGCGGTCACAATTTTCGAGGGTTTTTTTTTACAACGAAACTCAGTATATCGTATTAAATAAACCGAGGTAGGTATTATCAAAAAATTAGCGAAATTCGACAATTAGAGGTGGAGGTTTACCTGAAATCCGAAATTAAAGACCGCCATGTTTGGTTCGTCTCAGCGTATACCATGCAATTTAATTAACCTTTAGCATTTAATGTATTTAGGCGTAGCAACGCACGCCGGGTTTTAGCTAGTGTTATATAAAATACGAATGTTTTTAACCTATGCTGTTAGAATGGGTCGGTCCTGGTGGACTCTGGTTTCAAGGTTCGCAGGTTCAAACCCGACCGGTTCGATGGTTTTTTTCAGGGCGTAAAAATCCTGGATTCATTTGGTAGTAGAGAAATCGTGGATACCGTAATGTGAATTGCTCCACGTTAAGAACCTCAAATCTGAAAAAAAAAAAAAAAAAAAAAAAAAAAAGAGTCTCAGAGCAAAACATTTCTCGGCCCCTTCACATCCAGATTTTAATTGCGACGCTAATTACCTTACACATTAAAGAATTTTGTTAAATAAAATACTAACAGAATGTTCTTAAAAGTTGATAAAGGGACCTTTAACATGGGTCATTAATAGGACAATCAGCTTTATAAATTGTAACATGGGTCATTAGTATACTTTTTAGCGAATTCCGAAGGAATGAAGCTATTCGGTTTGTTCTCATGAAAATAGTTTTGAACATTTTTACAGGTCATCACGATCCTATATATTCGTAGTAGACGCCAAAAATGACCATAACCAAATTTTATTTATACTATTTTCACGTTCTAGCGGCTGCAATTTTTATTTTTTGGAACCAAACTCGACACATAGCAATCAGATTTAAAAAGTAAGGTCGAGTTCGTTAACCAGCATAATCGAACCATTAGGAGTAGGAGCTTATCTGGAACGAAAATTTAAAAATCGCTCTAGCAGTCGCGATTTTTGAATCTTCACAATGAAACTTGACATATGCTTTTGGAATAAATTGAGGAAGGTACTCTCCAGAAATCAGATAAATCCGACCATTAGAAGGGAGGGTTTACCTGAAATTTAAAAAAAAAATCACTAGTAGCCGCCATGTTTGCTTTGTTGAAATTTATCGGTATACCATAGAATTTAATTAACCCTTAAATTGGCAATATATTCTATATTCAAGATTAATAAATTTCATGGTAAAATTCCGTTGAGGAATTAATCACAGTATATAAAAAATTATGTTTATAAAATTATGTACCTTGTTTGCAGCCTCCTCAGTCACTAATATAATCAAAATATTGCAGACCTTTCAGGACCGGTCACATCCTCAGCGGAAGGTTGTTCGCTACTGACTGGGAGATAATTTTATATTATATTATATATATAAATTGTAATAAAGCAATGGAAATATAAATCAATATAAATTATTTAAAATTATGTTAAATTATACAACAATGTTAAGTAGATAATAACTTACGGTTATGTATGGTTTATTTTCAGTAGTCAGAAACATTTAAATTAGCTGGCATCAGATATCGAATTTCTCCATTTAAGAGTTAACAAAATAAAGATATATTCCAAAAACCAGCAAAATCGGACCATACATTGAACTTGATAATGAATTTGCTTATGATGTGCCAAGTTTGGTTCCAAAAAAAATTATGCTGCAGTTACATTAACAAACACACAGACCTAATATGATTTTCGAAAATTCCCATTACAAACTTCTAGGGTTTGTAGAGGGGACTCTTTGAATAAGAACCGTTGTCCGGAAACGTGTACTTTTCGTGCCACATGTGCAACAAGTTCGCATTAAGCGTTTAAATCTCCTGCTTCTGTTGGAAGACGGATAATCCTTTGTTAATCCTGTTTGCAGTAGGAACCATGGAACTCATCAAGTATCCTTTTATCAGCAGTCATGTATCGGTCTTGCTTCTCAGTGACGCCAATTGCTTCCAAATCCCAGAAGCGCTGAAGAATATCATCTGATTAGTGTGACGTGGAATCCATCCATCCATCCATCCAATGGCTGATTGGCTCAAATTCGAGCTTTGGCATTCCTTAACTTCTGCCTCCAATCGTTTTTATTTTGCGCAGCAAGCCTCCAGTTGCGACACTTAAGTAGGTTTTCAGCATATTTTTTAATACCATCCTCCCATCGTTTTTTTTTTCGGTCTTCCAACCCGTCTATTCCCCATAAAACTTGATGTAAGCACCTTTTTTGGTGCTCGGTCTGTTGAGAGCCTTTGTACATGGCCAGCCCATTCTAATTTCTTTAACTTAATAAAATTGACAAGGTCAGGCTCATTGTATTTGTCGTCCAATTCTTTGTTGTATCGTATTCTCCACTGACCATTAATATTTATTGGTCCAAATATTTTCCTGAGTACTTTTTTTTTCAAAATTATTTAGGGCTACCTTTGATCTTTTAGTGAGGCTCCATACGTCAAAACTGATCGTATTAAAACTTTATATAGCCTTATTTTAGTTGCTGAGTGTATGTTATTACTCTTCATTATTTATGAAGTGAGTAATAAGCTTTGTTGGCAAGTTTCAGTCTTCTTTGTACTTCAATGTGTTGGTCGTTATTAGCTGTAATACATGAGCTTTTTCACAATGTTAAAACCTAATTCTTTTATGCTATTAGATTGCTGTTCTGTCATAGGTTTAACACCTGTCTGTATCATAACTTGTGTTTTCTGCATGTTAATTTCTAGGCCTATATCTTCTGTGGCTGCTTTAAATTCTGTATAGAAATTCTTGAATGGCTTTGTTACTTCTGCTTTAGAGACATATGTCATCTGCATACCCTATTATCTGTCTAGTGTGATATTCTAGGGTCCCTTTAGTATTCACTGATAGCTTTCTAATGGCATATTCAAGAACCAAATTAAACAAGCATGGGGCCAGCCCATCACCCTGTTTGAGTCCTTGCTCGATCTTAAAAGATTCTGTAAGTTGTGCCTGTATCTTAACTTGAGCCGTTGTGCCAGTCATGGTACCCTTAACCAACCTTATTAACTTTTTGGGAATGCTAAATTCATTCATGATTTCGTAATTTTTTTCTCGTTGTATACTGGCATAGGCCTGTTTAATATATATATATTTGAAATACGCTGATGTTAAACTCCCAAAATTTCTCAAGCATAATTTTGACTGTGTACAATTGGTCAATTGTGGATCGCCCTCTTCTGAATCCTCCCTGGTATTCGCCTAATGTGACGTGGAATCCAGAGTGACGAAATTGACCATCGTGGAGTTAATTAAAACATCGGATTGATTCCCGCTAAACACCCAACCGAATATGGATGACAAAACCATCGATAAGGATTTCAATGGGAGGTTGATCTTCTTCTATCTTTGATTCAAATAACTGTAGTTTATGTGTTAAACCGACCATGGTGACATCTTGGAAGATTGCCGGGTGATGAGAGAAGAAGTGTTCACTCTCGAAATCTTTGGTGAAACTTGTGCTCTATTCCATGTTCCTTTCAAGTTGAGTCATACTAGACAGCATGGCTGCGATGCTGAAGATGATTTGAACCCATTTACTGTAAAATGTTCGTTTCTTATTACAACTAGCTTCAACTCCTCAATCAAGGTCTTGTTTAAAAAAGTAGACTGGCTGCCAGCATCTAATATATGTCGGGTACTTTTTACCGAGACCAGTTGTACCAACGATGCATATACGAATGGTCTCTAGGTATGTGAAGTTCAGAGTAGTGACCTCTATTTAGCCAACAGAAGTAGACAGTGCCTCCCTTGTTGCAGATTGACACGTGATGATGTTCTTTACTGCGGATCCAAGATGCCTTCTCCAGTTTGAAAAAAGTGTCTTTGTTGTGATTTTTTCTGAGACATGTGAAACAACGTTTTGTCGATTTCAGCTTTTCCGCTCTAGCATTTCAATCTCTCACTTGTTGGCAATTTTATCCTCAATGGCCAGTCTTCTCATAATATACGCAGAAGGGCTGTGGTGTTCGACTTCCCTTTTGGCCTTTTATTTACATGTAACATTATTTCACTTATTTAATACACAAGTGATCTTCTTGGTGATAAAATATTAAAATATATATGCAGTCAATATGCCCATTTCACCAATTAATGTTTTAAAATGGTCAACAAGTTTCTACAGCCAAGCTGTCATTCTCAAGACCAGATATTGACTCAATATCTGGTCTTGAGAATGACAGCTTGGCTGTAGAAACTTGTTGACCATTTTAAAACATTAATTGGTGAAATGGGCATATTGACTGCATATATATTTTATTATTTCACTTAATGATTATTAAATAAAACCTTATAGTGTTACTTTCTAAATGTATAGTGAGATCAGTTCAGTAGTGGAAGGCAGACGCGGGGTTTGTGCTGTGCGATAACGAAGGCTTACACATGCAGGCACGAGACCTGAAACGTGCGCTGACTCAGCAGTTTACGAGTTTACGGCCACAGTCAGATAGTGTACCTCGAGTAGAAAAGGTGCTTGATCGCTTTTCCTTGTAAACTGAATGACGTATGTATAATGTAAACTGAATGACGTGTGTATAAGTTATTTCAATTTTAAAATTTGTATCTTATAAAACAAAAGTGTAAAGTGAATCACGTGTGTATGAGTGTAAACTGTATAATGGCTAATAATTGTTCTACTGAACAACGCGTATTTATTTATGAACAAGTCTGCCAGCCAAGTACGAAGAGGTTTTGAAACACGATTCCCGGGTGTAAAAATTCCATCACGTTCAACAGTCCATAATATGTACAACAAATTGTATAAAGAGATGTCAAAAATGTATGGACAACGAAGGTGAACAATTTCAACACCTGCTTCAATAAAGTTGGTAAGTACGACAATTTGTAAAATAGTTACGAAAATGTGTGTGGTTGTTGTAGAATGCAGGCTTTCACGACCGGTAATCATAATGTTAAAAGATTCCGGGCTATGTGGCCATGGTCTATAACAGAGATAACCCACTATTAGGTCTATAACTGGTATTTCTTCCAGACGTTTCTCTCTCAACTGCGGAGGGCATCTTCAGTGGCGAGTGCTTCTAGGTGAAGAAGCACTCGCCACTGAAGATGCCCTCCGCAGTTGAGAGAGAAACGTCTGGAAGAAATACCAGTTATACACCATGCCACATAGCCCGGAATCTTTTAACATTATGTATGTGGTTGTATCACAGCGATCCTACGCTGTCCGTTCCCCACCGCGAGTGCGTCAGCCGTGTATAGTGAAATCCCTGCGTCTGCCTTCCATTACTAAACTGATATCACTGTAACTAACTAACTAACTCACTGGCACTATCGAACCCGTAGGTTCATGGCCGCACGGACATAAGCTCTCCATACATCCCTATCCTGGGCTAATGCTTTCCAATCATTCCCTGTATAATCTACTTCCCTCAAACCATAGTTAATATTATCCTCCCACCTCATTCTTGGTCTACCAACTGGGCGTTTTCCCTCTGGCTTTCCTATAAGAAGCTTCCATGCAAGTCTTTCATTCCCCATACGCGAAACATGTCCTCCCATCGCAGTCTATGAGACTTAACTGTTCTTATTATATCTGGCTTCCTATGAAGACCATGTAGTTCATTCTATTCATCTGTTTGTTCATCTCTCTTTGGTCCAAAAATTTTCCTAAGAACTTTATTCTCAAATACTTGTAACTCCTTTCATCCCTTGAAGTAAGAGTCCATGTTTCACAACCATATAATATAACTGGTAGAATAATAGTTTTATATATTTTCAATTTAATGTTTTTTGAAAGGAGTTGGGAAGTCAAGAGTCTCTGTAATGCATAATAACATGCATTTCCAGAATTGAGCCTATGTTTAATTTCCTTGTGCATCTCATTCCTGTTTATGATTATTGTTCCTAGATATTTGAATTCAGCCACTTCCTCAAAATTTCCCTCATTTGTCATTAGCTGTCCATTTCCATTATATAATGTATTTTTATGTGTGACCATATATTTAGTTTTATTGATATTTATTTCTAGTCCCAATTTCTTAGTGTTACTCAGTAGTGTGTGCATATTGGCCTTTAGTATCTCCTCGCTATTGGCCAGTAGTACTACATCATCAGCATAAACTAACAGCTTATTAATACCATTGAGTTGTAGGCCTTCTTTATCCTCTAAAGATTTGATGGCATGCTCTAGTACAAAATTAAATAGTAGAGGAGATAGTGCATCTCTTTGCTTCAACCCATTGTGGATTTCAAAAGTATCCGAAAACTGTTTGCCTACACGCACCCTACTCTTTGTGCCATTTAGACACATTTGTATAAGTCTAACTAACTTTTTAGGAATTCCGAACTCTAGCAGGATACTATATAACTTCTCCCTCTTAATTGAATCATATGCTTTTTGGAAGTCTACGTATAGTTGGTGTACAGTACCATTATATTCCCATTTCTTTTCTAAATTCTGATCTCACTGTATAAATTAAAATTCCATTGCATATTTAGTAACAAAATAATATATATAAATATATGTTTAAGATGTCATGGTGAGATTTAACTATTTAAATTTGTTTTAGGCTATTTTTCTTTTTTATGTTAATATGAGTGTTAGACTGTTATTTTAATGTGACTGCATACCCAAATCACAATTGGGCCCTCTAAAACAATTAGGGGTAGGAGTTCACATGAATTGAAAATTTTTAAAATCGCTCTAGCAGTCACAATATTCGATGTTTCACATCCAAACTCAGTATACCCTATTAAAATAAACCGAGGTATATATTATCCAAAAATGAGCGAAATCCGTCAACTAGAAGTGAAAGTTTACTTGAAATCCGAAATTAAAAACTGCCTAAACGACTAAGCCGATTTGATGAAATTGTGTGTGTGTGTGTGTGTTTGAGTGGGTCCCTGGATGGTTTGGATTCACAATTGGACGCGGTAGTTAGCGCTGCGATCGAATAATAGGATTATTTTATGTCAGAAGTATAGTCATCTGCATTACCGACATATTTCACGTGACAACAATGTGACATCATAATGCACGCTTCTTGAGCCACAACAGATGGCAGTGAGGAGTTTTCTTGCAAACTTATTAATTAGTGAATTTTATGTTAAAAAAATAACTTATTTTTTTCGTCTGGCCAGGACACAAAAATTGAATTTTCGGGCAAGACAACGTCTGCTGGGTCTGATAGTTTGTTATAAATACTTTCATAATTTGTTGCCGTAATTGTTAATAAACTAACATGTTATGTTATAATATTAATAATATTCACTTTAATAAATAAGTTTTGTCTGCCTTTATCTTACCTCATACTTTGTTGTTTCTTGCAAGACATGTTTCAAAGCATCTTTGCTTCATCTTCAAGTCTATACCAACTGAAGTGAAGCAAAGATGCTTTGAAACATGTCTTACAAGAAACAATGAAATATGAGGTAAGATGAAGGCAGACCAAACTTATTTATTGAGTAGAACCTCATAGTGTTACTTCCTAATGTATTTTCATAATATTCACTTCAGCTTACAGTTTGTCTTCTTAATAGACCTGTTTCTGAATAAATACTCCATCTTCAGTATTTTCACGTTGTTCTGTTGTAAAAATACTGAAGATGGAGTATATACTCTGAAACTGGTCTATTAAGAAGATAAAATACGCAGTGAGGTGAATATTATTCATATTAAATTATAATACCTCTTAGTGTTTCTTGCTACTCAGTTTAAATGTTTGTGTTTATTTCCTTTTAAGGTCTTGCAAGGATGCTACAAGTGATATTCATTCTTCTTATTGTCATGAAGATTGTTGTAACATCTAATATTTCCTGCCCAATTATGTGCAAATGCAGTAATGAAGAAATTTATTGTAAAGGATTACAGCTTGAAAACTTCTCGTTTCCTAATGATTTCTGTCCAAAATTCTTTACAATTAGTGAAACTAATTTAACTGAAACAAAAACTTTTGATTATGATAGTTGCAATTTACAACTTCAACATCTTCACATCATAAATTGTGGAACTCTCAAGATTTATCCAGAAGCTTTTGATAAATTCTCTAACTTATATTGGCTAAACTTAAATGGGAACTCTATACATTCTCTTGAATCTGAAGTCTTCAAAGGTTTAAGTCAAATAGAAATATTGAATATTGAAAATAATGACATTCAAAATATCACATTTGGTGCATTTATTGGTTTACAACGAATTATTACCTTGTCACTTTCAAATAACAAGTTAACATTTCTTGAAAATGGTTTATTTCTACCACTTAATCATCTGAAACAGCTTAAAATAACAAATAACTTATTAAATAAAATTAAACCTGAATATTTTATAGGTCTCTTGCACCTTAACAAACTTTATTTAAATGGGAATAAAATATATACATTACAAATGAATGCATTTGTTTACGATTGTAATATTTCATGTGAATGGGAATACGAGAAGACTCCTTTACAAAAACTGCAGTATCTGTATCTTCAAAATAATTTTATTGAAAATATAGAGCGCAGTGCTTTCAAAGGACTTAAGCATGTAGTTTATGTCAATTTGAATGGAAATAAACTAAATGCATTACATTCCAATGCATTTCATGGTTTAGTTAAACTTTATCATCTTGATCTTGAAAATTGTACTTTAAAAGAATTGAATCCAGATACATTTAACGGATTGAATCAACTTCACAAACTTTATATGAGTAAAAATGATTTTTATATTCTCCGTTCAAAATATTTTGAACATTTATTGAAATTAAAATATCTTAAAATTTCACGGAATATATATTTAATAGAACATAGCATATTCAAATCAACTCCTAATTTGACAGATTTGAATTTAGATAACAATCGCTTAAAAGAAATACCATTAAATGTCACAAAAGATCTGATGAAATTAGAAGTGTTGTCACTTTCAAGAAATAAGTTTCAGGTTTTGGAAAATTATATGTTTAAATACCTATGCAACTTGAAAATTCTAATTCTTAATGATAATCGTATTTACCTTATACATGACGTTGCTTTTTTTGGTTTAAAAAACTTACAAAAACTTTCTTTGAGAAATAATAACATCTGTACACTTTCAAATGATACTCCGATCGCTTATTATAGTGAAAAAAGTTACAGGAAACCTTTTATGAAATTGGAAAAATTAACTTACTTGGATTTGTATGGAAATTGTTTGCAAAATTTAGGAATTTCAGTATTTAACTATCTTCCAAAGTTGTGGTTTTTAAATTTAGGTAATAATAGATTATCTGAAGTGGACGAAAGTGTGATAATGAGTGCTAAGACTTTAAAGAATCTTGTGTTACATGGTAACCCTCTTAACTGTAGCTGTAAGTTGAAGAAGATAAGAAAATGGTTACTACAGAACAATATAAATACCAGTGTTGAGTTTGGGCATGAACCATTGTGTGCAACAGGCATAGAATGGGACAAAGTGTTTCAGTCACTTTCATGTGTTATTGATGATAAAGATACAAGATTTTTAAATAAGTTTGGTTTATTTATGATTGGTCCATCTGCTATTATCATACTTGGGTTTCTCTCATTGGTGTATACCAAACTGAAGAAGAAATCTAAAAGGTTCAGAACCTAAATATCTCTATGATTATGGAGTCCAAAAGTACAATAACTTTTTTGAAGAGAACATTCTTTGCTTAAGCTGGGATTTGAACCCAAGATTTCTGGTTTTATGTATTGTTGCACAAACTACTTGTATTATCCAAGTATCTCAATTCAGACACAAATTTTTCTCTTTCTTGTTTTAATCTTTCTAACCCATAGCAGCAAACCATCATTCACAACGCAAATGAGTAACTATTTATTCAAGAAGACTTTACGGTATGATTATTAATACTAGCTGAAAAGCTATTACTAGGATGTTATATGTAAATTTCAATACTCAGGTTCATTTTCGATAAATTGTTTTTTGAAGAGAAAAATTTCTGCCTGAATTGGGATTGAACCCAAGGTCTTCAGTTTTACATACTGTGCATTAACCACTTATACTATACTGACACAATTTCTTTTTAATAAGAAGCTACCCAATTTTGTGTAAACAATGGTTCGCTGCTGTAGGCTTACAAAATAGTATAAGACTCCATCTCCTTAGTGTGACAGCCGCAGAAGGTTCTTGGCATACCAGTCACCCACTGCCTCACATCCACATGTGTTAATGACAGAGGTGAACTATCATGTAGGGGTGACATGTGGTCAGAATGTCGAGTCTTCAGCTATTGTAACTGGTTTCCTTATCATGGAGCCACTAGCTGGATGGGCATTGGTCTCATTTTGGCCAAAATTCCATGAGAAATTTCTTCCCTCATGGGGAATCGAACCAGCACAAGTTCCATAGCTCTGTACCAAGGTATCAAGCTTTAAACTGCTTGGCTACAGGGCAGGATGGATTATATAAGAGAGAGAGAGAGAGAAAAATGTCTGTCTGAATTCAGATGCCTGGATACCACAAGTAGTTAATGCACCAGTAGATAAAACTGGAGACCTTGGATTAAAATCCCAGTTCAGCAAAAAATTTAAACCTGGCTAAAAAATTCTAGGGGGCATCATGGTTCTGGATTGGATCCGAATGAGTAGTATCTGTTATAGATTATTAATTATTTTATAATTTTATTTATGAAATGATGTATATTAGTAATTGTTTTTGATGTGTTTTTTTCTTAGTACAAATAGATCATTGTTTAAAGTGTTTCTAGCAGCACCCAGAGTGGTCACTAAATGCTCTGGTTTTTTTATATAAAAATATATAGATGGCAGAAGTATTGTCTTGTATTTGTTACTTTCTGTACAAATAATACAATTGTAGAGCTTGTTTCCAATAGATACGAATTCCATTTTTTAAATTTATGTTGAGTTGTTTTTGACTCACCTCATGTTAAGAAGTATGACGTGAGTCAAAAAACAACTCAACATAAATTAAAATAAACCTGATAATGTTATTTCCTACCTACATAACTTAACCAATTCCACCTCAACAAATCTGACAGGAAATGGAAAAATCATCATGAGATATAGTACTTTGTTGGCAGTATATACTAGCATGTCTAACCATGAATGTGCTACCATCTATAACTCACTTTTTTTTCAATTCTTATTTGATAGAACAATTTAATTTTGCTATTTATACAGTATATTCACCAGTGGCAACTGATCAACAGTTGAAATAAAGTAAAGAATTGTATTAGCTACGAAAATATATAGTCTACCTTGGTGAACTAGTGGTTATGTTCCTTGTCTTTGGTCCCGAGGGTCGCACATTCAAACCTGGCTGGGGTCAATGGATTTTTTTTTAGGATGGAAAAATCCAAGGAGGAAGTCCTCCAGGTGGGACTTTAAGCTGTAGGTCCCGAGTCTGAAGATTTTTCAGGTTCATAAAAAATCCTTAAGCTTGAATAAAGAGAACTCTAAGCAAAATTTACCGACCTTTTTTCATCCTAGCAATACCTTAGTTGCCTACCACATACCATTCATGACATTTTTGGTAAATAAGCATAATTAAATTAATTTAGCCCAATGTTGGGCCTTAGCCTTTCCTTTGTTAGGAGTTACTAGACAACATTGGGCTGTTATGCCATTGCTGAGAGAGAGAGAGAGAGAAGAGAACATATAATGAGAAGACAAATTTATTTACAAATAAAAGCTTAAGTATAGAGAAAAATAGTTTGTAGTACTTGTAACTTATGTGCTGTTACATACCTATGAAAGTTGGATACTGACTAAAAAAAGTCAAAAAGCTTAAACACTAGAAATAAAAAAAGTTTACTATCAAGAAATATTGTCCATATATTGCTATTTCACAAAATATTGTTTATTTAAAAGAATCATGATGAAGTTCTGTTAAAGTATTATTCAAAGTTAAAACATAAAATTATGAAATATTTATCTAAAAGGTCTGTCTCCTCAACTTTATTAGTTATTTATCAGTAGTGCTTTTGGGACTAGTCCCATCATCAGCAGGATTCAAAACTGGTGTTTCACTGAAGATCTGGTAGAGGTAGAGGAGGTTACATGTATTGGGTGCATTTTCATTATTTAATCCAGCGAAAATAAACATACTCAAGGAGATGAAAATTTTGGAGGTGGTTAACAACAATGACAATCTGATAAATGAAAACAAACCCAGTACCTGTAATCCCCTCTACCAGATCTTTAATGAAACACCAGTTTTAAATCCTGCTGATGATGGGACTAGTCCCGAAAGCACTACAGATAAATAACTAATAAAGTTGAGGAGACAGACCTTTTAGGTAAATATATCATAATTTTATGCTTTAATATTTAAAAGAAATATAAAAAATCTCAGCAACGAAAGAGTAAAAATGAAAACATTTCAGAAATTACCAGTAGCGGCTGGTAGTGACAGAAGTATGGTTATGAAAACAATTAGCAAAGATAAATTAGACAGACAAGAAAACAAACCAACAAGTACTGCATGAAATAGCAGAAGATAGGTCATTAATCTTTAAAACCAATTGTACAAAAATATCCTTTTTTTTGGTCAACCACTCCATTATAATAATTTCCTTTAAAAAAATTGAAGGCAGAATTAAATAGAAGACCAAGGAAGACTATTTTGGAAAATGTAACAGAATTGATGGGGGTATTAAATAGAAATATATTGCTTTGAACTAGTTAATTTTAGTGAAAAATTTCAAGATAGCTACATATTTCTACAAAATCTATTTTCCCCTACTGTTACTCATAATATACCGGTATTGATTTTGGCTTTACAAATACACACATTAGTATTTAACATAAAAAGCTAACTAAAATGTCTCACTCTTACCTTATATTTGTTCTTTTGTATAGTATATGTTACTAGTAAGACAAGGATTTTTATGTAGGGCCTACTAAAAGTTAAGATTGAAACAAAGTGTAATGAAAAGTAAGACTTCTTATTGTCTTTTATCTTGGTTCCACATACAAACAGTTAAATAAAAATGTTGAATGGAGTACTGTGGAGTAGGACAATGTCAAACCACACGAAGAAGAGGATTTTGAAGTCTGTTGTGGAAAGCATAATGACTTATGGTGGTGAGGGATGGACTTTGGTATAAGGACAAAAAACTAAGATCTTGGCAGTGGAGATGGATGGAATAAAAACGCAGTGCCAGGGTGTCCAGGTTGGAAAGAAGAAGAAATGAAGAAGTGAGGCAGATGATGGATATGGAGGAGACAGTGGTGGAAAGGATCGAAAGACGAGCTCTTCAGTGGTATGGCCATGTCAGGAGAATGGAGGTTGATAGGTGGCCCAAAACTCTTTTGGAATGGTCACCTTCTGGTAGAAAGAAACGGGGCAGACCAAGAACAACTTGGAGAGGAGAGATCCATAGATTGATGAATGACCGAGGTCTAGAGGAGGATGAATGGCGTGATCGGCAAGAATGGCGAATGGGAATACAGGATAACCGCTGAAAAGTGGAGAGGCCCTCAAAAGTAAAAGTAAGTAATGCTTAGAGGCATTCTTTTTTCTCACAAATGATAAAAATTACAAAATATATTTTAAAGTGATTTGAAGGTGTCTTGACAAATCATGTGATTGTGGTTAGTGAAACATTAACATTTTTTTCACGAATTACAGTAAAAGCTCCTTATTTGCGGGTTAAAAAATTGTGATACAGTTCCCCTATTCACAGCTAAAAATTTAATTATTTGTGGATCCAGTCAGTATACTAGAAGGATTAGTGTCCTTTATTAACAATCAGCAGTTTTTTTTTTTTTGCAAGCAGGTGCCAAGGTTGCTTTTACAAATAGTTATTCAAACCAAATGGACAAATAAATATTAAAACAAAACAAAACTTATTGTCACTAACCCTAAAGTTTATTGTTAAAAGCTGTTGTTGTATTTCACATGCCGATATCTACTTTAATAAATGCCTCCATCACCACAATCAATATATTATTATTTTAACTTGTCATAACTAACTAACTCAATGGCACTATCGAACCATAGGTTCATGGCCGCATGGACATAAGGTCTCCATACATCCCTATCCTTAGCTAATGTTTTCCAATCATTCACTGTGTAATCTACTTCCCTCAAATCATAGTTAATGTTATTTTCCCACCTCATTCTTGGTCTACCAAATGGGTCTTTTCCCTCTGGTTTTCCTACAAGAAGCTTCCATACAGTCTTTCATTCCCCATTCATGCCACATGTCCTACCCATCACAGTCTATGAGACTTAATTGTTCTTATTATATCTGGCTTCCTATAAAGACCATGTAGTTCACTGTTATATAGTTTTCTCTATTCACCTGTCTGTTCATCTCTCTTTGGTCCAAACATTTTCCTAAGAACTTTTATTCTCAAATACTCGTAATCTCCTTTCCTCCCTTAAAGTAAGAGTTCATGTTTCGCACCCATATAATATAACTGGTAGAATAATAGTTTTATATATTTTCAGTTTAACATCTTTTGAAAGGGGTTGGGATGTCAAGAGTATCTGTAATGCATAATAGCACACATTTCCAGAATTGAGCCTATGTTTAATTTCTTCGTGCATCTCATTCCTATTTGTGATTATTGTTCATAGGTATTTGAATTCAGCCACTTCCTCAAAATTTCCCTCATTTGTGATTAGCTTCCATTTCCATTATATAATGTAATTCTATGTGTGACCATATATTTAGTTTTATTGATATTTACTTCCAGTCCCAATTTGTTAGTGTTACTCAATAGTGTGTACGTGTTGGCATTTAGTATCTCTTCGCTATCGGCCAATAGTACTACATCATCAGCATAAACTTGTCATTCATTGCAATAATTTTGATTTGAATAACAAGTGTCTCTTGTGCTTTGTTCCCAGTTTATAATGTCAAGTAAAAGGAAAGGAAAATTAGTACCGAAGAGAAAAAAATTAATGTTGTCGCTTAGAGTAAAAATAGAAATGCTTGACCGTTTAAATGCATTGGCGAGTCATTTGTGTCTATATCATGCTATTTCGAAGTTAATGAATCAAGAAATCCGAAGACAAAATAAGGAATTCTATCGCAGAATTCACAGCTGAATATCAATCTTAATTGAAAGACCTTTTAAAAGCGGCAAAACAGGAAAAAAATTA
Organism: Diploptera punctata; assembly: GCA_030220185.1. Classification (NCBI taxonomy): domain Eukaryota; kingdom Metazoa; phylum Arthropoda; class Insecta; order Blattodea; family Blaberidae; genus Diploptera; species Diploptera punctata. The sequence goes on from JASPKZ010007842.1 coordinate 161,153, forward strand.
CTAAGTTCTTAAGTCCTGACAGTAATAATTAATAGAAATTGTTCCAAATCTCTCATTAATAGATTTTATTTTGATAATTTTTATTTTATTCTGTAACCTTGGAACGTATCCCCTATATACCCATACAAATTACCATTCCATATTTGCAGTTTCTGTATTTGCGGCATATTTGAGGAACATATCCCCCGTGAATAAGGAGCTTTTACTGTATAGCAAAAAGTTCAATTTGAAGCAAAATTGACTAATTTTGTAAAAAAAAGTGCAAAATTATAATGATTATCATAAAAATGATAACTTTCAAAATGTGTTCCCAGTTTATGTGTGTGAAGAGAAAAATCTTAACTTGAGTTTTAGGAAAGATAGGTATTTTAGAATGTAAAATGTAAAAATGCATGTGAATAATTAATTTTTTTTTGTTAATATCTGATACAAATAATAAATTAATATAATTCCAGGTATTGTGTTTATTCAAGTTTCTGGCAACTTTACACAATTTACTCGAAATTTATAAAGTATTCATTATGAAACTCTGAAATAATATTAAAGCGATAGTGCTGGTAGTATTTTATGCAAGATTTAATTTTCTTTCCACAAAATTAAAAAAAAATAATAATAATCTGAAAAAAAGAGTGGTTATTTATATACTATCTGGAATGCAATCCTAACTCTTATTACATAAAAATCCTAGCCCTTAATCATTCTATCTATCTAATGTCTACATTGGTGTAACAGTCCAATGTTGGACCTTAGCCACTCCTTTGTTAAGAGTTACTAGACCAAGTTAATTTAGTTACACTTATTTCCCTACATATGTCATGAATGGTATGTGGTCAACATACCAATACAATGAGACATCCAATAGGCATTAGTAAGGTTGAATTTGATTGGTTAGCTTTTAAGATTTATTGTTCTTGAAAAATATTCATTTATTTAAACTTAAAGATCTTCACAACAATGATGTCACTAGAATAATGTAAAAAATGTTGCATTGCAGTTCACTGAATTGCACTAGTTCACAATTATTGAAAAGGGTAGTGAAATAAAAGAATGGCTTCATTGACAAAGCATTTCCTTCATAAGGTGATGGATTTGGTACCATTTGTAAATAACCTGTACAGGTAAAAGGTACATATGCATTAATATACGTTTACAATTTAATAAAATATCTGTAAAATTGCATTTGTAAGATAATGAGAACTGTTAACAATATATATTAAATGAGTTCATTTTTTACATAGTATTATGAATGCAAATACACATTCTCAAATTATGCTATGGGATTATATTTGAAGAGAAAAATATATGCTCAGACTGGGGTATGAACCCAGGATCTTTGGCTTTCTATGCCAATGCTCTACGAACTGAGCTACCTGAGCACCCCAATCTAAATGCAAATTTTTCTCTTATACATTGTTAATTCCTGAGTGCCAAATACTACAAAACATTGCTCATCATGCAAATGGCAGCTTCTTTTTAAAAAGACATTTATTGGGAATTTAAACATTACTTTATAGAGCCAGTAGGACTTCTTTTGATGTTTTTATTATTAATTTAATACTTCTCACTATTTGCGTCAACAAATTCAACAATGCATCACACTATATACATTTTATCTGATAAATTCCTGATTTTTTTCTTTCTAAAGTTCTTCATTTATTTCCTTTTCAAAAAATAAATTTGTCCAGGACTGGAACATGTTAAACTAAATATAACATAAGAAAATTCTTCATTTGTGTTCATTTTTCAATAGTTTACTAAAGGTTAATAGCATATTACGATGCGAGGTTGGGAAGTGGTTTTTATAGAATTTAGGAAAATGTTTAAAAAATGAGCGACAGCAAGATTTTTAATTTCTAAGATTCTGTAAAACACTTCACAAATGTGCATTTTACATTATTTTTGCACGATGGTGTTTTCAAAATAATAAATAATAATCAATTGATTTAGTGTTTACTTGATGAAAATCCATTTTTATTTAATTAAATATAATAAATATTATAAATAATATTTATTAATAAATATGAAAATCATATAAAACTCTAAGTTTTATTTTTATTTTATTAAATAATAAATAATAGTAAAATAATAACATCCTTTTTGAAAATATTTGTGTTCATTATAAACAATTGACTAACGTTAACGGTTTGGGCAATGTTTGTTAGTTTAAAACAACAGGAGGCCATGAGACCAATTTAGTGATAAAATGGCAGCAAGTACATATTTATTGTTTTATCTATCTATCTTCGCGTTTTTACAGCTGCTGCCGTCTTCCCATGCCAAATCTCCAAAGCCTACGATATTGGGCATCTTCAATGCTTAGCCCTCTTGTGTGCATTACTATCTTCATGCTTTCCTTTCATATTAATTTTGGTCTCCCTCTTTTCTTCTTTCTGCTCGGTTGCCATTGATATAGTAGTTTCGGCCATCGTTCATCTTCCATTCTTAAAATATGTCCTAACCATTTTAATTCCTTCTCCTCAATTCTTTCAATTATGCTTTCTTCTGCTTCCATTATGTTTCTAATTTCCTTATTTGTGACATGTTCTAATTTTTACTTTCTTGCACTTCTGCATAAATAATCCATTTCTAGAGTTATTAGTATTTATTGTTTTATATTGTTTCAAATAAAGTTCAGTTAATTTAAAATGTACTGATTTGTTTAGTATAATGTATATTAACACTACCTTTTGGATATTTTTTGTATATACATTGTATGTAGTATAAGTAGAGGGCAGTAGTTTTACTTCCCACACACATGTTTGTAATATGTAATATTACAGTATAGTTATTTTATTACAGTACAGTTATTTAGGTTGGCAACCTCAAAATGTAGGAAGTTGAACTTTCAATCATGGTCGCCATTGCTGTAAGAATGACAAAATGCACTATTGCACAAAAAATAATTTTTTTGTGTTAATTTGATTTTAATTTCTATATGTGATTCTTTGATCTTCCTCAGTCACTTTCTTAACAGCAGCCACTTTTCTGGAATTGAAACTTCTATTGTCCATCCTAGATAAGAGGAATCATTGACTGAAAATGACCCATATTTGAATTGCAGATATGTATATACCCCATATGCTCTGCGTGGGGAGACAGGGTGCTCCCAATGGAAATTTCTTAACAAGCTAATTTAGTTATGTTTAGTTATCTACAGATACCAACATGGCATGTGGTTAGCACATCATCTCAATGAGCTATCTAGTAGGCAATTAAGGTATTATTCGGATGGATGAAGGTTGGTTCATTTTGCACAGAGTCCTTTTTATTCAGGCTTGTGGTTCTCTTATGGACCTGAAAATCTTCAGACTTTGGACCCACAGCTTAAAGTCCCTCCCAGAGTACTTGTTTCATGGATTTTCCATCCTAAAAATCAATCAATCCTGCCTGGGTTTGAACCTGTGACCCTTGGGACTAGAGGAAAGAACATAACCACTAGATCACCGTGTCTGACTGAATTGCAGGTACCATCATTAAATTGTCTGAAGGATGGACAATCATCCTTAAAAAGAGCAATCATCTCCTTAAACGATCTTCTGGTGGTTAAATCAGTCATGAAACTGTGATATAAAATTAAAAATTAAAATATAAAATTATTGAATATTCACCTCAAAGGTCCGTCTCCTCAACTTAATTAATTATTTAACTGTAGCACTTTTGGGACTTGTCCCATCATCGGCAGGATTCAAAACCGGACCTTTCAGGTGAATATCCCATAATTTTATATTTTAATTTTGAATAATACCTCAACGGAACACATCATGAATCTTATAAAAGTTGATATAAAATTACTCAAGAATCAAATTATGCAAAGGTTTTCATCCCTTATGTTAGTTACTAATTGAATGTACAAATAAAGGCTGATTCATCTGGGAGTTGTGGTTTTCAGGATCTTATCGAAAGACTTCCAGCATTCACTCAGAGAAAGGTGTTTACTCAGAGACAAGTTTTATCACCATAAGACAAAATTTATGGAACAAACAGCTATTGTATTTGTATTTATTATTTTGATGTTATATTTTATTCTACAGATTGTTATAACTGGCATTATTTCTCTGTTCCAAATTTCTATTATTATTATCATTGTCATTGTCATGTTGTTATCATCGTCATCATCACCATCATCAACATCATCATCATCACCACCATCACCACCATCACCATCATCATCAACACCACCACCATCATCATCTTTACTGTTGTTATTATTATTATTTTTATAATTATATACCAAGAGGACGAAGATCACTGGGCCGTCCTATGAAACGCTGGAGGGAAAATTTTCTATAGGATCGTAACAGACCTTGGCCTAATACTTGGAAGGAAGAAGAAGAAGAAGATTATTATTATAAATACAACAGGGCCTAACTGCAGATATCATAAAAATAAAGACAAAAAGATGGAAACAGAAGCGAGATATACTGATGTTTTATACCAGAAGATAGTGTAATATATATATTGCATATACATTTAATACTATATCCATATTAATATAATTAATAATTCTTGTTAAAAAGTAAGAAAAACCTAACTTGTAGTTTAGAAATTGTAATCAATTGTTAAACATTTCATAATAACCAAACATCGTTATCAAGGTTCAAAGTAGGGATGGTGATTCCTTTTCAAATCCAACTTGCATCATCCTTACCCTGATTGTGTAATTGTTACTATGTATTACATCATGTTATGATAGTATTTCTTATGATTTTATATGTATAAATATGTGTATGTCTGTAATGGACAGACAGAACAGCAGCGGGACCGATTGTGGTCCCCCCAGCGGGGTCCAGCGGGACGGTGGCAACTACATTGGTAATATGACTCCTCATCTTATCAATTCTTTGGTCATTTTCAGACTTAGAATTAAATAAGGGACCAAATGGTCCATGGAACTTAGAATAACGAACAAAGCTGAATATTTTAACAAGATTGTTTTTTCTCTCTCTCTCTGAATTTTAAAACTTTAATATTTTGAATATTTTTACGTTTGACAATGTGGCGATTTCAGCTGACTTTAATAAATTGTTTTATATGTTATTGATCCAATATCTCTTTATGTTTGACTTTATTTTAATAAATTATGTTAATTTTTCGTTTACTGTGTTTTAACATGTTTAAATGTAGAACTCTTCCTCCAAAACCAAGGCCATCCGCTCGGGCCAAAGACCACTCAAACAATAGTGGTCTCCACGCTATCAATACGCAGGGGCTTAACTGACGCCGCGCGTAATAAACTGGTGGCACCGGTGGGATATTCGTGAAAATAATGTTCTATTATATTCACGGATAAAGAAACGAACCTTAGACCACAAAATTAACCTTCAATTCGTATACAGTAAAAATCTATATGTTTTTTCGGGAAGATAAGAGTCACATTGGTACTAATGAATAAACTATGAATTTTAAAAACAGAGAGAAACCAGAAAATCTTCAACTTTGAGACATTATTATTAACTGGCTTTAGGTTATCTTATTTTTTTTTTGGATTTAATTTTAGGATTTTTATGGACAATGGGTAAATTTTGGATATATCGCTGTTCTAGGTTATATTTTTGGTATTGATGTTTTTCAACAAATGTTATTTTTCTGGGCATAATTAAGGTTTTTTTTTCAATGGGTAAACTTTTTGGATATATACGGCAAATTTTGGTGTTTTTGATGTTTTTTTGATAGAGATTTTCGTTATAGTCAGACATCTATATATATATTTTTTCTAGGTTATGTTTTATGTTCATTTCAGAACTTGATTTTTTTTGGATACCTATAAGCTTTATGAATTATTTTGGTGTTGTTTCAGGCAGAGCATATTTTTTGGTTATTAACCTAGGTTATGATATATTTTTTCAGAATATTTGTAGAGCGTAGTAATGAAATTGATTTAGTATTTTTTTGTGTTAATTAAGACAATATCTCATCTAATGATAATAATTGTACGTTAATAATGACATATTTTATTATTTCGTCTATCGGGAAGGCGTGGCACGATCACAGGTACACATAAATCATTTCTGAAAGCATCACCATGAGAGATAAGCCCAAGGGATCATAGGTTGCTTTACACGCCACTAGATTGGAATTTTTTTTGTCATATAGAAATTTTTCATCATATTTTTAGAAAAGGGTAATAAATATAAGCAAACAAGATGGCGGACACATATTATACTTACGCCACTAATGCACTAAACACTCGTACCACGTTTGCACTATGTAAACATTCATATTTTTTTTTATATATATTCACGAAAAAACACGATCTTGGATATCTTACTGAATCATGGATAGAGATAGGATACGAAAAATTAATTTATGGTATATTAATTAGGTAGTTTGTTTTGTTAGAAAAAAAATGTAAGTGGCCGACGTATAGTATTTTTTTCTTCTCATTGGCAACAGAGCCATCTAACGGGGGCTAGGTTAACCATTACAGCACTCCGTATGAAACTAACCCAAATCCATCTCAACCAATTAAAATTCTAATTATATTCGGGATAATAATAAATTCCAATATTATTGACATAAAGACAAGACAAATAAATCGATTAATATTTAAGTCTCCATGTAACAACTCGTGCATCCACACTGGGACATTTGCACTAATGCTAATTAGGTAATTAATCTTGGCCACGTAAGGCTCAAGGAACCGCATGATAACTTGCAATGAATGATTTATATTGGGAAAATAAATTAACAATTATTCTAATAATAAGACTATAAAAATTTAATTACAAAAAGGAATAGCCGAAAACTAGCAGGAAAATAGTTAGGGAGTTGGAAAACATAAAAATCAGAGGATTTGGAAATAGAGTAATAACAGTTGAAAAATAAAGTAACATTTAAAGTAAACATATTCCCCCTACCGGAGATCTTGAGGTATCGGAAATGTTAGGGCTCCCAATATTTCTAGACAATCGGCACTTAATGTCAGCCGGGTTATCAGCCCTGCGTGACGGCCGCCCTTTCCCCAGAACAAGAGTCTGGTACTCATTTCAGTTAGAGGCTGAATCGACCCCAGGGCCATAGTGCCGCCAGAAGGTTCGGATCAGGTTAACAATCCTAAAAACACCGGGACTTGAACCCCCGACTTTTCGGCTTGTAGCGCAGTGCTTTAACCAATATGCTAGTAGAAATAAATATTCATACTAAATATATCAAAGAAATTTTAAACCCTATTAAGAGTTATAACCGCCTACCGTGCGTCATTGACAAGGCAGGGCATGAGGCAAATAATACCGATTTGTCACTGGAAATTATCCTAGGATATTTTTATGGTAAAGGCGAGCACCGGTATTATATTTAGGAACGTTTTTCAGTTAAAAATCGAGAGGTAAACATAAAACAGAAAGATCTAATAACTGAGTGGTTTAAAATTAATAATAATAAAACACACAATAAAATAATAATCAACACACGAAGTTCGGGTACAAATCATACGTTCATAATAAAAGATAATGGAAGAGATTGGATGACAAATAATAATAATAATATTAGGGAACGTTCAAGAATATAGAAGCTTTCTGAATAATAAATATGAACTCACCAGCGTGGAAAAATGAAAAACCGCCATCTTGAGAACTATTTTAAATTGAAACACGCCCTTCATTTACATGCAGAAGACTGAGTGTCTATTAGGAGGTCAAATAGCTGCAAAATTTCAGCAGGCTCTGGAATGTGTTTATTTTGGTGAAAGTTTAGATTATCCACATAGATAAGAATTCCACACTGACTGCATTAGGAATATGAACAAAATTTATACTAATTGCATTTACAGGGAAATAAATATAATTTTTTTTCTTAACATCAGAAAGCGTACTTTAAATAAATAACTACGTAAAAACCCATGACATTAATAGAAAATAAAAGTGGTATATATTAGCAATCAGAGGATTCTAGAATTGAAAACCGTGAGAATGAACAAAGGGCATGGAGACTTAGGAGAAATAAACGAGAACTCGAGCATAGAGGGGAATGGAGAATTAACGCAATCACAAAAATGATAACGCAACTAATGAGGGATGTAGATTCTAGTTTCGAAAACAAGAGTATGGAAAAGAGGCATGGGAAACTTAGGATGAATTATAGAAGAATCAAACAAAGCGGGGAATGGAGATTTAGCGCAATATAAAGCAAAGCAGGGACCACACACCTCCTCCAAGGAAAATAACATTAGACTCATGGAAGGGAAGACGACCGAACTTCAGGTTAAATAATAACTTAAAATAATTTTTTTTGATTAACCTCTCATGCGGTGTTGAGAGATTTACAACAATGCCGGCGGGCGCATTCTGTGAAAAATTTCGACTACAATGTGAGACGTTTCTAAATCATGAGTCAAGTAAATCAAAAGTAAAGACAAGGAGGCTAGCGCAATTAAGGGAGGACTCGCTTGATCCGTAATTCAGATTTAGGTTTCGGAAACAAAAGAATGGAAATTCTCAAATAAATAAGAGAGAGCTCGAACAGGAAAGGGGAATGGAGATTTGGCATAATCGTGGAACTCCGCTAGTGAGGAATACGGAATGGGGGCAGAAGCAAGATGCTTACAGAAGTGATAAAAGAAGGATAGACTGATGCTTACAGAAGTGTAGACTGATGATTACAGAAATGATAAAAGAAGGATAGACTTATTCCCAGAAATATTTTCTTTTCGGCTGTATCATGATTTTTTTTGGTGAAAATTAGGATACTTGACAAACAAACATCGACGAATAACCCTCAAGCTGGGTAAGGATAGGATGCTAGAGACTAGTTATGATATCCACGTGAGATTAATAGGATGTAACCAGGGAGATCAAACTGTTAATATTAATCAAGATCCTAAAACTTAATAAAAACTATAATAATAATAAACCACCAGGAAAGTAAATAATAATAATAATAATAATAATAATTCACGGTAAATTAATAAACCACAAAGAGCGAACTACCAAAAATAAGACTTATGATTATGAATAAAAGGAAAAATAACGGAAAACCATAATCTCATTTTCAGCAATTAGGACTCATTTAAATATGAATGGGTTCCGGGATAAGTAGTAGGCTAATTCGCGAGAAGATAACGTGGAAGCAGTCCAGATAGAGGCACGTAGTATGTTAAGCCTATAGCGGAAGACGAATGATAGGTTCAATTAACCAGCAGTTATGCCAACACGGAGGATAGAAATTATTTTATCATCGCAAGAAATAAGTAGTGACAACAGTTCAGATTAAGAAGGGAGGATGTGCATTATCCAACTAGGTTTAAAAATATATATATGTATTACAAAGAGTACGGAAGAGGGACATGGGAACTTAGGAAAATTTATAAACTTTGAAACGCAATGCAGAATAGGACAAGCGTTGAAAGATTTTCCCAGAATTACCGAATGCCAAACGTGCAGAAATGATCGAAAACAAATTAATTTATTCCCATAGCAATTTAGAAGATGGAGGTTAGGATACTTCACCGATAGTTGGGTGTCTTAATCGATCTTGTGGAAAGTATTATCGTATAAATTTGGAACTTCAAGGGCTACACTGAATAATATTTCTAAAGGAAATTACACAACAATTATTATACTCGGCTGATCATGACACTTGACTGAGGTGCCTACAGGAGGAAACAGAGAAAGAATCTGCGGCCGGGATCTCTACCTCTGTATGCCTTGATAGCATATCAGTGGGACTAGTGACCAGTCGAGTAGTAGACACACACACATATGGGATATGACATATTACGATAATAGATAAAAACTAGATCGCTTAAGACTCTTCATATTTAGGCCTACGAGGGATAATAAAAGGATAGGCTACAACTTAGGTCAATCTAGGCTAGGTAACGTTAGAAATACACAAACAGAGATGAAACTTATACATTGTCGCACACAGGGATACAAGTTGGGAAGGACTAAGGACCCTTTTGGAGAGGCTTTTGCCCTCGAAAATTTGGCGAGTTGCCTGAACACTTCGCCAACAAGCTAGGCAGGTGCAAGTCGGAAGGTAGGGCACCCCCGTTATGACATGATCTAGAGACTGAGAACTCCAAAATGATCTTGGGGCACTGGCCATAAAACCTTGCCGGCTTGGCGCTGACGTTAGGGACCATATGGAACATCGTTTTTTAGGGAGAGATAGGCATCGGAGAATTAATAAGAATGGAAAACACAGATATTAAGGTAAATACAGAAATGAAAGATATAGGAAACGCAGAAACGAAAGCGAAACAAGAATCGAAGGAATCGATTGTACATAACGGCACCCGGGTGACAGTAGGTGAGGTGAGCAAGATATGAACCACGTCACGGGAAATCGGATCAAATCCATCCCCACTGACGGAGCGAGGGTTTGGTGACGCCACCTTAGAGGGTGGGTCAGGAAGGGCCAGGGCCACTTTAGACGGAATACATTCTCCGCCTTCATGTCGTGCCCGGGTTCTGTCGCTGGCTCATCCGGCTTATATACAAGAAACATTAGGGAATTCTGGAACGACAGAATTAGAGGGTGGTGTCAGGAAGGGCCAGGGCCACTTTAGACGGAATACACCCTCTCCGCCTTCATGTCGTGCCCGGTTCGTTCGCTGGCTCACCCGGCTTTAATTGCGAGACAGGAATCACGCAAAGGAGGGGGCAGGCATGACTAGGGCCACCGTTGGCATTAAGGGAAACGTTGCATAGCCCCATGCCTTCGAGGCTCGTTGCCCAGTCAGGGTCTGGGGCCCCCAAGAAGCGATGGCCAGGGACCATCCAGAGTAAATGATGATGCCAGGAAAACCGCGAGGAAGAAGTCGTACGCACACATAGGATATGGTCATAACGAAGGAACAATGAATAATAGACAGGGACGTCAGATACGTTGGGACACTAAAGAAGGAGAATACTAAAGGAAATACACAGATATTACGATTGTGCGACCGACGAGTAGAGCCAAGAGAGACAGATTGACCTAAGTAGGGATATTACATACAAAAGGAGGTTAAACACATCAGGTAGGGAGATCTCGGAAATTAGAGGTTAAACACATAAGGTACTACAGAAATTAGAGGTTAAACACATAAGGTACTACAGAAATTTAGAGGTTAAACACATAGGTGTACATGAAAATGAGAGGTTAAACATATAAGAAATACAAGAAACTAGAAATTAAACACATAAGGATAGTATAGGAAATTAGAGGTTAAGCTCATAAGGAGCACACGAAATTAGAGGTTAAACACATAGGGTAATACAAGAAAGTAGAAGTTAAACACATTAGGTAGTACATACAATTAGAGGTTAAGCTCATAAGGAGCACACGAAATTAGAGGTTAAACTCATAAGGTACTACAGGAAATTAGGGGTTAAACACATAGGGTTGTACACGGAATTAGAGGTTAAACACATAGGGTAATACAAGAAAGTAGAAGTTAAACACATTGGGTAGTACATGGAAATATAAGGTAAACACATAGGGTTGTACTTGAACTTAGAGGTTAAACCCATAAGTAAGATAGGGAATAAGTCTACACGTATGAGACCAGAAACTAACTCAAAAACGTAAATGGAAATTAAGAAGAAATGACAATGGGAGAGGTAAAACCCATAGGTAAGATGGGAACCCAAGACACGGAATAAAGTCCACGCATAATCAGGAGTAATGGAAAAAATTAAATAAAGAAATTCAAGAGAACAGATGAAATATTGCCGAACGAATTAGGAAGGACTTAAGGAAACAACACCATTTAGATTTTTTTAATTAAGTTAACTCTGTAGACTGTAATACGGGAAATCGACAGACAGATTAGAAGCGAGAATGTAAGATGCAAGAAGCATCCCGGATTGAAGAAAGGAAATGCTCTCACAATCAGGACCTCACGAGGGAATGATGATACGGAATTCAGGTTACATAATCGTACAAAGTAGTAGTTACATCTTAAAGCCCTAGCGATTTATGTGTAGGCGAGCACACTCGATCGAACCCAGGACTCTGGAGTAGGAAAAGCAAAATTGAAATTTTATCCAAGCAATGGAAAGTTAAAAACCAGCGGTAAAATACAGTGAGATACTGACAATTTTTGAACCCAGTAAAACCTGAATTGCAATAAGGGCGTAAATGATTCGTGAGAAATCATAAGGCCAGAAACATAAGAGCATTTCTTTTGCAACTTGAGGCTAGCTATAAGGGACAAATAGGAACATGGGTGCACAAACCTAAATGATGCAATCTAAAGCCAGGACGTCTAATATGCAATGAAGTAGACTAAACATTCGATGACCAGGAATGATAAAGAGGATGCGGACCCATGTAGTACGGGATAACCACCAAACCCATAAACGATGTTTAAAGTTATCCTCCCAAGTTCTAACGAATGCCATAAGATTGCAGCTTCCCGCCTGGACCTGCGGCCACCACCACGACACTACATGATGGGAGGAAGATTAAGAAGGTCAGACTCACGGCGCACCCTATACATCCGAGGACGAGGGGCAGCATGACGCTGCAAGGACCAACCACACCCTGTACATCTAAGGACGCAGGGCAGCTGCAAGGACCACCTACACATCTCAAGATGGAGCATAAGATGGGTGAATGTCCAGACTCGCAACCAGCTAAGACAACCACCTCACTAGCAGTAAAGAACAAACCCAGGCAATTATAAAAATAATAATAACTTTCTCCAACGCCAACCTTGGCCTAACCTCCTTCGTCCCAATTTTTTCCTATAGAAGAGTCAAGAAAACAAACTCCACGTCAAGATTAATTCCTATCAAACCTTTCACAAGTTCTCCTTGGACCTAACTGGGTTTTGTTTAAAGAAACTTGGCATGACTAAATCAAAGGCCTACCTGGACCAACGGCAGCTGAAAATGAACAACAAACTCGAGCATGAGAACATCGCATCCTCCATCGCGGCAAGCAGACACGAACCCTGACCTCCAAGCTAGCCACAGCAGACACCGCAGTTCGGATAATTTTTTTTACAGTGATCCGGTTCACGTAATAGAACCGTCAAAGTGAATAACAAAAAAGAAACCGTCAAAGTGAATAACAAAAAAGAAATCGTCAAAGTGAATAACAAAAGAGACGGAGTGTTGTTAAGTGCGTCGGATATTGGATAACAGTGAAAGTGCGTCGTTTCGAAAGAAACCACAGAAGGTTTAAATAAGGAAGAAGAACGAAGACGAGAAGAATTTTTTTATAGTCGATATATTTTTTTTTGTTTTCCAGCAATAAACATTATTTTTTTTGAAACAATGCACAGGCACATTGTATTAAAGCCGCGAAGGCTTGCTATATTGTGATTTTTGTTTTTTTTTAAGTATAGTGTTCTCACTAAGTAAACGGATCTTACCGATATTTCGACGCAATTAAAGGTACCCGGGGCAATTTACAAGTAAAAGACGATCTAACCTCTTAGGATGAGAACAAAATACTTCCAGGACAGATGGAATCGCCAATTGACGACGTCAGTTCCACTCCCACTTAAAGCTAAGTTAATAAGATAGACGTCAGGACCAACCCCCGAGAGGTGAGAGATATCCTGTAAGGAAAAAAGACTTTCGGTTTTTCAACCCTACAGTCTTATTTAGGGGGGGGAATATTATAAATACAACAGGGCCTAACTGCAGATATCATAAAAATAAAGACAAAAAGATGGAAACAGAGGCGAGATATACTGATGTTTTATACCAGAAGATAGTGTAATATATATATATTGCATATACATTTAATACTATACCCATATTAATATAATTAATAATTCTTGTTAAAAAGTAAGAAAAACCTAACTTGTAGTTTAGAAATTGTAATCAATTGTTAAACATTTCATAATAACCAAACATCGTTATCAAGGTTCAAAGTAGGGATGGTGATTCCTTTTCAAATCCAACTTGCATCATCCTTACCCTGATTGTGTAATTGTTACTATGTATTACATCATGTTATGATAGTATTATCTTATGATTTTATATGTATAAATATGTGTATGTCTGTAATGGACAGACAGAACGGCAGCGGGACCGATTGCGGTCCCCTCAGCGGGGTCCTGCGGGACGGTGGCGTCTACATTGGTAATATGACTCCTTTTCTTATCAATTCTTGGTCATTTTAAGACTTAGAATCAAATATGGGACCAAATGGTCCTAGTAACTTAGAATAGCTAACAAAGTTGAATATTTTAACATGATTGTTTTTCTCTCTCTCTCTGAATTTTAGCACTCTAATAATTTGAATATTTTTACGTTTGACAATGTGGCGATTTCAGCTGTTTTCCAACAACTTGTTTTATATGTTATTAATCTAATAGTTCTTTATGTTTGGTATTTATTTTAATAAATAATGTTATTTTTCGTTTACTGTGTTTTTAACATATTTAATTGTAGAACTCTTCCTCCAAAACCAAGGCCAACCGCTCGGGCCAAAGACATCTTAAACAATAGTGGTCGTCACGCTATCAATACGCAGGGGCTTAACAGACGCGCCGCGTAATAATAATAATAATAATATTATTATTATTATTATTATTATTATTATTATTATTATTATTATTATTTATTATTATTATTATCATTATTATTATTATTATTATTATCATTATTATTATTATTATTATCATTGTTGTTATCATTATTATCATTATCATTATAATTATTATCATTATTGTCATTATTATTATTATTTATTATTATTATCATTATTATTTATTATTATTATTATTATTATTAATTATTAATAATAATAATTATTATTATTATTATTATTATTATTATTATTAAATTACCAGAGACCGGAACCTTGGCAGAATGCCTTTTTAAATGTGTTAAATCTATCTTCACTTTAAAAGTTAATCTGTATGAATTATACCTTGGTGATTAAAATGCCACAGTTTTATGTTGACTTTTTTTGCTTTTTAAATATAAATGCCTAATATACGAAATAAATTATTTTTGTTGCCGTTTTTTGATTATTTATCTATTGTTTATTAATCTACTATTAAACATTTTAATTTTAATTTAATAACCGTTACAATGAAAGTGATTTCACCAAATGTATATTATTGTCTTTCAGTCAGTTCATACTTATTCTCTTCGCAACAATGAGTGCTGCCATGCAAAAAAAACATATAAATAGCAGAAAGCATCTTAATTACTGCATGTGTTTATTTGAAAAGGCAACAATGAGTGCAGATCTAACTTTATTTTTATTTCCGTTTTCATTGCAACATTATTCTAGCTAGCAGCAAGATTCCGAAATTCAGTAAATAGCAGAAAGCACTTTAATTACTGCATGTGTTTATTTGAAAAAGGCAACAATGAGTGTGGATCTAACTTAAGTTTTCTTTCAGTTTTCATTTTGACGTTATTCTAGATACCAGCAAGTGTTCCTTTACACAGTAAAATGCAAAGTTATGTTAATACTTTTGGGTCCGATGTATTTTGTAATGAATGTAACATACTCGCATGCAAATTATCCGAGCAGTCGGTGAACTACGAAAAAAAAATTATATCGTAACATATCAGTACAATCAAACACAAAAATGCACTTTCCAAGGCTACTGGGAAGAAGATTTTTTTTGCTTCCAACATAATTGCAACATCGAGTCAAAAATCTCAATTTGTAAGTTTTTCTAATTGCCTTTTATTGCCTATTTGAGCTATTTATAATGCCTTTTTGCCTGTCTATTTTAAGGATTTATTATGCCTAAACTTCTGGTCTCGGATTATTACTTTTATTATTGTTATTATTATATTTGAAGAGAAAAATTTTCGCCTAGATCGAGACTCGAACCCGGGACCCTTGGCTTTCCGGGCCAAGTGCTCTACCAACTGAGCTACCGAGGCGAGTTACGATTTAGACGCAAATTTTTCTCTTATATACGTTGTAATTGTTATTATTGTTATTATTATTATTATTATTACTATTATTATTATTACTATTATTTTTATTACTATTACTACTTCTACTACTACTACTACTACTATTATTATATTATTATTATTATTATTATTATTATTATTATTATTATTATTATTATTATTATTATTATTATTATTATTATTATTATTATTATTATTATTATTATTATTATTATTATTATTATTATTATTATTATTATTATTATTATTATTACTATTATTAATATATGCTGCAGAAATTTCACAAAAAAAAAAACATAATATAAGACATAGATTGGAAATTAAACAGAACGTCTGAAATACATAACAATCAAAAAGACAGAATGGACATGTGTAAGAATACCAAGGATGGCACATGAATGGATTCTAGAAAGGAAGAGAAATACAACGTGGAAAGAGTGTATCCAGGAAACTATCTAGATCTGACAATTAAGAGAAGGACAATGATTAAACAGAACAGAGTGGTTTTTAAAAGTTTGAAAAATTTTTAATTGAATGTACAAAATATTTGATTGTCAGAAAATGTATATACATTATAAACTGACTCATTAATAACAACACTATCTTTATATTTGTATCAATATGTCTGGAACATTTTTTATTCATTTTTAACTGTTTCAACATGTAACTGCAGATGGCCAGTTACAAACGTTGGCTGTGGTGTCGAATACAAGACCTGATTGGCACTGGAAGTTGTATTGAATGTATCCACCGTTACCATTTGATACACAGTTGTAAAATACATCACATGCACTTGGATCTCTCATAAATCCTTCTTTTGTACATTCTGCTCCAACAGATGTTTCTGATTCTTTTTCTGAAGAAGAATTCCCTGAAGATTCAGTAGTTGTGGTTGTAGGCTTGTAGTTGTTACTGTCACAGGTGAAACTGGCTGAAAAGAATTAATATCATTATTAGCACAATCCTAGTGATCCTAGGCTTTCCTTAGAACCCTTTTCTAGGCAACCAGCCACCCAGGTTATCACAACAATTGAATAGTTGCCTCAAAAAGAGATCTAACACACAACAATTCGAAAGTAGAGTTTTCAGTGGATTAGTGCTTTACCTTGAGAATATCACAGCATGGTGCATGTAAAATTATCCTTGCTCTCTTCCAGACTTGTTCTATTTATTTTTAAAAGTTAATATTCAAACGAATAATGATCTATATTATAATATTATAATATTGTGAAAAGAAAAATTAATGTCTGAACCAGAAATCGAACCATGGACTTCTAGTTCTCCAGACTAGTGTGCTGCCCACTACACCATTGGAGCACACATTAACAATTCTTTCCACATATACAAATCTATAATTCTCGTTTTGTCCGCTGTCAGGTAGGTGACACTGCCATCGCCAATGGCCGGCTTCGTTTAGAAGTATCTATATTTGAGAATTTTACACCACCACTTTTATAAGTAGTAAATAATGTCATTTAACATTTTCCAGTACTGTTATTTTAACACAGTTCCAACAATGGATCATATTATAATATTATAATAACAGTATTGGAAAATGTTAAATAACATCGTTTACTACTTATAAAAGTGGTGGTGTAAAATTCTCTAATATAGATACTTCTAAACAAAGCCGGCCGTTGGTGATGGCAGTATCGCCTACCTGACAGCGGACGAAATGAGAATTATAGATTTATATATGTGGAAAGAATTGTTAATGTGTGTGCCAGGTCTGGAATGGTGTAGTGGGCTGCACACTAGTCTGGAGAACTAGAGGTCCACGGTTCGATTCCTGGTTCAGACATTAATTTTTCTTTTCACAATATCATTATAATATTATAATATGATCCATTATTGGAACTGTGTTAAAATAACAGTATTGGAAAATGTTAAATAAAAGTGATCTATATGTAACAAAATGGCAGAAGAAGTTAGTCATGGGTAGCAGTTTATGAGATAGATCTGTTTTTGGGGCAACATCCAACTTTTTTGGTTCCTGTAGGTTTCATAACAAATATTCTTTACAAGATGGGGTAACTAGCCACCTAAAAATCCTGACAAATCAATGATTTTTGTAGGAGTTTCTCCCTTAGTATTCTGCACCATAGCTGAACAGTTTAAGACATGATGCCTTTATGCAGAGTTACAGAACTTGTTCTGGTTCGAGTCCCCATGGGGAAAGAAATTTTCTTATGGAAATTTGGCCAGTATGGGATCTATCCCCACTCAGCATAATGAGGAATTTGGGTACAATAAGTAATGGCTTCAGATTGAGAAAACCAGCTATAATGGCTGCAGGGTCAACATGCTGACAACATGGCACCCTTGTACTGGTTGGATGATCGTTCACCAGAAATAATATGAAATATATATTTTTTTAATATGAACAGAAGACCCTTGGACTGCTTCATATCCACATGTTTCATTTACAGAGGTGAATGATTATCCAGCCAGTATAGGGATGGCATGTGGTCGGCAAGTTGAGGCCTCTGCTCTTATAGCTAGTTTTCTCAACCTGGAGCCACTAATTATTGTAGCTACCCATATTCCTCACAATGCAGTCCCATACTTACTTATTGGCTTTATGGCCCTTTGAATCTAATCATAGCCTTTCCTTTGTTAAGAGTTTCTACATGAAACTGGTTTAATTATGCTTATTTCCCTATAGATATCATGAATGGCATGTGATCAGCATACATATCCAATGAGACATCTAGTAGACAACTAAGATATTACTTGGATGATGAAGATCAATAAATTTTGCTTAGAGGCCTCTTTTTCAGTCTTAAAGTTCTTTTACGATCCTGAAAATCTTCATACTCGGGACCCAACTTCTTAAAGTCTCTCCTGGAAGACTTGTTCCTTTGATTTTTATATCCTAAAAAAATTCATCGAGCTTGACTGGATTTTAACCTGCGACCCTTGGGACTAGAGGCAAAGAACATAACCACTATACCACTGCAGCCAAAAAAAACCAGTCCCATACTGGGCAAAATTCCATGAGAAAACTTCTTTCCATAAAGACTCGAACCAGCACAAGTCCCATAGATCTTTGACAAGGCATAGTGCCTTAAACCACTCAGCTACAGCACAGGACATAACAAATAAATCTATCTATAATGGGATAACAGCCCAATGTTGGGCCTTAGCCTCTCTTTTGTTAGGAGTTACTAGACCAAGTTAATTTAGTTAATGCCTATTTCCCTAAATATGTCATGAATGGTATGCAATCAATATACTGACCCAATTAGACATCTAGGTATTACTAGGATGAAGTTTGGTAAATTTTGCTTAGAGTCCTCTTTATTTAGGCTTAAGGATCTTTTATAAGCCTGAAAATCTTCAGACTTGGGATCCATGATTTAAAGTCCCTCCTGGAGGACTTTTCCATCCTAAAAATAACCATTGATCCTGGTCGGGTTTGAACCCAGGACAAGACGCAAGGAGCATAACCACTACTCTACCGTGGCTGACATATAAAAAAAAATACAAAAAAAATAGTAGATGGAAATTAAAGTATAAATAAAATGAACAAAAATAGATAGGAAGATAATATTGTATTTGAAAAAGTGGCATTAAAATTGCATTCTCAGGGGTAAAGAGGAAGGCTAAAATGAACCTAGAAAAGAACCATACAGGTTAGGTATAACTTAGAAAGGAATAAAAAAGATAGCAAGAATAAGAGCTGTTGGAATCATTTTGTGGATGCCTGTGACAAGGCAGAATATGATATGACCAGGATTGAAAAAAAAAATTGTACACTTACGTTTTCAAACACTTCATTTATTATGGTGAGAAGAGGGAATGTGTGACCATGACATTGTCCCAGAAAGTCGTCAGTTTCAAGACTCCAGATCATTCCACCTCCAAGACCTTTTTCTACAATATACTCAGCCTGGAATCATACATCATAAAAATATGTATTATTCTTCCATGTTAACATTTGGTTTGGCAAAAGTGTACATCCTGCCTTTGTTATTGTTCACCACCAACAATTTACAACTATTGTCAACCATAAAAAATACATTGTTAATTATTATGTATACCCAATATTAATTTCAATACAACTAAATATATAGAAATACATTATATAATGGAAATGGACAGTTGATGACAAATGAGAGAAATTTTGAAGAAGTGGCTGAATTCAAATACTTAGGAACAATAATTACAAACAGAAATGAAGCACACAAAGAAATTAAACATTGGCTCAATTCTGGAGATGCATGCTATTATGTGTTATAAGGACTCTTGTCGTCCTTATTTCTCTCAAAAAACATTAAACTGAAAATATATAAAACTGTTATCCTTCCAGTTGTATTATGTGGATACAAATCATGAACTTTTACTTTAAGGGAAGGGAAAAGTATTTGAAAATAAAGTTCTTAGGTAAATTTTTGGATCAAAGAAAGATGAACAGTCAGGGAAATAGAAAAGACTACATAATAGTGAGCTACATAATCTTTATGAAAACAGATGTAATAAGAACAGTTAAGTCTCATAGACTGTGATAGACAGGACATGTGGTATGAATGGGGAATGAAAGAGGGGAATAGAAATTGCTTGTAGGAAAACCAGAGGGAAAGTGCCTAATAGGTAGACCAAGATTGTAGTGGGAAAATAACATAAACCATGATTTGAGGGAAATAGATTATACAGGGGATGATTGGAAAACAATATTGGGGTGTATGGAGAGCTTTATGTCCATATGGCCACAAACTTATGTATTTGATAGTTAATTACCCAATATTAATAAAGAATCTCTAACCTGGAAATAAAGCATTGTTGTGTTAAACGTTGCTGTTACTACCGCTGCTATTCAAGTTTATGACTACCTGACCATCCTACTGCAGCTTCTGACATGTATGGTTTGATGCACAAGTTTTTCTCACAATTTCCTATCAATATCTTCAATACATTTACCTAAATTCTACAAACTGATATTTAATGAGGGTATCACATATATAAGATCAGTTAAATTTTTCTCACAGGCTTTTTTATTCAGGCTTGAGGTTCCTTTACATGTCTGAAAATCTTCTGACTCAGAACCCATGGCTTAAAGTTCCTCCTGGAGGACTTGTCTCTTAGTTTTTTACATCCTAAAAGTCCATCGACCCCAGATGGGTTTGAACCTATGACCCTGGGACTAGAGGCAAGGAATATAACTCTAGACCACTGCGCTCAACTTAAAGAAATAATAGTATAATGTTATAATGAATAAAAGTTGCAATTCCAAACTTACTGAAGGAGTAATTTTCATGATTCCGAACAACAATCAGTAATAACTTAACTTTATTTATATTCTATTTTATAGTGTTCTGCCCTAAGGCAGGTCCTTCACTGCAATCATAACATTTTCATGCTATGCTTTGCAGCTTTATAAGGGAATTATAGGTGTGGAAGCTTCCCATTGTTTTCCACACCGGTGAAACGATAAGGATCATAATGATGATGATGATGTCCGATGATTTTCGGGGACATTGGACCCTAGGCTTCCTGACATTTGTCATACAGGTGAGAAAAAACCCTAGAAAAACCTCACCCAGGAACCTGTCCCAACCAGGAATCAAACCCGGACCCACTGTGTGACAAGGCAGCATGCTACCTCTTGCCTCATGGTGTTACCTCCCATGGTATTTTTTTTTACAGTTTCTAAAAGTTTACAATAAATAGTAAAAGATTAAAAAATCACACAAAACAGCCTTTGTAATAAAGATAAAATTATATAATTGAGGAGCCACATGTTACTGGTCTACAATATGTTTCTACAATACAATAGTTTTCCTTCAACCCAAGGTAATTTTACTTCTCCACATATTTCTATCTTGAGCATCATCTTCTGCCAAATTCTTCCTGTTCATACTCACTCCATCCATCCATCCATTGAACTCGTGGTTTTCCTATTCATCCTTTGCTTGGCATTCCATTTTAAGATCATTTTTTTAAATCTTCCTTCTTCCATTCTTTTGATCCTTCATTTTCATATTTGCATTATTAATTGAGTCTTAAACTTTCCTATTGGTAGTTTTGACCTGGACACATGGTACTCTCTAAGGAAATGTTCAGTAAACTTATTTTTTAACTATTTTTTTTAGTCATGGTGATCTTACTACATAAGAGGCAGAGAATTCTTGCTATAAGAGACCATAGAATTTGAGAGGCAGGTAGCCAAAACAAAGAAGGATGAAGAATAGTGAGATCTTCAATATAGAGGTACAGGTAGAGTTAAGTTGTTTCTCAATCATATTTTCAAGTTTTATGGGGAAAATATTAATTTTTAACTAATTTAGTTTTACCTTGATTTTTATTGATTCAATGTTGTCATAGCCAACAAACTGATTTCCATTGCAAGCATACGGCACCTTCTGCTGATCTTCCCAGTGAACTGTCCACTTGCTCTGTTCTTCACAAATCTGTCAAAGAATAACATTATAGTACAGTACACAGTAGAAGCAAGTAAACAATGTTTTCTAGTGACTTGAGTTGTAATTAATTAATAGATATGGTATTTGTTAGGTAGTAACACTGTGCTATTTTATTTAATCAGTGAATTAATAAGATTTTATGACTCACCTCATATTTTTGTATCCTCTCCAGGACTAGTTTCAAGGACATTTTCTTCATCTCCAGACTGGAATCTGACTCATCCCAGTGAAGATGACGAAAATGCTCTTGAAATTAGTTCTGGAGAGAATACAGAAATATGAAGAATATGTAATATATTATACCTAAAATTCCTGAATATAGCGCATCACCATTCAAAGCAGGTTGTAAATAAGTCAACAAATCTTGCTCAGAAGTTTCTTATTTCAGACTTGACAATCATTTATATGCCATAAATCTGACATGAGACTCACAGCTTTACTTCCCTTCTAAAGTAAGTTATACTTAGAATTTTCATTACTTTATTCCATGGCATGACAGGCCTAGAAGACTATCCAGCTGCTGGTTTCACATTCAAATGGGTAATCAATGAGATAGATGATAGATCATCCAGCCAGTATAGGGGTCATATGTGGTCAGCATGTTGGGTCCTCCTTCCATTATAACTGATTTTCTGAACCTGGAACTGCTACTTATTGTACCTACCCAATTCCTCATGATGTTGAGTGGGCACCAATCTCATACTGTCTGAAATTCCATGAGAAAATTTCTTCCTCCTGTGGACATACACCAGTGCAAGTCCAATAGCACTGAACCAATGCAAAATGCCTTATACCACTAAGCTAAGATTTATGCTCAGAAATAATCCATTGACTCAGCTGAAATTAACCTACGAACCTTGGTATAACATGGCATCCTTGCTTTACTTCCTTTGAAAGGAAGGAATACTCAGGATCTGTACACATTGAAAAAATCCATGGACCCCAGCTGGTTTTGGACATAAAGACAAAATAACAACTTTGAAACTAGCATCAAATTTTACCATGAATACAACAAAAGAGACAAATGTCTGCCTAAACCAGGATTTGAACTCAAGATCTCCAGCTTTACATGCTGGAACACTAACAATTAGATTGTTTATTCAATCCAAAAGCAGACACAAACTCCTATTTATTTGAAATCCTCATGCACACCTTTAGGAAATTTCTGTTCACATTATAATAAAGTTGCTTCTCACCAAAAAGACAATATGATGGGATTTATTCTATGCTATATCAGTTAATATCGGCAGTGGTGGGCTAGTGGTTATGTTCCTTGCCTCTAGACCTGAGGGATGCAGGTTCAAATCCGGCTGTGTCGATGGATTTTTTTTAGGATGGACAAATCCAAGGGACAAGTCCTCCGGGAGGGACTATAAGCCATGGGTCCCAAGTCTGAAGATTTTCAGGTTCATTAAAGAACCACAAGCCTGAATAAAAAGGCCTCTGTAGAAAATTTAACCAACCTTCACCCATCCAATTAATACCTTAGTTGCCTATTAGATGTCTCATTGAGGTGATGTGCTAACAACATGTTACTCATTGACATCTATGGCAAATAAGCATAACTAAATTAAGCTTGGTTACGAAACTTCCACTATGGAGCACCCATGTTCCCACAAACAATGAATGGGGGATAGTCAGTCAGTCAGTTGTATTAGCTAATCTTGAATGTAATATAGGAATTAATGTACTCAGACTTGCTCTTCTCATGCAATAGTTAATACAACTGAAAATAAAAATAGAGATTGCCTATGTAGCAGAATAGTTAGTGCACCAGCACATAAAGCTGGACATCTTTTGTTCAATTCCCAGTTTAGGTAGAAATGTTTTCTCTTTAGTTGTATTAACTTTTACATGCAAACAGCAAGCCTGAATACATCAATTTCAATATTACGCATTGTATATAATTTATAATTTGCTGATATGGCATAAAATAAATCTCATCATTATGTCATAATGTTTTCTTAGTAGAAGCAACCCTGTTGTAATGTGAATAGAAGTTTAACTAATGGGTGTACAAGGGGATTTGAAATGGAGAAATGTTTGTGTCTATTCCTTGATTGCCTAAGTAGCACAATGTTAGTGTACCATCACGTAAAGCTGGAGATCCTGGGTTCAAATCTCGGTTTAGGCAGAAATGTTTCTCTTAAGTTATATTAAATATTGCTTGTGAACATCAAGCCTTAGTAAATGAATTTTGAATATTAAATTTGTTTATTATCAATATAATTTTCAATACATATTCTGCTATTTCAATGAGCCAACTTTGTGTTGTAGCAGATAGTATGTCAAACAAGCATCCTAGGTTAGTTCGACTTCCGATTATACCATAGAAATGTTTCTTTGTGCACAGAATCTGGAAAGGGATCCACTCAATTTCTTTTATGAATTCATAAATTTATTATGGGAAATAACCTTATGAGGTTCTTCAATTATGAATGAGTCAATTCTTATTTTATCTTACCTCATACTTCATGTTTTCAAACACGGGAACTGCAGTTTTTAAGAGGCTTCCCTCTCATCATCAGCCATGACCTTGACTATCGGATTTTTGTTTGAATCTTCATCTACAAAGTTGCCATCTGGTGTTGATTTAATGAACTTTGAGATTGGGTCCTGTTCACTGGGAATTTCAAAATTCATGGATCTAAATTTGTTCTTCTGATCTCAAGGTTCATCAAATCAACACTAGATGGCAACTTTGTAGATGAAGATTCAAACAAAAATCTGGTAGTCGATGTCATGGCTGATGATGAAAGGGAAGCCTCTTGAAAACTGCATTCCCATGTGTTTGAAAAACATGAAGTATGAGGTAAGATAAAATAAGAATTGATTCATTCATATGAACCTTGGAACAACTTGGGACCCATCTGAAGAAACCAATCTTGAGATTTTTATGCCCTGAAAAAATCCTTTGATCCCATCCAGGTTTGAACCAACAAACTTCAGAGACAGAGTCAAGCAAAATAACCACTAGTCTGCTTGGAGCAACAAATTAAATTATAAGTAGGATAGTTTTGAAGTACCTCATTGTATCCTAGAAATCCTGATTCTCTGGTGTAAGGTCCTGCTGAACCAGCACCTGCTGCTGCCACTCCGATGGCACAAGTGGTAGAACTCATGGTGAATGTGCGTCCATATGTTCCCATACCAACAATAATCTTCTCAGCAGGCGCACCTTGACTCAACCAGTAATTCACACAGGCATCCTAACAACACCAAATATAAAAGTCAATTCAAAATGAATGGGACAAAAAGAAAACATTTCTGTAACATGTTGAATTTATTTCACATATACAAATTTAGTATGAAAAATTAACTCTCCAAGTTTTGGTATGCAATAATTAAAACATTAAATATCACTGATTCTCATTACAAGTAGCTATTAATCAAAATGGCAATCTCAGCTATAGGAAAGGCATAATGTGATTTCATTTTTCAGCAATATGGTGCCCCACCACATTGGCATAATCTCTTACATTGTCATCTCATCAAACATCTTCTACAATGCTGGATTGACCAAGTTGGGTTCAATCATCCACTAATGTTGTGACCCCCCCCTCCCAAATCACCCAACCTTATGCAGTAGTAGTAGTAGTAGTAGTAGTAGTAGTTCCTGTTACTTCTCTTGGTCCTTCGTAAAAGCATGCCACCAGATTCTGTTTTTTGCACAAATTCCTAACTTCATTCCAACTATTTTCCTTGTTGTTCAATTTCTGTTATTACAGTGCTGCACCATGTAATTTTTGGTCTTCCTCTTTTCTAAGCAATCCATGGATTTAATTCCAGAGCTATCTTTAGCTCATTATCTAGTTCTCTTTTGAGAGAGTGTCCAGTCAGTTTCCATTTGTGATATTTAATTTTCTTCCATATTTCACCCTGTGATGTTATCTTCCATAATTCCACATTTCATATGTTTTAGGCTACCAGACTCTCAAAATAACTCTCAGACATCTATTTATTTGTACTCACAATTTTGTGCATAATACAATTTTCCTTTCCAAGTCTTGCACTCATATAGCAATATACTTTTTACATTGCTATTGGATAATCTTAATTTAGTTCTGGTTGAGATTTGTTTAGATCTCCATTTGAGTGACAATTGTGAGAATACAGCTTTTGATTTTCTAATTCTAGCCTAATACCGTCCTCTGATCCTCCTTTTTATACACACACACACACACACACACACACATATATATATATATATATATAATGTTTCCTAAATACTGTTATTCAGCTACCTCCTCTATTTTTGTACCATTGAGCTACAATTACATTTCAGTTGCATTGTTTACTCTCATTATTTTGGTTTATTGTTTATTCGGGCACCTTACAGCTGTGCTTGTTATCCTCTCCAGATCTCTTAAATTGCACCCAACCTTACACCATGTGTTCTTTCTTTTGGAAATATGTAAAAGACAAACTGTATCTACCCCCATTTCCACACAAAACTTACAGCAGCTAAGGCAAATAGTATACATGGTTAACTCAGTTGATCAGGCTGTCTTGGAGCAGGTCTGACAATAAATGACAATATCGCATAGATATCAACCATGTCACAAATGGTGCCCACATTGAACATACATGAATATTCGTGGAAACTTGGAGAGTTAACCTTTTATGCTAAATTTGTATTTGCAAAATAAATTCAATATGATAGTCACATGAATAATCGTTTCTTGTTCCATTAATTTTGAATTATCATGTATTATATAGTTGAATGTTAATTGAGGCAGTGCAATGGCATGGACATCAATTTAACAAATTTTAAAATTCCTGGGGAAACGATTTTGATTTTGAAGTTTGTCTGCCCAACAGCAGAGGGAGAGGTTGTGCAGAGCTTCCAATGGACATTACAACAGTTGGTTTGTGATTGATGACGAAGGAGAAATCTTCAAAACTGGTACAGATGAAAGATAATATAGGTGAGGTATAAAGAATCAATTGAACTCCTTTGAAAACTGAGCTTGTATACTTACCACATTAAGTTTTTTCTCGCTGTCAGTTTCATCAGCAGGTCCTGCATACAATGGAGCATTATGGCCAGTCTTTGAGTCCCATGAACCATGTAGATCATATGTCATTATGTTTATGAAATCAAGGTACCTTAACACAAAATAAATACAGAAATTGTTGTGCAGTACAAAGGCAATGATAAACACAGTAGCAAAATTATTAATTTGTAAAGAAAACATTATTGCCTGAACTGAGATTTGAACCCGAATCTCTAGCTTTGTATGCTAGTGTGCTGATTCTTATTTTAATTCAAGCTTCTAGTGCACTCATCATAAAAAAATAAATAAATAATTTGAAGATAAAGATAAAAAAAACTTTTTTTAAGCCAAAAACACATCAACTTATAATTTTCCTTTCCTCATATACTATTCTCTCTGAAGCAGCTAGCCATCACTTTTTATTTACAAATCAATAATTTGTCCATCATTGCGAGTGTTAAAATTTAATTATAACATCAAAACAGAAGCAAAATTAAGAATTAACTGCAATCTAATGGAGTCTTTTAAAATAAGATGCAGATTGAAATAAGGACATAGTTTGGCCCCAATGCTTTTTAATCTAGTTTTGGAATATGTTATAAAAAAACTACCAGTGGCAACTTTATAGTATAAAACACTCAAATGTTAGGACATGCAGATAATATTAGTCCAGTATATTTGCCAGAATATTAAATAGTGATTTAGAGATACTCACTGAACTCAACACTCAAGCAAAGGATATAGAATTTATATCAAGAATCAGATAAATATTTTTACACCTCACCTCATAAAACTCCATGATTTTCACAGGATTGGTTTCAGAACTATTTCCCATCCAGGCACAAATTTCTCTCTTTATCTCTCTTAATCATAATCCTTTTGCTCCAAAATAGAGAAACATGATTGACAATGCAATTAGATTGATTCTGTATCAAGAAGACATTATGATAGGATTTTTATACAGTTAAAGCTATTGTGATAGGATGTAGTAGCGTCTATATTTGGATGAAGTTTCTCAACATCTTAAGAAGTGGATGATCTGCGATAAGCCTTGTGGATGTGTCCAGGGCCCTCAAGATGTGAGGCAACTGTTAGGCACAGCGAGTCTTCTGGTTTGACGTTGGATGGAGCTTCTCGTGAAGTGGGGCAGACAGCAAGCCTTTGGAGATGTCTGGGTGGAGTTCAAGCGTGAGCTTCTCCGAATTTCTAGAACCTTCTGGCATAACTTTGCTTGCTAAATAATACATGACTAGAGACCACAGCAAGTAGTTGTGAGTTAGAAATTAGTGTGCAAAGTAATGTTGTTAGCGTGTAAACTAGTTGTGAAACAGAAGTCAGTGTGTGAAGTGCGTGGTAATTTTAAAATTCACAGTTAAAGACAGTGAAAATTTAATAGTTTCAATGAACAATAGGAAGAGACATGAATTAACTGTGAAGAGTCAACAACTGATCAAATTGAAAAGAAAAATTGTTAAGAAATATTAACATCTTCAGTGAAAATAGTGGTCATTATTTAAAAAACTTCTAGCTGGTATAAGATCACCCCTTCAAGTTACATCATTTTTATGTATACATGATTAGAGACCACAGCAAGTAGTTGTGAGTTAGAAATTAGTGTGCAAAGTAATGTTGTTAGCGTGTAAACTAGTTGTGAAACAGAAGTCAGTGTGTGAAGTGCGTGGTAATTTTAAAATTCACAGTTAAAGACAGTGAAAATTTAATAGTTTCAATGAACAATAGGAAGAGACATGAATTAACTGTGAAGAGTCAACAACTGATCAAATTGAAAAGAAAAATTGTTAAGAAATATTAACATCTTCAGTGAAAATAATGGTCATTATTTAAAAAACTTCTAGCTGGTATAAGATCACCCCTTCAAGTTACATCATTTTTATGATCAAATTAAGTAAGATTCTGGCTGATAGTGATAATGCTGAAAACATATTCAGGTGAGAGAATAAAATATAAGATGAGATGTATATTACCGATTCAATCTTTTAATAGAAAATCTAGCTTAACCAACCATTTACAAAGCCTAACTTGCACTAAACTCAAGCAATAAATCCTTTTTTCCAACTCTGATATAAAAATGATCACATGGAGTTAATTATTTAATTTGATTAGTTAAGGGTAGAAATGTATACTTACTTTCCTAATTGTTCAATGTCATAAGAAATTGATGCACTGGATTCTGCTGCTCCCACAGCCGCAGTTAACAAATATCCATATTTATCAAACTCCTCCCGTAGTTCTTTTATAAGTTTCACAAATGCTGCCTGCAAAATATTTATTATTACATTTACACAAATTTTAAGGAAGTATTTAAAGTTTAAAGCAGAAAATATTTTTAAAATTATGTAAATAAATATAGTTTACTTACGATGTTTTTATTATTCATTTCATACATCTCAATGATGGATAAATCATAAAGAGAAAAAATTGCATTTAGATTGGAACTCGCCAAATAGCTCAGTCTGTAGAGCATTGGTCTAGAAAGCCAAAGGTCCTGGATTCGAGTTCTAGTTTGAGCATATAAATATAGTTTACTTATATTAGAAAAGAAAAATACAAACATCAATAGTTTACTTACTTTATCTGTATCTGCACCACCACGCTGAGCAGGGTATTCCCAATCTAAATCAAACCCATCAAATCCATATTCCTGAACAAATGCCACTACATTCTTTACAAATGTTTGTCTTAATGTGTCATCATTCACCACCTGTCAAATAAGATAATATGCTCAACTATTTGACATGTAACTGCTCCCTAATCCCATTCAGAATGTTGCAGAAACAAACAGTTTCATATTTTATTGTTTCTATAACAACTACAAAAACACTGAATATCCATGGCAATAGTTATTAAACAATAATTGATATTTAGATTTTTTCTTACAGCATATTCCATTATTATGGATATAATATTACATGCCCTATCATAATATTAACATAATTTATTCATAGTTAAACATGGATTCTTATAATAATGTTAGCTGAAGATAAGAGGGATGTCCTCTTGAAAACTGCAGTTCCCATGTTTAAAAAAACATAAAGTATGAGGTTAGATAAGAAGTGACTCATTCATTCATTGAACATAATTTATGTTCATAACAACCTGATTTTATGGCTTAGTTTTTCATGCTATGCCTTGTTTTTTTCTGTTACATGTAATATGTTTCTAGTTGGTTTTAATAGGTTTTGAAATAACTATTATAACTGTATAGATTCTGTGTAAATCAATAGAGTTTTTATGTAATCTGTAAATTTCCTTGTATTCATTCACTAATTTCTCTTCATTATATGTCCATTTTTTTACATTTCCTTAGTGCTTGAAATTGAATGCTTGAAAGAGTTTCTTTTATTGGCTATATTAGGACATTCAAATAAAATATATACTATTATCTTTTCTGGTGCTCCACATATACACATGTAGTGCCTTTTATTTTAAATCTGTAGAAATATGCATTGGTTCTAGCAAGCCCAGTGAGGAATGTCGTTACATTTCCTGATAATGGTATATTTATTATAGCCTGGCCTTAATACTTGGGAAGAATAATTTAGTCACTGCTCCTTTTGATGCTCTTTTTTAAAAATCTTATATTGTATCTAATCTTATTTTCTTGACGTAACAACTTTGAAATCAGATCTTATGAATAATTCCTATATATTTTTGCAGATTATTTTAAATTATCAGAGAAAATACCGTGATGCTTACCTTAACACCAGGAAAATAAATGGAATTGTATATCTTGTGAAAAAACCAGTTTATATCCTTAGGTAAAGGTAAAGTGATCCTACTATAGACCTTAAAAGGCCCCTTGGGGTAGATTCCCACTAGACAATCAGCATAAGATGTCAACTGACTTGTCAGCCCTGCATGACAGTTGCTTTTACCCCCAGAACAAGCATATGGTACTTGTTTCTATTAGAGGTTGAGTTGATCCCAGGTCATTATGCTGCCAGAAAATTTTTGGTCAGTTTAAAAATCCTGACCCACTGGGACTTGAATCCCATCCTTCTGGCTTGTAGCATATTGTCTTAACCAGCTGCACTATGATACACCCCCTTTTAGAATCTCAGTTTCTCTTTACTGTTATATTTTTTATTTTTTACATACATATGAGTAAGAAGTGGATCCTTCATTCCAACCTCCAATAGCAACCAATGTCTTGAGTGCAGCATTTTGGTTTCTGAGCTCATTGAAACGTCTAAAAGCACCTGAAACACCATTATACACATTTTAATTAATTCCAGTGATAATATGCCAAAATGAACAGCAATTTGATCTTAAATTTATCTTACATAATACAATAAGCCAAAATGATGGAAATATCATATTGAATGGTGGGCATTGGTCCCATGCTGGCCAAAACTCCATGAGAAAGTTTCTTCCCTCATGGATACTCAAATTAGTACATATCCCATAACTCTATGTCAAGACATCATGCCATAGACCAATTATCAATGGTGCAGGACAGAAGAACTGTTATAGTTCACAAAATTTTTCAGCCATCAGATGTCCAATTGATCTCCTACCTTTAAGTTGGTAAAGCATGATTTCTATGGAGATTCTTGTCCTGGATATACACTTCATATTCTTGCAAGCATAATGTGAAATTAACTTAAATAAGTATAACAATAATCTAAGTATTTTTGAAAACTAACTAACCCTTTAGCACTATCGA
The DNA here is from genome assembly GCA_030220185.1 of Diploptera punctata. Classification (NCBI taxonomy): domain Eukaryota; kingdom Metazoa; phylum Arthropoda; class Insecta; order Blattodea; family Blaberidae; genus Diploptera; species Diploptera punctata. The sequence continues at coordinate 193,086 of JASPKZ010007842.1, forward strand.
ACCTGTAGGCTGAAGACCGTGTGGACATAAATTCTCCATACATCTCTATCTGATCTAATGTTTTCCAATCATCCCTATTATAATCTACTTTCCTCAAATCATGATTAATGTTATTCTCCTACCTGATTCTTGGCCTAACTAATTTAAATTTACCTTTGATTTTCCTCTTTAATTCTCCATTTGTGCCATGTGTACTATTCGTTGCAGTCTATGAGACCTAACTGTTCTTATTATATTTGGTTTCCCATAAAGATTACGTAACTCACTGTTATGTAGTCTTTTACATTCAGCTGTCTGTTCATCTCTCTTAGATCCAAATATCTTCCTAAGAACTTTATTCTGATATAATTGTAACTTTTCTCCTCCCTTAAATTAAGAGTCCATGTTTCGCATCCATATAACTGGGAGATTAACAGTTTTATATATTTTCAGTTTAATATTCTTTAGGAAAGTTGCGAAGACAAGAGTCTCTATAATGGATAATAGCACATGCATTTCCAGAATTGAGCCTATGTTTAATTTCTTTGAGTCCTTATTTTTGTTTGTTATTATTGTTCCTATGTATTTGAAATTTGAGAATATAGTTCTCAGGATAAATTCTGGACCAAAGAGAGATGAACAGACAGGCTAATAGAGAAGACTACATAACAGTGAGCTACATGATATTTACAGGAAATCAGATACAATAAGAACAGTTAAGTCTCAAAAACTGCAATGGACAGGACATGTGAAACAATTGGGGAATGAAAGAAGGACATGGAAGCTTCTTGTAGAGAAAATGCCCAGTTGGTAGACCAAGAATGAGGTGGGAGAATAGCATTAACCATGATTTGAGAGAAGTAGATTATACAAGGGATGATTGGTAAACATTAGCTCAGGATAGGGATGCATGGAGATCTTATGTCTGTATGACCATCAATCTACAGTGTCGATATGCCAGTGAGTTAGTTAGTTAGGTATTTGATTTCAGCCACTTTTTCAAAATTTCCCTCATTTGACATTAACTGTCTATAACAATATAGGCCATACGTAAAACCATACTTAAAAAGAAAATGATAATAAAAACTATTATTTAATAATCATATAAAGAAAACTATAAATGAAATATACTAATTTATTATACCGGAAGATAGGAAATAAATAATCACCTTTAAATCCTAATTAGTCATACTTAAAATCCATACCAAGGGCTTTTAGGAAATAAAAAACGGGTAGAATTTTATAATATTTTATAATAAAGTATCCTGGACTCATTGTGGTTATCAAAACCATGTCGCAACACACCAGGATGTAGTTTCAAAAATATCAACATGTTTTGACAGAAAGACCAGAGATGTCCACATTAGATAAAAGTTTGAAAAATCGAGCTACATAGGTGAAAGTGGAACATAGGTAAAAGTTTTGAAGGCAACGATGAGCAATTCCCACAATTGGGGACAAGTTTAGAGAGTGAAAAAGAAAAGATTTGGAAATAGGAAAGCTGGAAAAAAATCACATATATACTCATTTTCAATTTAGGCAAACTGTCTGTCTGGAGGCAGGGACTGAAGTATTCACTACAGTTTCCTTTAGGACCATGAATCCTCTACATGTGTAAGTATAAGTTTTAAATAACATCACTATGGTGGATCAATTTAACTTCAAAACTATAAAGTTAAAAAAACTCTAAAAATGTTAGATTAATTTGGTTAAATTTTAATAACTATGACTTAGCAAAAATAGGGAGACCAAAGGGTTGAAATAAGCAGTTAAAGTTAAAATTAATAAAGGTTTAATAATCTACAGTTGACTTAGTTGAACTCTCTCATGTAATATTAAGTTTTAAATCAAATTCGGCGCGTTCCAATATGGCGAATCTCTAGCTTCTTTACCCAAGATAACTGTTTTATTATTGGATATGTCTTATGTAATGCTAACGTTTATAATAAAAGTGTTTTGTTTTATGGGTTTATATGTTTCTATGTACAAAATGAAGTTCCCGTTAGCACTTCCACTGTCACGACCGAAAGCCTACTGCTCGGGCCAAGGTCAATTAAAAATATTGAACCATTTTTCCCTTATGGGACGTTACTTTATGACCTATTATAATCTACGTTGTAACACTGACCATCTTCCATTAAATAATATAGAGCAATTCCATATGTGACTGACTGACATTTACAATACACTTTTGCAGCAAAATGGTTGCATAAATATTACAATTGATTGAAATTAGGGATGTTATCTACGTGATATGATACAGGAAAAATGTGTGATTAAGAGTGTACATAATCATGGTTAATGTTACAACTTCTGAAGAAAAACAATGTTATTTATTATCTATCAAAGTACAGGGCAAGTCAAAATGTTGTGCAGGTTTTCAGAAATTTATTATGTGAAATGTAATGAACATATAATATTGTGAGACATATTGTATGAAAGGTAAACTCTCAAAGTTTTTTTTAAATATTCACAGATGTTCTATGTGAGCGCCTTTTGTTACACGACAGATGTCAAGCCGATATTCAATCTCCTGCCAAACTTTCTGTAGCAGTCCGCGGTCGATATCAGCAATGGCTGCTGTGATGCGGGCACGCAGTTCATGCAGTGTTGTTGGAAGTGGTGGTACGTAAACATGATCCTTTACAAGACCCCACATGAAGAAATCACACGGGGTTAGATCTGGTGAACGAGGTGGCCAATGAATGAGTTGTTGATCACCCTGAGATGCACGGCCTATCCAGCGTTGTGGTAAAGCCGTATTCAAATGGTCTCGAACACTGCCATGGTAATGTGGAGGGGCACCATCCAACTGCAGAATGAAATCTGGACTATCCGCTTCAAGCTGCGGAAGGAGCCATTGTTGTAGCATATCAAGGAAAACATGTCCGTTCACAGTACGTTCATGAAAGAAAAGGGCCCATAAACCTTTGCATGGGAAATGGCACAAAAGACATTCACTTTCGGAGAATCGCGTTGATGTTCCAGAGTTGCATGGGGGTTACCAGTTCCCAAATCCTTACATTGTGTCTATTCACTTTTCCTGAAAGGTGGAAAGTCGCTTCATCACTGTAAACTACCCTCTCATGGAACTCATTCTCTTCCATTAATGCGAGAAAATCAACACAGAAGGACGCTCGCAAAGCATAATCGGCGGGTTTTAAGGCTTGAACCAGTTGCAAGTGGTAGGGTTTCATCTGTAAACGTTTCCGGAGAATCCGCCATACAGTTTTTTGTGGTAGTTGAAGTTCTGTCGCTCCCCGGTAGGTGGATTTCTATGGACTCCGCACGAAGCATGTGCGAACGCGTTCGACTGTCTCTTCACTCGTCGACGGACGGCCAGTCGATTTTCGTTTACAGATACAGCCTGAATCCCTAAATTGTGTGTACCACTTACGAATGGATCTCCCATCCGGCGGGTCTTTATCGTATCTGGTACGGAAATGTCGTTGAACACTAGTCACAGAGTTGTTTACATGGTAATCAAGCACACAGAAAGACTTCTGATCCCCAGTCAACGCCATTTTCCTTTACTGCTCTGCTGTTGACATCTTGCGGGTGAACGCGGAACTTTAGAAGTGGACAACTAAACTTTGAGAGTTTACCTTTCATACAATATGTCTCACGATATTATATGTTCATTACATTTCACATAATAAATTTCTGAAAACCTGCACAACATTTTGACTTGCCCTGTATGTGTGACTGACTGCCATAAATGTCAACTCATCATACAGCTTAACATGTTCATCTGCATCATTCTCTGAAGTGACATTCCTAATTCAATTTTCCAATATATTGTTTGGAGGGCACAGTTCAAGTTATGTTCTCAGTAAAAAACTAAACCAAAATCACAATTAAGACCGGAGTTATAACCTAATATGTGATGTGTGACTGACTGACATATCTAAATTTTATTTAGAATTTCAAAATGCAAATATTACAGAAATGTAATGAAATACTATGAAACTAGATAAACAACTTCGGTAACAGAGATTAATAAAGAACTACAAATACTTAATCAAGTTTACGAAAAATTTTAAATTTAATTTTGCTGTAAAATAAATACTATGAACAGACAGGTGAATGGAGAAGACTGATAACGGTGAACTACATGCTCTTTATAGGAAGCCATATATAATAAGAAAACTTAGGTCTTATAGACTGTGATAGGCAGGACATGTGGTACGAATGGGGAATGAAAGACATGCATGGAAGCTTCTTGTAGGAAAACCAGAGGGAAAACACCCAGTTGATTGACCAAGAATGTGGTGGGAGAATAACATCAACCATGATTTGAAGAAAGTAGATTATACAGGGGATGATTGGAAACATTAGCTCAGGATAGGGATGTATCGAGAGTTTATGTCCGTGCGGCCATGAACTTACGGGTTCGATAGAGCCAGTGAATTAGTTAGTTAGTAAAATAAATATTAATTAAATCAATAATGTAATTGAATTAACTTGCTTGCATGTACCATTTTAAATTGTATAAAATAAAAATATCAAGTACTTAATAACAAAGGTACTATAATTATATATATATTAACTGATTACAATTTACCTAATGCATGATTTAATATTTCTGATTTCTAGATTGAACCATTGAAGTAAAAAATACTAACATGGAGTTCAAAATATGTCTTACAGAATATAAGCACATTCTTAATAAGTTAGTTATTTATCAGAGTGCATGTACTTTCAAAAATAAATTATTATAAATTACATGAGTAAACCCTCCAATTGCTGATGTAATGAATTCTCTTTTTCAACTTAACTATAAACAATTATCCCTACACAACAATCTTCTGGTGACTCACTTAATAACATCGATATATCAGATTTGCTTATGCAGTTATTACTTCACTCCCATTAATAAAAATAATGTTTCCTGTCACACACGAAATTCCACGCTGTAGCTGAATGGTTTTGGGTCAAGATGATTTAATAGAGAGCATTGGTTCGAGTCCCCGTGAGAGAAGAAATTTTCTCATGGAATTTTGGCCACAATGGGACTGGTGTTCACCCAGAATCGTGAAGAATTTGGGCAGCTACAATATTTAGCAGTTGCACTCGAGGAAACCAGTCATAACGGCTGGAGTATCCAACATGCTTGACCACATGTCACCCCTATATATTGGCTAGAAGATTATCCACCTCTGTCATTGATATATTTGAATGTGAGATTAGCGGTCAGCCGGTAGGCCAAAGGACTTTCTAGGCCTGTCGCGCCATTCACTTTTTTTTGCACATGAACATATGAATTTGTGCGCTGTTTATTTGTTTGACAGTTGTGCATACTCTATAACATAGGGGTCCAAAGCTTTCATGTTGTGAACACAATGAGTTCATGATAGCTGAAAGATGCTCAAATTTTTTTATAGAAATTTCTTTCCTTCTTCTATATCATTTTGTGACCCTTCCTGAACAGTTATTTGGTTAGTTTTACAGCTCACATTACAGAATTCTGCAGCATTTTGTATCTTCTTTCCCAATTTTCCATACATCTGTGTCATCAATTTTTACTTGGCCGCCAATCGCATCTATAGCCCCCTTTTCATGGTACAATCAAAAAAGTTCCATTTTATGTCAAAATTCAAATATGCAAGTTAATAAGTGTCACATTGCTAAATGTATAGGCCTATTTCTAAGTACCTGCTGCTCCAATTGCACATTTTTATCGCCTCAAGTTTTGGAAGAATCCCTATAGTTCAGAAAACACTTTTCTTAAGAAAACATCTATAGCACATTTGCCATGTGTCACATAACCTGACCAAAGTATTTCTTCTGAACTTCTCTCTCACCTTCCATCTAAACCAGGCAACAGTGGTTAATATTGAGATATGCTTATTGTTCCAATGAACTGCCTGGATCTCATTTTGTTGTTTGTAGGTATAATTTTCTGAGAAATCAACATGTATAGATGCTACATTTACTGCAACTTTTTCCCGAATATATTTTAATATATTTAAATGCTTCTGCTGACTACCTTTTAGCTCAAATTGACACAGAAGAAGGGTCAGTTATTATTTTATGGAATAGCTGAGCCAAACCATCTGCTAGATTTCCTAAATCATGTTTATGTTAATCCTCAGTGGAGTGCAGCAAGCAACTGACTGTGCCATGCATATTAGCAATATAAATGAGAGGAAAAAAAGTCAGTCAGTCACGGGACTCTAGCAGGTAAAAAAATGACTTTACAAGAAAATGTCATGAATACTTTTTTGTTAGTTGTGTACCGATAACATAGAATCCAAGAGGAAATTTTAATACATCAATTATTATGTTGTGTACAGTAATTTTTATGTTTTCTGTGACTGACTGACCATAGCTTACAGTTAACAATTATAGGACACATTTAAGGTACCGGTATATAGAACATTAAAATGCAATTAACATTATTACATTTATAACTAAGGAGGACCAAAGTATGGTTTAACAAAAGAGTTTGTGAAATAAAACAAATTAATTTGACCTAATCATTAAACAACAAATTGGTAAAATTCTGCGTGTCTTTACAGGTTTGGAATATGACAAGTTCTACCACTAATATTAGATTAAAATAATACACATTTGAAACATTATTTTATAGAATCAGAAAATTTGATCTTTAAAGATAAATATTATGTCATCAAAATTATTCCTGCATCAATTTCAAAATTTTCATCTCGGTATGACATTTTCATGGAATCATTCTATATTGTTCTACAAGCTATTACTTATTCTTTGTGCAACCAGGTTAGTAGGCCTTTACTAGCTATTGGCCTCATATTCATGTGTCTCATAAAGATGAATGATTATCCAGCCAGTACAGGAGTAACTTGTGATCAGCCTGTTTGATCTCCCAGCCATTATAGCTGGATTTCTCAACCTACAGGCCTTAGGAGCCCTTTGGGATAGTAGTTGGTTAATTTTTCCACCCTTCTAGACAATCACCCTGCTAGATGTCAGTCCTCTATGTCGACCACCTTTACCTCCCCCAAACATATATCTGATACTCATTTTTAATGGAGGCTAAGTCGACCATGAGACCATGGTGCTGCCAGAAAGTTTAGACCATTTTAAAAATCTTAGCTCTATCGGGATTCAAATTCCCTGCCTTCCATCTTGTAGCATATTGCCTTAACCAACTAGGCTATGATATGCCCACTGCAGTAATTATTGTACTACCCAAATTCTTCATGATTCTTGGTCCCATACTGACTGAAATTCCATGTTAATATTTCATCCCACATGGGGACTTCAACCAGCACATGTCCTGTAGCTTTAGACCATTTGGCTATGACGCAGAACATCAGAACTATTCCTACAGTATATTGATTATAATAAATTATTCTTACCTTTATCAATTTCATTCCAGGAATCTAGGATATTAACACCTCCTTGATATGTGATACCAACAAAAGCAAAGATGGCATGTGTGCAGAGGTATGGGTTGATATTTTCTATTTCAAATTTTCCATTTCCAGGGCGATAGGTCGACCAGGAACCAAGGTAGCATACGACTTTCTCTGCAAATTTCAGTCATTCATAAAGTTAGTTAAAATTTACATATGGTGTGTTTGCCTGTCTCTTAAAACTCTTTATATTCCCAGAAGAAGAACACCTAATCATAAAAAAATATTGAGGAAAAAAGTTTAATTACTTCAGAAAATATAATTATAAGAAAACTGTTCAATAAACAATGATCTTTTTTTTTTTTCCTTTTAGCAACATATCCTCAGAATTTTGATGACTTCTCAAAGTGCTCTCTTTTGGATGCAATGCACTTATCCAAACATTTCTGCCAGTCTGCAAAGGTGCATGGAAACTATTTTTTTCACACATCTTTCAAAACTGCTTCCACGCCCTTCACTCTTGCTTCTGAAGATTGAAACGGTTCTCAATAAGGTGTTTCCTCAGATTAGGGAATACAAAAAAAGTTACACAGGGCTAAACCCAGACTATAGGATGGATGAAGAATGCACATCATTTTGATTTTTGCAAGATATTCAGCAACAACATTTGCAATATACAGCCTCGAATTATCATGGTGCAGCATCCAGCTTATTACATGGAAATCTGGCCTTTTGTATCTGATGTGGCCTTGCAGAGTTCTCGAGACATTTCTATAGTATTGCTCGGTTACTGTTATGTGTACAGGTATGACATGCTGATAAACCATTCCATCAATATAAAAAATGAGATGACCATAATTTTCCCAGCTAAATAAACCACTTTTGCTTTTTGGAAGTATGGTGATGAAGGACATTTTTATACAGAGCTTTGGTGTTTGGTTTCAGCAAGAAGATTTATTGAGATGAAAGTAGAATTTCAAAGTATATTGTTCATTGTGCATCACCTCATTGAAACCGTAGGGAGTACTAAACATGTCTTGACTTGCACACAACTCAGAGACAGGAACTGGGAGGGATGACCTTGAAACAAGTACTATGTATACATGATGCATTAAGCTAACATACATTGTAAAACTAAATTTTTGTGTGTTAAATTATGTTTTTTTTTAATGTTTTTATTTAAATTAGATTCTATCCTTAAATTAAATTATGGCTGCAAAAAAAATGATAATTCTTTATTAAACAGCCCTTATAAATATTTAAATAATGTAATAACATGAGAATAATTTTACTTGTGGTCAATAAAGAATTACTATAGTTAATTAACTTCATAATTCTTACATAAATTTTGCTGTTAATGATAGATTATGAACTATTACACATTTTTGCCTCTTTGTAGCAAAAATTGACATAATTTCTGAAAGCTCACTTTTGTCACATCGTAAGATACTCTATAAATCACAAATGATTTATTAAATGTATTTATAACTATTGAAGCATTTAAAACAATTGTACTTACTTTAAGTTTTTATGTTACTTCTTGTTGTGTTTTTGTTTTACTAGTTGTTATCTTTTTATGTCACTAATATGTAATATTAGTTCAAGATTTAATTACAGAGTATAAATATATTTTTGTATATTTTACTTTTCTGGTTGTATGGAAGATACGATTAAGGCCTTAATATTACAGTTTAAATAAAACTTTTAATATTATTATTATTATTATTATTATTGTTGTTGTTGTTATTGTTATTATTATTATTATTATTATTATTATTATTATTATTATTATTATTATTATTATTATTATTATTATTATTATTATTATTATTATTTGTTGTTGTTGTTGTTGCTGTAGTAGTAGTCGTGGAGGTGGTTGTGGTGGTAGCAGCAGTCATGGTGATTGATGGTGGCAGTGGTATTATTTTTAAAGCCTAAAGTAGTATTTCTATAATCTTTTTTACATTTTTATTAGGGTTGTCAGGTATATCTACATTGATATAACTGAACACAATTGTTGGCCTATGCTGATGTTATTATTCATCATAGCAAGAATTGAGGATGTATGACAAGCTTGCAATACCTTGAAAGAAGCACCATTAGCTATATGTTTAAGAATTATTGAGAGGAACACTATTTGATGGCAGGTAGTAAAGAAAGACAAACAAAGTAATTCTAATCAATTGTATATTTAAATTGAAGGAATGAAATTTGAAAAGTTTTGTTTTGAATACCTAGGATCAGTAATGAATGCCACCGATCAGTTAAGCAAAGAATTTAATAGGAGATTATTATCCAAATATCTAACTCGAGATACTAAATGCCTTTTATACAAAACACATATAAAACCCATATTGATTGTCAGTTCCTATATTGATATTCAGTTGTGAGACCTTGACATGTCACAATAGGATTTTTTGAAACTTACAATTTTTAAAAGGTCCACCGCTGTGGTCTCGAGGTAGCATGCTGCCTTGTCACGCAGCGGACCCAGGTTTGATTCCCAGTCGGGACAGTTTTTCTGTGTGAGGTTTTTATCAGGGTTTTTCCTCACCTGTAAGACAAATGTCAGGAAAACTTTAAGGTCCAAACGGTCCCTGAAATCATATGGCCATCGCAATCACCATCATTCATATTCTTCTTAGATTAAGCTTAGGATTAGGGACTCTCCTGGCGCACCACTATCATCATCATCACCCATCATATCATCGGGGCAACGTAACCCCACCTTCCAGGCACCCCAACTTCAGAAGTTGGTTACAAGTACGCCATGCCAGGAGAGAAAACCAGAATGTCGAAAGACAACCTGGGGCATTTGCAAAAAAAAAAAAAAAAAAAGAAAAGAAAAGAAAGGTGTTAATAAAATATACATGGCCCAATTCAGAATGCAAATGCTTATAGAATTATATATAACTCAGATCTGTACCAACTTTATAAATGACCAGATATTGTAGCATCAATAAAAACAAGTAGATGAGATGGATTGGACACGTACAAAGAATGGGTACAAACTAGATACCTAAGAGGATGACGCAATCAAAACCAGATGGTAAGAGGCTAGCTGTAAGACCATTGCTTAGATGGTTGGAAGGACTTGTTGAGAATGTGAAGAAGCTTGGCATTTCAACAGACAGATGTGAGAAGGCGAGACCAAACTTGGGTTGTTGTCTTCATGATGATCATTTTATAGTTTTAAAGCCTATTTAGATGTTTAAATGTATATATTTTAGAGCCTAAAAGTTCAAAGTTTATTTATTAGCAAAAGTGTTACTAATATTTATAGACTGATTAAAACTTACTTTCACCAGAAGAGGCAGTTGTGCATAAGATGACAACAAGGAGCACAAGCTCCAAACCTAAAGTCCAACTCCTCATCTTTCCTCACTGTAATGACATGAATACCAGCAACACAAAATATCATTACTTTATCAAAGTAAAAAGTGATACAAAGCAAAATTATATACAAATGTATCACACAGGCAACAAGGCATACATGATTTTGACAGTCCATATCAACACATCAATGTCTAATGTAATATAAAACAAACTAAAGCTACAACAGTATAATTATATTGTAATTTAAACAATTAGGCAAGCAGTAAAATTATTTAATAATAATAATTACCATTTGTTTATATATTTATTTATTCATAAATGAGTGTTTTTCTTATAGCATGCCAATCTATCATGATTTGAATTTGAAACCTTTCTGGCAATAACTAGTTCTCCTATATTCAAAATACTACAGTTACAATTTCCTTGGGTGTGTATTTTATCTTCAGAGCTTTCGGACATACTTACACATCATAATTGTCGGTATTTTTATAATTTAATGTCTGTCTGTCAATACCATACATATCCATGTGGGCAGTGAGTGCTCTCTTTTGGCAGTTATTTAACCTAGACTAATTTAATTATTTGAAAATGCAATAGGAAGTAACATTATGAGGTTTTACTTAAAAATCTGCAGTAGCTGCTCACATTTGGTCAGAAAAACACAAAATAGATGTAAACACAAAATTATTAAAACAGTTAAAACACACAAATGAATTCACCTCAAATGAGAAAAAATCTACACACAGAAGAACAAGGAGAGAATTATGAACTTTGAAATTACCGGGGAGAGGAACCTAATTAGCAAGTTCTTTGGACCACAGAAAGAGGGAGCAGGAGTCAAGATCTAAGGCCGACAACTTGGGAAAAATCAGTCTGTGCCAACTGAAGATGGGGCAAACATGCCTTGAAACATATGTGTAATAGAAACAACTATATGAGGTAAGAATAATACAGACCAAATTTAATTGTGCTTATTTCCCTACAGATGTCAGCGGGTGACAAATGATTAACTCATTACCTCAAGGAGACACCTATTAGGCAACTAAGGTATTAATTGGATTGGAAAGGCTGATTAAATTTTGCTCAGAAGCTCAAATTTATACATGAGGTTCTTTCAGAAGCTTGAAAATCTTAACACACATGATCCCCAGTTTAAAATCTCTCCTGGAGGATTTGTCCTGCAGATTTTTCCACCAATAAAAATCCATTGATCTTGGCTGAGTTTGAATCTATGACCCTTAAGAACAGAGATTAGGAACATGGTTGGTATCTAATGTCGAACACTTGATAATGAAATCATTCACTCTAGATTAGGAACATAAAAACCCCTAGACATCAACAATATAATTTAATGTGGAAATTTTATATAAAAATTTAGGTTTATTTTATTTTAGTAATTTACTTATCATCACTCCTTATGTGACCTTACATAATAATCTAGGACAAATGTAAGATTAGGGTGAGTACTTTATGTTGGTTATTTTTAACTTAAAACTGATCAATAAGAAAGGACTTACAAATATCAAAACTTATGATTTGCAACATAGTATAATGAATAGTAACTCTTCTGGTTGTCTTTTGTCTTAATTCAATATGCAAATAGTTGAATAATGCATACCATCTGTGTTAATACCTTATTTTTAATACATCATCATATCTCTAAAAGAAACTAACACTCTGATAAATTTATAGTTCAAACACTATCATACCTAAGCTGACATTTGATGGTTCATATGATGCATTGGACACCAAGGTTTTTTATGTTTACATTGAGGTTTCCTCTGTTGACTGCATGCTGCACAATATGTAACAATGCAAGAATGGAATTTTCTGGTGCTGAAAAAGCATTTTGTAATATTCTGCAATTTGATAGAAATCATTGTGCTGCGTTCATTTTGGACTACATATTAAACACAGGCTCCCTCCTGGAAGTCTATAGAGAAATGGCATCACCAATTTGTCACCGCTGCTAGTTCATCTCCACAGAAAATAAGTGGACTTTCAGTAGTTTCTAATGAACATATTGAGCACATAGAGAAAGATTTCTTCAACTAGCTCTCAAAAGTCTTTGTGCAAAGCTTCTCACAAGCTGGGGATGCCGCACCAGATAGTTTCTAAGGTTTATACAACTGAATTGAATATTTTTACATCTCACCTCGTAAAACATCTGTGATTTTTACTGAATCGGTTTCAGAAGGCATCCCTTCCATGTCAGCTAAACTCCAACTGTTGAAATTGTGCTGTCAACACCAATTTTCCAACTGCCACCTGGTATAAGTTGGATGAAGTTTGAGATCAAATCTCACTTAACAGGAATTTCAAAATTCATGCACCTATATTTATTAATAATAATGAAATTGAAAAATTGGCGATTGCAGCTAATAGTCTGTTAGAAAAAACAAAATTGGAAAATAAATTATTGAAACATTTAGAAAAGCCTATAGAACTGACAGTTTGGGAAAAGATATACATTCAGAATAACAAATATAGGTTCGACCAGCCTCATGGGCAAGTGGTCAGCATTTCTGACTACAGTAAATGAGGTCCCAGGTTCGATTCCCGGTCAAACCAAAGGAATTTTTCCTTAGAGGGAATTATTCCTGTGGTTGCCCATGATCTGGGATTTAGGTTAAGAACTCTCCTGGCACTTCATTATCATTTATCGCACATCATACCATCAGAGTAATATAACCCTGCCTTCCAGGTTGCCCCAACCTAAGAAATGGATTATAATTCAGCCAATGCCAGGAAAGAATGTCAGAAATGCCATAAAAGACAATGTGATGGCATTATACAAACAAACAACAACAAATATATGTCCATGAATTTTGAAGTTCCCAGCGAGCATGATTTGATTTCGAAGTTCATCCAACCCATACCAGGTATCAGTTGGAAGAATCATAAAATTGAAAAATTGAAAAAGAGGCACAACTTTTAAAACATTTGGAAAAACCTTTAGAATTGACAATTTGGGACAAGATATGTATTCAGAAGAACAAATTTAGATCCATGAATTTCGAGATTTCTGACGAACGTGATCTCATCTTGAAGTTCATCAAATCAACACCAGATGGCAACGTTATTGATGGAGATTCCAACGAAAAGCCGGTAATCATAATGTCGGTTGAAAATGAGAGAGATGTTTCTCTTGAAAACTAGTTCCCGTGTTTAAAGAAACATGAAATATGAGGTAAGATGTAAAAATGACTCATTAATTTACAAATCAGATGGAATGTTGGTGTAGACAGTGCAATTTCAACAGTCAGGGTTTAGCTGGCAATGGAAGGAATGCCTTCTGAAACTGGTCCAGTGAAAATCACAGATGTTTTATGATGTGAGATATAAAAATATGCAATTCATTTATATAAATTGATAATTTACCTCATAGTGCTACCTTCTGTGGGTCATTTTATTGAAGTACCTAGGGCGTTGAGAAAATGGTTGCACATGAAAACATACAAATTGCAACTGCATCAGAAGCTTAAGAATCTGAATAGGGATTAAAGATTTTGTTTTGAGTGTCGTTGTCAAGAATTAGGAGAGAATGTTAGTTTTATGGAGCAGATAATTTCCAGTTAGTGAAAAAGTGAATCATCATATCTGCTGCATTTGGGGACTGATAATCCATGCAGAATTATTGAGTAAAGATGAAATTCATCCAAGCTAAATGTTTTTTGTATCATATCACATCACAAGCAGTACAATCCATTTTCCTTAATGATTGACTCTATCGATGGCATATCTTACTTCAACATGCTCAAACTTTGGTTAACCCGTCAGCGTGGAGCGACGTGACGTGTACGCAAGTTGAATTCTTCACCCAATGCGGAACGACGTGACATGTACGCTAGTTACACGCACTGCTTTAAACTGTAATTATGACCTTTGTGTTTACATTAACTATTTACCGTGTATACAAATTTTATGTAGAGACTTCAAAGTTTCTATTAGTGCATATATTAACTGATTACGGCCCTGAGTAACAATTTAAAATAATTTATATATTGCATTTATTCTTGCGGCCTCTGACATTTTTCTTAAATTTATAACTTGATAAAGGATTTCTTATAAAACTAAATTCGCCTTTTTTTGTAGATTAGCTTGTCTATCAAATTGAATCTATTTTCAAATCTCTTCATTTTTAATAATAATGTCGCAAAATTCAGTATAAATAAAGGCCCAACAAAGTTATTTCCGATTTACGCTACAGTACAGGACCACAACAGTATAAATTTCAGATATATATATATATATATTTCAAATGACAATATCCTTACATTATGGAAAGGTAGTTAGTCTACAATTCAGTCAGTATCTAAAAGGAAAGTGGTCCACTACAGACCTTAGAAGGTTCTTGGGATATTAGGAGGTTAAGGCTCCCACTTTTCTAAAGTATCGGTACTTGATGTAAGCCGAGTACTTATTTCTGTCTGACGGCCCATAACAAGCATCTGGTACTCATTTCAGTTAGAGGCTGAGTCAACCCCGGGTTCACAGTGCCGCCTGAAGGTTTGATTCAGTTTAAAAATCCTGATCCACCGGGACTCAAACCCTCGATCTTCCGGCTTGTAGCATGTTAATATTTTAAGTCCACACCTCCGGTGATGAAACTATTATAGTCATATTTCATCAACTGGTTTCAGTTTGGAAACCAGAAGAAAGGCATTGAAATTTAGGGTTGATGAAGGTCTTTTAGTACAACAGGTCTGATGTGTAGAAAGACCATTTTTTGAAGGCACACGACCTAAAATAATGTTTCAAAAGTGTTAGAAAGAAACATTTGGAGAAGGCTGCCCCCCCCTACAAGAAAGAAGGTCAGCGCATAGAAGCAATGTGTTTGTAATAAACATGAACAAAGTAAACACAAGGGGGAAAAAATACACTTATTGTTGCCCGAGTCAAACAGCTGGTTTACATTTTGAAGATTTATCACACCAATTTTTGAAGTTCATTTTTTTTTAAGATCCTTCTCTTTGTGTAAATATTTCGTTTTGTTGTTAGGTAAAGCCGGTTCTCTGAATTCTTCAAAGAATCCCTAGTGCAATACACTGTGTCACTTATGTGAGAAATTTACAAAAAGGACCTATTTCAACTGTGGCACAACAACTATAAATAAGTCTGCAAAAAATGCAGAGATGTTATGTGAGAACCGTAACAAATTTAATTAATTAAATATTATATTAAGGGTTCACCATAAAGGAATTGCAAAAACATTTAAATTACTGAAGATATATCAATTTAAATGCGTTATTGGAATACTGGCACTGAACGGCTGAGTTTAAATACCGGTGAACTTCCTCCCACATCAGAGTATTCCCGGCCATTTAAATCCATCCGCTCTGAAGGGTTAATATCACAACTAAATGAGGATTCAGATTATTTTTTTAATGTTTATATTTAAATTAATATTTTCCAATCCTGGATAGAATCTAATTTTTCTTCAATGTTTTATTATTAATTTCATATATCTCAATGATAGATAAATCATATTTGAAGAGAAAAATTATACGTTCAGACTGAGACTCTTCAAGACCATAAAAGGCCACATAGCCTAATGCTTACATAGATGATGATGATGACATAAAGGACAGTGTTTTTGTCCCTCCTCTACCATGCGACCTATGTGAATTTTAAATGACGGTTTAAGAAATCGCATGTGACATATTGTTCATAGTCTGGTAAGAGTTGGATTTCACCATCGATGTTAATCACATCACACATGGTGCCCACATCAAAGCACTGTAATGCAATAACTCACAAAAACAATTATGTTCAATGCATTATATGAGCCATCTATCTTCACCTTAGATGTGACAGTCTTTGAAGAAAATTTATGAAATTGTGACTTTCTTGATACACATGATGTATAAATTATGAATTTCTTCATTCTGAAATTTCTGCCATTCTCATCCTTTATGGGGCAAAATAATTATCTTGGGATCCTATTTTGTATATTTTTAGCTTGATTTCTTACCTTAATATAAGAGACCCTAATGTCAAAAGCCATAAATTATCATAGACAAGATTATTGTTTCATAAAATTTAATCTTTATATTATTATTTGATAAAAGCCGAGAAGACAGGAGACAGTTAATTGAATAATTACACAAGTTTCCTGCTTTAACTCTTTATCTGATTTCTTCATGTGCATGATTTTGATCTATTAATGATTCTACATATTAGATAATTTCATCTTTTCATAAGAATTATTGCCAATAGTTATCTAGTCATAATCTGTTTGGTATAGGGTAAAAAAATTCTCATACCTTTTAACGGTTCCTTATTAGTCTTCTTAATAGACTAAATTACTTGTGTATTAAAACACCTTTAAATATGAAGCTATTGTTTTACTGATAACATTGCTTGCGTACTGTCATGACAAGAAGTAAAAAATATCTGCAGTTTACAATAGGATGTTTGTCTTAAAACTAAGCCATATTTATTGTATGTATTTTTCAAATCTGTTGCTATATTAAGAAATTATGCACTGTTGAAGTTTAAATCATGTTTATATTATACATTAAATTATATTGTGATGAAACTGCATCCTTAACAGGCAGCAAAACCTAATCATTATTCCCATAAAACATAAAACAGTTTTAATAAAATGTAAAACATACTCCCATAGCAATATACATTATTGTGATTTTCAGTTGTTAACCTGGAGTTAAAAGTTAGAAAAATTCCCATTAGGAAACAAATGTTGTTAAATTTAGTAAAGGATTAAGTAGTCATTGACCAAATCAAATAAACTGCTATTTACAATCTGTTTATTTCCTGGATTTTAAAAATAAATTTCATTCAATATATGAAACATAGATCAAATGTTATGGTCAATACATTACAAAATTAGATTTAGTAACTTGCAAGTCTTACAACATTACCTACAATCGTGTTTTAACTTGATCATCTTATTACTAAACATGTAAATAACTAATATTTCTGCTTGGTATTGTATTGTATTGTAAGCCTATGTTTTCCCTTTACAGAGATTTAGGCACTCTCCCCCTACAGGGAAGAATTTGAACCATACTAATTTAGTTACACTTGTTTTCATACAGATGTCATTTTGAGTGGTACGTGGTCAGAGTTCCGCCTCATACTGACATCTAGGAAACCAAGGTAGTACTAGGACGGGAAAATTCGGTAAATTTTGCTTAGAGGCCTTTTCATTCAGGCTTAAGGATTTTTTACGAGCCTGAAAATCTTCAGACTCGGGACCCGCGGCTTAAAGTCCCTCCCGGAGGACTTGCTCCTTGGATTTTTCCATCCTAAAAAAATCCATCGACCCCGGCCGGGTTTGAACCCGCGAACCTTGGGACCAAGGAGCATAACCACTAGTCCACTGCGGCCGACTTTCTGCTTGGTATTTATTAAAATGTCACCTATACAGGGCAAGTCAAAATGTTGTGCAGGTTTTCAGAAATTTATTATGTGAAATGTAATGAACATATAATATTGTGAGACATATTGTATGAAAGGTAAACTCTCAAAGTTTTTTTTTTAAATATTCACAGATGTTCTATGTGAGCGCCTTTTGTTACACGACAGATGTCAAGCCGATATTCAATCTCCTGCCAAACTTTCTGTAGCAGTCCGCGGTCGATATCAGCAATGGCTGCTGTGATGCGGGCACGCAGTTCATGCAGTGTTGTTGGAAGTGGTGGTACGTAAACATGATCCTTTACAAGACCCCACATGAAGAAATCACACGGGGTTAGATCTGGTGAACGAGGTGGCCAATGAATGAGTTGTTGATCACCCTGAGATGCACGGCCTATCCAGCGTTGTGGTAAAGCCGTATTCAAATGGTCTCGAACACTGCCATGGTAATGTGGAGGGGCACCATCCAACTGCAGAATGAAATCTGGACTATCCGCTTCAAGCTGCGGAAGGAGCCATTGTTGTAGCATATCAAGGAAAACATGTCCGTTCACAGTACGTTCATGAAAGAAAAAGGGCCCATAAACCTTTGCATGGGAAATGGCACAAAGACATTCACTTTCGGAGAATCGCGTTGATGTTCCAGAGTTGCATGGGGGTTACCAGTTCCCCAAATCCTTACATTGTGTCTATTCACTTTTCCTGAAAGGTGGAAAGTCGCTTCATCACTGTAAACTACCCTCTCATGGAACTCATTCTCTTCCATTAATGCGAGAAAAATCAACACAGAAGGACGCTCGCAAAGCATAATCGGCGGGTTTTAAGGCTTGAACCAGTTGCAAGTGGTAGGGTTTCATCTGTAAACGTTTCCGGAGAATCCGCCATACAGTTTTTTGTGGTAGTTGAAGTTCTGTCGCTCCCCGGTAGGTGGATTTCTGTGGACTCCGCACGAAGCATGTGCGAACGCGTTCGACTGTCTCTTCACTCGTCGACGGACGGCCAGTCGATTTTCG
The DNA here is from genome assembly GCA_030220185.1 of Diploptera punctata. Lineage (NCBI taxonomy): Eukaryota > Metazoa > Arthropoda > Insecta > Blattodea > Blaberidae > Diploptera > Diploptera punctata. Next base: position 212,134 of record JASPKZ010007842.1, read on the forward strand.
TTTACAGATACAGCCTGAATCCCTAAATTGTGTGTACCACTTACGAATGGATCTCCCATCCGGCGGGTCTTTATCGTATCTGGTACGGAAATGTCGTTGAACACTAGTCACAGAGTTGTTTACATGGTAATCAAGCACACAGAAAGACTTCTGATCCCCAGTCAACGCCATTTTCCTTTACTGCTCTGCTGTTGACATCTTGCGGGTGAACGCGGAACTTTAGAAGTGGACAACTAAACTTTGAGAGTTTACCTTTCATACAATATGTCTCACGATATTATATGTTCATTACATTTCACATAATAAATTTCTGAAAACCTGCACAACATTTTGACTTGCCCTGTATATGTAATTAAATTTTGGCATTTAGAAATGAAGGCCAAATATGACATGAAAAGAAAAATTAATGTCTGAACCGGGATTTGAAACCGAGACTTGTAATGTTATACGTTAGAGAGATACTGTATATATATATACTTGCATTGCCCAATGTTAAACATTTAATTATAACATATATATATGTGTGTGTATACAGAGTAGAACAGAACTCTACTGACAAACATTCATAGATAAATATAAAATTATGAAATATTTACCTAAAAGGTATTTCATAATTTTGTTTTAATTTTGAATAATACCTCAATGGAACATCATCATGAATCTTATTAATGTTAAATACTCATAGATATACCTGTGATTTTGCCTAGATCAGATCTGTACACAAACTATTGAAACTTAAATATCAGGCCTTCAATCATGATAAGGAGAATCTGTTATATATATATACAGGGTGTAAATGAATTATACCACACAAATTTAACTATGTATAGAGGAGTATTATATAAGCATTTTGAGATAATGGACTAATGGTATGCGAATAAAAATGTCCAAGTTATGATTCAATTTGTAAAATGGTTGGCACGCCACTGATTATTTCAAATTAAAATGGAAATAATATGATACAGAGACTGTAACCTGCAACAAGTATGTGCCTTTAGCTCAGTGGTTATATCAGTCTTCTACTGATGCAAATGTAAAATAGATGCATCACGTTTGAAACTACCTACACTAAGTGTACACTTTTTTTTTCCTTTCTTTCTTTATTATGTATGTACCGTAAATTAGTTACGTATGTAGATTTATGTCTCATTTAATTGTTTATTCATTATTTTAAAGAATACGGTATTGGAATATTGGCGCAATACATGAGTTACAAAACTATCTATGTACATATTGTACAGACAATTGTTTGAAAGGTTGTAATAATAATTCACATACCATAGAGTACAACAGTTTTAGCAAATAAAATGTGCAATTGTATTATACAGTACTTATGTACTTAGATAAATGATAGTGCAGCGATCACAAGAGTAATAAAATGAAGAGGTACAGTGTATGTATACATAATGTTATTGGGAAATAAGATACAATACACTTGAGTCAACCAGAAAAAAAGTAAAACACCTGCAGACTCATTAGAGAATTGTTCAAATTGGCCACCTCCATTCTCACAACACAGACGACATCGGCAAATAAAGGATTTTCGTACCCTGTTCAAGATACTGGGTGTCTTGCAGATTACATCACATGATGTGATTATGCGTGCAACCAACAGTTCATCTGTATCAACAGAGGTCGCATACACCAATATTTTCAGTTGTCCCCACAAAAATAATCAAGTGAACAGAGATCTGGAGAACGAGGTGGCCACACTACAGATGAACTATCTCTTCCTAATTATTATTTCTTCTGACAACATACCTTTATTCACCTCAGAATTTTGATGGTACTTCTCAAAATAGACTCCTTTGGATGCAATGCTCTTCTCTCAGCTTTTCTACAAGTCTGCAAAGATGCTAGAAACTACTTTTTGACAGGTCTTTCAAAACTGTCATTGCAGCCTTCACTACTGCTTCTGAAGATGGAAAAAAAAACTGCCATAAAAATGTTTCGTCAGGTTAAAAAATAGAATAAAGCCACATGGAGCTAAATTTGGATTGTGGAGAGGGTAAGGGACTCACTTCACTTTGAGTTTTGTAAGATATTCAGCTACAAAATTTGCAATATGCGGCCTTGGATTATCATGGTGCAGCATCCAGCTTGTTTTCTGTCACCAACAAGATGAAGACAGAATTTCAAAGCACCATATTTTTCACCTCCATTGTAGTCGTAGGTGATACTGAACATGTCTTGATTTACACCCCACTCACAGAAAGGAACTGAGTTGGATGACCTTGAAACTTGTACCAAGTATATATAAAACATTAAGCTAACAAATATTATAAAACCAAATTTTTGTGTGTTAAATTATGGCTGTAAAAAATAATGATCATTCTTTATTGAACAGACTTCAATATGTATGTATGTATGTATGTATATATTATGATTAAGAAAGTTTTCTTGGGTTTTCCGCATCATGGATTCAAGCTTGGCCTCTGGCCACTGATTCCGACGTTTCGGCATGATCCCACATGCCATTATCAAGGAATGATAAGTTCGACTATCATGCCGAAACATTGGAATCAGTGGCCAGAGGCCGAACTTAAATCCATGATGTGGAAAACCAAAGAAAACTTTCTTAATCATACTTATATCCGCAAAAATCAGCAATATAATACATATATATATATATACAGGGTGTAAATGAATTACATCGCACAAATTTAACTGCTTACAGAGGGGTATTATATAAGTAATTTGAGATAGGGAACCAATGGTCTAAGAGGAAAAATGGGCGAGTTATAGGGAATCAAAGTAATTGACAATTAGTACGGATAAATCAATAGGAGAGCAAAGTAGGAGAGAAAATTATACTAGAATAGCTTCAGATCTTTGTGTTAATTCCGAGATCCTGATTTCTAATAATTAATCAACAACGTTTATGAAATATTGGATTATCAAATTCCTTAAAATGTCGAACTTAACAGATGATTGCACGCCACTGCACTGGTTAAATCAGAGCCTTAGCTAAGAGTGAAACACAAAATCTATGTAGTTACGGTGTGGCTTAATGGTTAAAGCGATGGATTTGAGATTCGAACATTGATGATTCAAATCACGACAGGCCACTTTTTTTCCTTTTTTTTTTTTTCCTTTCCCTGTGTGTGTACTGTGATATGTTGATACTGAAATTTGTTCAGTATAAGCATGCGCAAAATACGTATTCCCATATTGGTTATTACATTAACATCTGATTAGAAGTTACTTCAGTATCAGTCACTTTTAATGAAAGCATCATGGAACGTCTTTACAGTTATGCTGAACTTGCAACAATGCATCTGATTTATGATGCAGCACAAGGTAATGGTGCAAGAGCTGCTGCCATGTACACATAGTGGTATCCAAATAGACGACATCCTCATTGAACAGCCTTCGAGTCTGTTGATAGGTGTTTGCAGGAGCATGGGATGTTTAAGGTAAACAGAGTAGACGCTAGTGAAAGATGTACATGCTGCACTGCAGAGTTCGAAGAAAATGTTCTTCATAGGGTGAAAGATGATCCTTCTATTAGTACTCGTGCTATCGCACATGTAATGGCCATGAACTATCAAAGTGTATAGAAAGTCCTACACGAAGACCAGCTCTATCCCTTTCATCTGAAAAGAAGTACAAGCCTTACAGCCAGTGAACTTCGCTCAACGGGTACAATTTTGTAATTCGACTTTGCAGCAGCCACCGCTCTTCTTTTCCTCAGTGTTATTCATTGATGAGGCAATATTTAATATGGATGGGCTGGTTCTGAACTCAAAGAACAGTCATATGTGGGATTATGAAAATCCTCAACCCATCTTTGAGACGGGTCACCAGGAGATATTTTCAGTTTGTATGAGTAGGCGTAATTTTTGACCATATCATTGGCCTCTACCTTCTTCCCCAGAGATTAAATGGTGTCATTTATAAGACTTTTTAGAGCACGTCCTAACTAGATTGCTAGAAGAAGTTCCTCTTCACGTCAGACTCCTCCCCATTTCTACCAGAATGTGCAAAATCATTTGGATGTAGTGTATCATGGACGCTGGATATAGGAAGTGGTAGTTCAACTGTAGCGTGGCCAGCTCGCTCTCCAGATCTCTGTCCACTTGGTTATTTTTGTGGGGACACCTGAAAACACTGGTGCATGTGACCCCTGTTGATACAGATGAACTGTTAGTCGCACGCATAATTGCTGCATGTGATGTGATCCGCGAGACACCTAGTATCTTGAATGGGGTACAAGAATTTTTTAGTCATCAATGTCGTCTGTGTTGTGAGAATGGAGGTGGCCAATTTGAACAATTTGTCCAATGAGTCTGCAGGTGTTTTACTTTTTTTTTCTGGTTTACTCAAATGAGTTGTTTCTTATTTCCCAATAACATTATGTATGCCATGTGTACATACACTGTATCTCTTCATGATATTACTCTTCTGATCGCTGCACTATCATTTATGTAAGTACATAAGTATTGTACAGTACAATTGCACATTTTATTTATGAAACCTATTGTACTCTACAGTATGTGCATTATTATTACAACTTTTCAAACAATTGTCTGTACAATACATATGTAGATAGTTTTGTAACTCATATACTGCGCCAACATTCCAATACCGTATTCTGTAAAATAATGAATAAACCATTAAACCAGAAGTAAATCTACGTACGTAACTAATTTACAGGACATTCATCATAAAGAATAAAGGAAAAAAAAAGTGTACACATACTGTACGTAGTTTTGAACATGATGCATCAATCTTATATTTGCGTCGGTAGTAAGACTGTTATAACCACTGAGCTAAAGGAGCATGCTTGTTGCAAGTTACAGTCTCTGTATCATATTATTTCCATTTTAATTTGAAATAATCAGTGGCGTGCCAACCATTTTTGCAAACTGAATCATAACTTGGACACTTTTATTCGTAGACCATTAGTTCATTATCTCAAATTGCTTATATAATACCTGCCTATACGTAGTTAAATTTGTGCGGTATAATTCATTTACACCCTGTATATACGAATGTGTGTATGTATGTGCCAGTGTAAATCTCAAATCCCAGGAGTAATTATTCCAACTAAATTTGTTGCACATAATTACATTCTGGAAAATTGGCTGTAAGAGACCTTGCCAGGTAATGAACCCAGGCCCAACAGGCATGCTATCACCTGTACCAGCAAGTCGGACTCTAATTACAGTATAATAAAAGGTGATAAAAGGTGAAAAAGCTCAAAATTGATAATAAAATTATATTTTGTATGGTATATTTGTTACCATACATCATGGCAGCCAAAAGTCACACTAATTGTCCCTATTTTTTAAAAATGAAATCATATATTTTTACTTATTAGATTTTCAATTATTTCTTTTAAACTGTTATAATTATAACTCATTCCTGGGAAAACCAGATATGTGAAATCTGGCACAAACAAAATATATCTGTTTTTTCTCAGTGAACTTTCTCCCTTTTATCTAAAACAAAAATTGTATATTACAGCTAATAGAATGGAGAACTGACTTAACTTGCTATTACCATATGAAGCAGCATAAAGAACAATATAACAGCAAGAAATTTAAAAAAAAAATGGAAAAATTGACTTATCTGGTTTTTGCTGGGGATGAGTTTGATCTAAAAGCTATAACTTGACATTGAAAACTGTTGCGTGCAATCTGATTCATATATCATTGAGTTTATAGTACCCATGACAGTCTGCAAATATTTGGTCATGACAGGTTAAAGTCAAGGAGATTTTTTACTTTTATTACTGAAATATGTGCAAATTAAACCATGATCTTAAACTTCATTCATCACAATGTAAACAGCTAAATGTAGTTCAATGACAATTTGTGCAGGTGAGAAACTATTTCATTTAAGTGATGTTACTCCCTCTCCCAGGCCTACCAGCTGACTGCTGGCCTCACATCCACATGTGTTATTCATAGAAGTGCACGATCGCCAACCAGAAGAGGTAACATATGGATAGCATGTAGGGTTCTCCAGTTGTTATAGCTGGGTTTTTTTTCAATCTGAAGCTGCTACTTATTGTAGCCACCCACAATGGGTAGGCTATGATCACATTAGCTGAAATTTCGTGAGAAAATTTCTTCTCCCATGGGGACTTGAACCAGCGAAAGGCTTTTAGCTCTGTACCAAGATGTGATACCTTAAACCACTCGACTGCAATACTTTTTTGAATGGAATCTGACAGGAACAAGGAAGAGGAGAAGTTGGAGACGAGGAATACTCAAAACAATAGAAGAAATAGGCATGGAGGAAGGGAATGGAAATATAGTGAGGAATGGAAATTAGCTACATAACCTCAAAATAGGCACAAAAAGATGTTTAAGACGTTATAAAACCTGACAATAAATGTCCACCTTGCTGACTCAAATAGTAGCATGTCTGCTTCCTGATTAGTGGTTTGATACCTGGCAGGTTTGAAAATTTAAATTGTTAAATTAATTAAATTAAATTAATTGAATTGTAAAATTTCCAATCTCGGAGTCAGAAGAGATGGTGGTTTACAATTTTTAACTACTAGATTGTACACCAGATTCCTGCATTAAATTGCAAATTCCTCCACAGTATATATGTTGAGAAGGCATGTGATACTATTGATAGCAATTTGTCCATCAGATGGGGACATTAAGTCTGATGGGCCCCTTGGTGTTTTTCGACAGGAGTAAGTCATTTGTTCATCATAATAATTTTTAATTAACACATTCAAGATCATCAGAAGGAGGTTGATAGTGCAGATTTACTGATAAAACCTTATCATAGGGGGAATTTCTCACCAATTAAATAAGGAGCAGTAATTAACCCAGTATTTCTCACTGATATCCAATGTCAGTTGTTGACCTCACTAATCAAATATTATAATAATTATTTACGTATCAAGGGTATTATGTTGATGAATACACCTTGAGAGTGACAGACTTACTGAGTCAAGGGCCTCTGGTCTAAGAGTTCGTAAGTTGCCCAAGGGACTAATGATCAAGTAATGTCCATGGTGGATACAATATTTTATAACTAACTAAACTCACTAGCACTATCGAACCCAGAGGTTCATGGCCGCACAGACATAAGCTCTCCATACATCTCAATGCTAATGTTTTCCAATGATTCCCTGTATAATCTACTTCCTTCAAATCATGGTTAATGTTATTCTCCCACCTCATTCTTGGCCTACCAACTGGGCGTTTTCCCTCCGGTTTTCCTACAAGAAGCTTCCATGCACATCTTTCATTCCCCATTCATGCCTCATGTCCTGCCCATTGCAGTCTACGAAACTTAACTGTTCCTGTTGTTTCTGGCTTCCTATAAAGACTATGAAGTTTGCTGTTATGTAGTCTTCTCCATTCACCAGTCTGTTCATCTCTCGTTGGTCCAAAAATTTTCCTAAGAACTTTATTCTCAAATACTCATAATTTCCTTTCCTCCCTTAAAGTAACAGTCCATTTTTCGCACCCATTTAATATAACTGGTAGATTAACAGTTAGTTATATATTTAATTAAAATTACAGTGGGAGGAAACACTATGAAGTATTTACATTAATAAATGAGTTGGAGAAAATGTTTTAATATCTCATCTCACAAAGTTGTGTGTCTTCACGATACCAGTTTCAAAAGTAATACCATACTGATTTGGAATATGACTGAAGATGAAAGTAATACTATACTTTTGAAACTGGTATCGTGAAGACACGCAACTTTGTGAGGTGAGATGTTAAAATATTTTCTTCAACTCATTTATTAAAGTTTTATATATTTTCAGTTTAACACTTTTTTTAAAGGAGTTGGGACGACAAGAGTCCTACAATATTTTATAGTTTAGTTTTCTATTATTGAAGGAAATAAAATCATAGATTTTCTCCATTCAACAGTAATGTTTGTTTAACATTATCTTGGAAATGGTATCTATGTTGTATAAACAATTAGAGGGTGTAATATAAATTAGCGGTGGGCATAATATAAGTTCTTATTGCTCTAGAGAATAACATAATACATTTTTTAGTGTCTAATATTAAATTTATCACTTCTCATCAAATGACAAATTAAATTTGAAGAAAAAAATGTATTTAATATTTGTAGGAATTAGCACTATGAGGTTTCTTTTAATTATTATGAGTTAGATATGAGGTGAATCAAAAACCTAACTCATAATAATAAGAAAAATGTATGTCTACATCGGGATCTGAACCCAATGACTCTGGTTCTGTACACCAGCACTCTTACCATCTGAGCTAATAGGCTTCTTATTTATTTGTAGATTTTTCTCTATACTATTACAATTCCCATGTGTGAGAAAGCAGTGAACATTCATTCTACTAATGTTATCTAGCGGCTTCCTAAACAAGAAGACTCTAAATGGGAATTAAGATTACATTTATAGCGAGTCTGGTGATAATTCCCATTTATAGTCTTCTTGTTTAGGAAGCCGCTAGATGACATTAGTAGAATGAATGTTCACTGCTTTCTCACGTGCGGGAATTGTATATAAAGAAAAATCTATGAATAAATCAGAAGTCTAATAGCTCATATGGTAAGAACTCTGGTGTATAGATCCAGAGACATTGGGTTCAAATCCCAATTTATGCATTTTTCTCTTCAAATTTAAGTACATTTCATGTTTTATATCTTAGCAATTAATTAACAATAACAAACAACTGAGCCATAAAATAATAAATAGTAGTTTGAACAAAGGTGGCTCCATGGCGCAAGCAGTTAGACACTCACCTCTCACCACTGGGGTCCCGAGATCAAGTCTCAGTCACTCCATGTGGGTTTCGTGGTGGCAAAACAGAGCTTGGGCAGGTTTTTCTTGGGGTTTCTCCCGTTTCCCTCCACAAATTCATTCCACCATTTCTCCATATTCATCTCATCCATTTTGTTTCATTTCATTCATCTGTCCCTGTATGGTGCATCAGGGATGCAGTTCACAGACCTCTATAAATATAGGGGCTTCATCTCATCTCATTCCTTGACCTGACCCTGAATTAGACACGAGTTGAGGATATATATATATATATAAGCTTGCATTGCTCAATGTTAAACATTTAATTATAACATCGATAAAGCGTCACTGCTATAAAGTAAAATAAATATTCTCTTTAATTTGCTTACTTGATATAGTCAGCTACTAGATGGCAGTGAAGACAGTGTTCTCGCGACATCTAGTAATAATGGAGAGTATAATACATATATAAGAAAAATAAGTGTTTGAATTGGATTCGCCTGGTAGTGTAATGGATATCACGCTGAGGTACAGACTCAAAGATCCGGGTTCGAATCCCGTCCAGGCATTTATTTTTCTTATCATACCATATATATATATATATATATATATATATATATACATACACTTGTGTCCAAAAGTTAAGGATAATTAGTTCATTTGCCGACTTATTATAAAGCATTTGTCAGAATAATACAAAATTTGGTAAGGGTATGTCACAGATAATTAGAAACATGGCACGAAAGAAACAATGGCATGAATACGTCATTCACTTGTCATTTTCACAACAAACGAAAACTGCATTTCAGAATTCGAACATAAAAGTTGAACAACAATGGTTCAAATGATTAGTATGGGGTGTGATTACACCTGACAGCTACACAAGACTCACATCGACGTGGCATGCTAGTGATGAGGTTGTTCAGGAGTTCGATGCTCAGCAAATTCCACTCCTCATGAAGAGCAATGTGAAGGTCTTGAAGTGTCCTCGGAGGAGGCTGACGAGATGCAATTTGTCTCCCTAAGGCATCCCATGCATGCTCTATAGGATTCATATCCGGAGACCTCGCTGGCCACTCCATACGCTGGATATCTTCCTCCTGAAGAAACTCATCCACCAGTTGTGACCTGTGAGGTCGGGCATTGTCATCCATGAATATGAATTCTGGACCCACAGCTCCCCTGAAAAGTCTTACATGAGGTTTCAGGATCTCTTCTCTATACCGCTGAGCATTAACAGTGCCACCTGCGAAGATGTGAAGCTCTGTGCGTGCATTCATCATTATACGTCCCCATACCAGGAGGCCACCGCCACCAAATGGATGTCTTTCCATGATGTTCATGGGGTTGTAACGAGTTCCTTGCTCCCTCCAGATAGTCACGCGATGCGAATCACAGTTCAAGCTGAATCTGGACTCGTCTGTAAATAGCACGCTGCTCCACTGATTTAGAGTCCAGTCGCGATGTTCCTGACTCCACCGTAAACGTGCTCTCTTGTTATCAAGGGTGAGTGGGACGCACACTACAGGCCGTCTAGCATACAGACCAGCAGCTCTGAGTCTTCTATAGACAGTTTGTCTGGATACTCTGATACCTGAGGCGGCCGCAAGTTCTGAACTCAGTTGTCTGGCAGACATTGTTCGGTTTCTTCTTGCAGTTAACGCAAGATATCGATCCTGCTGAGGATTTGTAACTCTTGGACGACCTCCCACTGGTCTTCGCCTAACGTCTCCGGTCTCTTGGAACCGTCGCCATAACCTAGATATAAACATTTTGTGGCACATTAAGTGCTATGGAGACCTCAGTTTGTGTCTGTCCTGTTTCTAGCCGCCCAATAATTCTACCCCGAAGCAGAGGGTCCAGATGTTGTCTTTGTGCCATTTTACTGCAATCTGTTCTTACACTACATCTGATTATATCATAACTCTCTTTAAAAATGAAGATTTATGGAACAGGGCTTAACTGCAACAATGCAATTTTCATTTATAATTTCTATTAATTTTTTCATTGTTGAAGAGAGATTATAATTTAGTATGTAAACTAAACTAAATGTACTGAGAAACGTTTTGATAAATAATTTTTACTCCTTGCTCCTCTTTAAGCATTTTGATTTTCCGTTTTACAAATTATCCTAAACTTTTGGACACCAGTGTATATGTAGTTGGTACAAAATGGTAAACTTTTTTAGAAGTACTTATCGCACTCAGAGGTCTAGCATTACCATCCTTGCTTCTGGTACCAAGATTCAACTCAGACGGTATTGATGATTGATTCTTTTTAATCTCTCTTAGTTTAACCTCTCCCTTCATAGATACTTTTACATGCCTCACACCACCTGGTCCTTACATGGACACAAATTGTTGCGAGAGGATTTTAACTATGAATTACACACATACTATAAAATATAACAGGAAGTAATATTATAAAGTTCTACTTAATAAATAAGTTTGGCCTGCCTTCATCTTAACAAAACATGAGGTACCATAAGACAGAACTTTTTATTACTTATTACATTACTTTTTGACCACAGAAGTATATGGAGGTCTTCCCTGAATTAGTGATTAAACCAATGTCAGGTCCAGCTCAGAGACAACATAATCATTTAAGAAAAGACATGCCCTTCAATCATACATTCATACTGAACAAGGTAAATATTATATGGATTATTACGATGGCCAGATGGTGTATGGGGACTATTTGGACCTTAAAGTTTCCCAACATTTGTCTTATAAGTGATAAAAATGCAAAAAAAAAGAACTTTGATTCAATAATTATACCTCATAATGTTTACTTCCCAACGTTAATTTAATATAAAAAAGAACTTGTTTTGACTGAGGATTGAACCAACACCTGCTGCATCTCAAGGAATGACATTACCACTGGACTGTAATGGTGGGCCGATGGATTTTTAAGGACATAAAAAATCATGAGCATGGCTTTCTCAGGAAAGGAAGTAAAGTCTTAGGTCTCATGAATAGATTTACAGCACATAAAAGAACCTCAAGACTGAAATAAGAAGCCACTGACCCAAATTTATCAGATCCACATTTGCATTTTGATACTAATGGTTTGAGTTGTTGAAGAACATTGTTAAATAGTTACTGACTCTTTTAATACAGTAAACTGAATTGACTGTCTGAAATGGTGTAAAAAGAGTTTAATTTAATTGTTCTTTTTAAGTTTGTTAATAGGTAAATATAGAAACTTCATTCTTACTTTATAATATGAGGAAGTTCCTGTATCTAGCCTATAAATCAACCTCAAAAAAAAACTTTTTTTATAGATAAGATGAAGTCACTCAGTTATGGTATTATTAAAAAGCCATGATATGAAAAAGTTTTGGTTTCTTTGGTGTGTGTACACTGAATAATTACTGTGTTTTCTAAAGGTGAAGTATGTTGTGAGTATTATTTAAAAGATTAAGAAAATAATCCCAGGATTTAAGGATTAAACAAAAATGTCACATTGTTTCATGGACCAATAAAAAATCAAGGTCATTTAAGTGTAAGTGTGCAGTTGTTATACTTTGTTGTCATAAATTTCTCTGAGTATCTGTGGGATATAATATGACCTTCATGAATGTACAGTGATACTTAAAACTAATGGTATTCAGTAGTGAAGCATCTCTAAAAGGAATAATGCAATTAAGTATAATCTTAACCCAATACATTTCCAAATAAGTTAGTTAAATGGTAAGGCTTGAGAATAATTTGCGAAGTCCAGGTTTCAAACTCTGGTGCCAGCCAATCTGACAGGTTTTTTTAATTTCTCTCCATTGTCAAGGCAAATGCTGGATTGGAACTTCATCATCAGCATCATTTTCACAGTCATCATTTCATAGTAACATAAATAAAATGTAATAAATGAAGTCATAATCTGTAGCTGAGCAGTTTGAGGCATCATGCCTTGGTGCAGAGTTATGGGACTCATGCTAGTTTGAGTACCAATGGGGGAAGAAATTTTCTCATGGAATTTCAGCCAATATAGAATCAGTTCCACCCATTATTGTGAGAAATTTGGATAGCTACAATGAGTAATGGCTCCAGGTTGAGAAAACCAGCTAAAATGTCTGGGGGACTTGACATACTGACCTTATGTCACTCCTATACTGGCTATATAATTGTTCACCTCTGTAAACATCAAAAGTGGATGTGAAGCCAGCAGTAGGTCCAGAGGCTTCTAGGCCTCTATGCCATGGAGCTTTTTTTAGTTATAAATAATTAATAAATAGATGCTGCTGTATGACCTTGGATATTAAAAAAAGTCTATAAATAAGAAAAATAAAATAAAACTGAATACTCATAGTTAAATATAGGAAATAACTTTATGAGGTTCTTAATTTGTAAATTAAGAGTCATTTTTAACATCTTACCTCATATTTTATCTTGCTTTAAACATGGGAACTAGTTTTCAAGAGAAGGATCTCTCTCATTTTCAACCAACATTCCAATGAAAATCCGGTAGTCATAATGTCAGTTGAAAATGAGAGAGATCCTTCTCTTGAAAATTAGTTCCCGTGTTTAAAGAAACATAAAATATGAGGTAAGATGTTAAAAATGACTCATTAATTTACAAAAACTAAATACTATCTAGATTTTAATACTCGTACATGTTATATTTAATTTTCTGCTGATCTAGCTCAGATGCTTCCTGCTTCCTGAACTAGCAGGTTTGATGCTCAGTGAGGTTAGAAATATTAATTGTACAATTTTTAATCTCATTGCTAGGATAAATGGTGGTGTATAATATTTTAGTGAATTCTGAAGGAATGAAGTTATTGAGGTTATTCTCATGAATAGATTTTTGAAAAAAATTTACAGATCTTCAATGACCCTATCTAGACACTGAAAATGACATGCCCAAATTTATATATATACTCGTAAAAGGTAAAGTGATCCCACTACAGGCCTTATGAGAACCTTAGGGTAGTAAAAGATTAAGGCTCCCACTTTTTGTAGACAATTGGCACTTGATGTCAGCCAGATTGTCAGTCCTGCATCATTTCAATTAGAAGCTGAGTTGACCCCAGGGCCATAGTACCGTCAGAAGGTTTGATCAGTTTAAAAATCCTTAACAAACTACACTACAGCGTATATCCACACACACACATGCACATATATATATATATATGTCCACCGCTGTGGTCTTGAGATAGCGTGCTGCCTTGTCACGCAGCGGGCCCGGGTTCGATCCCCGGTGGGGACAAGCTTCCTGGGTGAGGGTTTTTTCAGGGTTTTTCCTTACCTGTAAGACAAATGTCAGGAAGCTTAGGGCCCAACGGTCCCCGAAAATCTTCCAGCCATCATCATCCTTATCATTATCATCACCATCCTTCACCGGTGTGGAAAGCAACGGGAAGCTACCACACCTACAATTCCCTAGTAAAGCTGCAAAGCATAGCATGAAAATGCTATGATTGCAGTGAAAGACCTGTCCCCAGGCAGAATTTCTATGGATGGATGTATATATATATATAATTTGTGTGTGTGTGTGCTAATACTTTAGGAGCCACAAATTTTGTTTTATCAGAGTCAAACTCAGCAATGTCAATCAATTAAACAAGTAAGATCGAGTTTGTTAACCAGCAAAATCAGACCACCACGTGTAGGAATTCACCTAAAACAAACATATAAAATTGCTCTAGCAGTTGCAATGATTCACAATGAAACTAAGCATATGCTAAATAAATAAAACGAGAAAGATATTCTCCAAAAAAAATTAGTGAAATTCAGCCATTAGAGGTGGGAGTTTACCTGAAACCTGTAATTAAAAATCACACTTTGTTTTCACTGCAGTCAAACACTTTTAAATGAAATGGTATCAGAAATTGAGTTCCTCCAGTTTTACAAAATAAATATATATTCCATAAATTTAACTTGCCGAGGAATTTGCTTAGTTTACGCAGTTCTTGCATGATGGACTTTTTTAATCAAATAATGGGAAACTGATCACTAGATATTATTTAAATTTTGACAAATTATACAACAATGTAGAATAATAACTTATGATTATGCATGATTTGTTTTCATTGCAGTCTGACACATTTAAATAAACAGGAATAAGAAATTAATATTTGCCAATTTGGGGGTTAAGGTGATAAGAAGTAATCGGATGCTTTTAAATAAATTAAAAAAACTGGGATGCCATCCTGCTGTATCCCATCCCACTTCAAGTATTGGTGATAACCATTCTAAGGTCTTCTCATAACTATAAAGTAAAGTAAAGTAATCCCACTACAGGCCTCAGGAGACCCTTGGGATAGTACGAAGTTAAGGCTCCCACGTTTTCTGGACAATCGGCACTTGATGTCAGCCCTGCGTGACGGCCTTTATCCCCAGAACAAGCGTCTGGTACTCATTTCAGTTAGAGGCTGAGTCGACCCCAGGGCCATAGTGCCGCCAGAGGGTTCGGGTCAGTTTAAAAATCCTGACCCCTCCGGGACTTGAGTCCTCGACCTTCCGGCTTATAGTGCAGTGCCTTAACCACTACGCTACGGCGTTCCCCCTCTTATAAATACTTATAAATGTATTTGTATTGTATTGTAAGCCCATGTTTTCCCTTTACAGAGATTTAGGCACTCTCCCCCTACAGGGAAGAATTTGAACCATACTAATTTAGTTACACTTGTTTTCGAATAGATGTCATTTTGAGTGGTCCGTGGTCAGCGTTCCGCCTCATACTCACATCTAGGAAACCAAGGTAGTACTAGGACGGGAAAATTCGATACATTTTGCTTAGAGACCTTTCATTCAGGCTTAAGGACTTTTTACGAGCCTGAAAATCTTCAGACTCAGAACCCACGGCTTAAAGTCCCTCCCGGAGAACTTGCTCCTTGATTTTTCCGTCCTAAAAAATCCATCGGGTTTGAACCCGCGATCCTCGGGACCCACTAGTCCACCGCGGCCGATTTCTTATAACTATAATAGTGGAAAAAAGAAGACTATTCTAATACAGCATGTACAGTGAATCGAGAGGAAAAGGATCCCTAAACTAATACATGACTGACAAGGGAACTTTCAACTATTGCATGCTGAAACCTACCTCAAAGAAGTGTTATGATGTATAAAGACTATGGCCAAAAAATGATCTGTCTTTTTAACTGCAAGGCACTAAAATCTCCCATTTTTAACTATAGGGACACAATACAACACCTAAATTGGTAGATTGTATAACCCTCACTACTTGCCATCAGTGCCGCATCCTGCCTCACTTCACTCCACTCTTACTCATCCAGGGTGTCCATCTGCTCCATACAGTGGGTTAACATTGCTGGATTCTGGCTTCGATTTCTGTGCCTTGCAGTTAAAAGTGGCATATATTTTTTTTTGGACATGGCCTTGGTACATCACAACACAAATTTCAAGGTAGGTTTCGGCATACATTGGTTGGCAGATCCCTTGTGAGAAATGAATAGTATAAGACTGGGAGTAAGAAGCTGTGCATCATCACCACAGAAGAACGGTCGTGAAAATACTGAATATTGAGTATGTACTCTGAAACCAGTCTATTAAAAAGACAAAATATGAGGTAAGGTGAAAATATTAATATTAAAAAAAGAATAAAGCAATCTAGCATGTGTACATCCCATACGTACCTTATGAAGGCATGGGTGCTCCTCTAGAGGGAGTTTATAGACCAAACTAATTTAGTTATTCTTATTTCCATACAGATGTCAGCAAGTGAAATGTGGTTAGCACAATATCTCAATGAGACATCTAATAGGCAATTAAGTAATTTCTTGGATGGGAAGATCAAAGGTACTGATTTAGGCTTGAGGTTCTTTTACAAGCCCAAACATTTTCAGACTCAGGGCTTAAAGTCTCTTCCGGAGGATTTTTCTCTTGGATTTTTCATCCTAAAAAATCATTGACCCCAGCTGGGGTTGAACCCTTTAATCTTGGGACTGGATACAAGAAACATAATCACCAGATCACTGCAGCTAACATGCAACCTAGTACACAAAAGAATCATACTTTAGGAGAAAAATTATACGTTCAGACTGGGGCTCGAACTCAGGACTTTTCACACTCTAGGCGAATGCTGTAACCAAGTGAGCTGTCCGAGCGAGCTCCAATCTAAACGCATTTTTTTCTCTTATATATCTACGTTTATCGGCCGCGGTGGACTAGTGGTTATGCTCCTTGCCTCTGGCCCCGAGGCACAGTGTGCTATTTTAACAATCTAGGGGGATTTAATTAAAAAATTCAAGGTTAATTAATAAAAGTGATATTTTGTAATTTAAATGTAAACAAACCTGTTAGCATATATGTGTAATTATTTTGTTCCTAGGCATGGGCGTAGCGAGGTGGTTGCAGGGGGGTGCGCTTGCACCCCCCCCTTGATTTTCGACCAATTAACACTAGATAGAATGAGACTTTCTTCTATCTGAAATTAGATGTAAAATTTTAAAAATAGATGTAAAGATAATAATAATATTAAGCCCACCAAACCCAATCAATGTGATATATTAATGTATCAAGTACCTGTCCCAATGTACATAAACATCGCCAGGAACTTGTTATAATAATAGTTATGGATAGGAGAAGAGCAATTTCTACATCGAAAATTAAAAAGAATCGGAGTGAGAATGGTACGCCAGAAAATTTTAGATCTCTATTATGAACGGCTAACGCAGCATTCACTTCTCGAATTTCAGCAGAGTACCTGAGTTTGCTTTTCGACGCCTAGACGCTTGTAGAAGCTTCGCTTGACTTTGACTCTTCATTGGCCGCACGCACTTCTGTAATGGATACCCTTTTTTACAGCCTTATACTGGTCAATGGTTCGCCATGTCTATGTCTCGTATTTTCTAGTACGTTCGATAGGCTCAAATAACACTGGTCAACAGTGATTTTGTTACATAAAAGATTTTGGGTGATTCTTATGCATTTTCATCTGCTGATTCCAAAAATGAAGTCAGAAATTTTCCATCACCCACCATTTTTTTTTTGTAATTTTGAAAATAATTATATTCCTATTTATTAGCATTTTTTGTATATAACATGATGATTAGAAGGATTATTTTACATCTATATTTAATTTCATTGTGCCAACAATGGACTTATAATGTTTTGCGATTGTTGCCTTGAATTCATAACTTACACCAATGACATTCTCCTACAAAACTGTGATTGTATGTTTTAAGTTCGCAGTTGAATAGAAGCTTTCTTAAAATAAAGAAGCTAATTCTGTGCTCACTTCCGTAGTCAAGTGAATTGTGATAGAAGTGTATTGTAAAGACTAAGTAGTGTATTGTAAAGAGAAGAGTAAAATTGTATTTGTATAAGAAATATGTCTCGAAAGTGTGTTAACGATAGTGTGTGGTGAGCTCACTTTCAAAGCGCAGAAGCGAAAGTTTACTCCTCTAATAAGAAGAGCTTATCACTGTTATTTTAAAAACAAAATAGACCAGAACAAGATATGGGCCCCGAAAATCTGTTGTACCAAATGTGTAACACTATTAACTGGCTGGTTGAAAGGATCCCGTCATATGCCTTTCGCAGTCCCAATGATATGGCGCGAACCTAAGGATCATTTGACAGACTGCTACTTCTGCTTGACAAATATATCTGGAATAACTTCCAAGTCAAGACACACCGTTAAATATCCAATGTTAGATTCAGGTACTTCATGGGCCAGGTTTACCCATACCAATTCCACCATATCACATAACAATGATTGAAGAACTTTCTGATGTTCAGGATTTACAGAATGATTGAGATTTTGCGGAAGATGATGCTATAAATGAAACTCACTTTCTAACACAGGAGGATTTAAATTATTTGGTTCGGGATCTTGGTTTAAGTAAAAGCAAGGCAGAATTACTTGCTTCAAGATTGAAAGGATGGAAGCTACTGCAGGATGACACCAAAGTAACTTTTTTTCCGCAATCGCCTAAAGGAATTTGAGGATTTCTTTTCTAAAGAGAAGGACCTAGTTTTCTGCAATGATGTTGAGAATTTGTTCCAGTCACTGGGTGTAGAGCATAAATCTGAGGATTGGCGTTTATTCATACACTCCTCGAAAACAAGTTTGAAAGGAGTGTTACTACATAATGGAAACATATATCCATCCATTCCTTTAGCCCATGCAGTTAGTATGAAGGAAAATTACGAGAATATGAAGCTCTTACTATCCGCTATAAAGTATGACAATTTTTCTTGGCAGATATGTGGGGATTTGAAAGTTATAGCCATCTTACTTGGGTAGCTTGGCTATACTAAATTTTGCTGCTTCTTGTGCAAGTGGAATAGCAGAGATAGAAGTAATCATTATATTAAAAAGAACTGGCCAAAGAGAGAGTCACTTAATCCAGGACAAGAAAATGTTCTTCACCAACCACTTGTACGTTCTGAAAAAATCTTATTGCCTCCACTACATATTAAACTAGGCTTGATTAAACATTTTGTGAAAGCAGTGGATCGTGATGGCAGTGCATTTCTCTTCCTCAAAAATAAATTTCCAAGGATCAGTGGAGCTAAATTGAAAGAAGTGATATTTGTTGGCCCTCAAATAAAGGAACTGATGAAAGATACGCAGTTTCAGAACAAGTTAAATATGCAAGAAGCAGCTGCATGGCAATCTTTCAAAAATGTTGTCTCAAATTTTCTGGGGAACTTCAGATCTGATAACTACAGATAACTTGTCAATGAGATGATTGAGAACTACAAGATAATGGGATGTAATATGTCTTTGAAAATTCACTTTCTGCACTCCCATCTTGATTTATTCCCTGAAAATCTAGGGGCTGTGAGCGACGAACACGGGGAGCGCTTCCACCAGGACATCGCGGAAATTGAAAGGCGCTATCAGGGTAAATGGTGTCCAAATATGTTAGCAGACAACTGCTGGACACTGAAGAGGGATATTCCTAAAGCGAAGTACAGCCGAAAATCCAATTCACATACATTTTGGGTGAGCAAATATAATTTCAGCTAAGATATAATAAATTGTAATGTATAGACAGGAAAAATGTTTTTCATGTGATTACTCGAAAACACTGGGTGATGGAAAAGTTCCGTAAAAAGATTTGAAATCAGCACAAAAACGTAAGTTAGAAACACACATTTTCTCCCTTGTAACATAAAAAAAGTTCAAATGTTGTTGGCCAGTGTAATTATCCAATTGACATATGCTTTACTCGAAAGTTCTAGACTCATGCTTTAACGTTGAACTACGCGTATTAGTGCGTGTATGCGTAAAAATGGATATCAGAAAATTCTTTGGTAAGTACCTATACAAATTGTATCATTGCAGTATTTTTTTCCCCTCGGATAGTTTAGAATTCATCACATCCGAAGAAGAAGATTTACCCACCTAATGATATTGGCAACTGGTTCGGGAGAACAACTATTGAGTAAAGAAGATAAAGTGAAAATTCTGACAATCTGCTGGAGTCCACCCGAAAGCTACAATTTTAGCAAAGATGCTGAACATTTAAAACGGAAATTCAAGCATTGTTGGATCCAACAGTATTTACCCTGGATAAAGTATTCCGCAAGACTCATTGGTACACTCTGTTTGTATTGTGTTCTATTATCCCCACATATTGCGAAGCGCATTAAAGGATCATTCATACAGAAGCCCTTCCAAAAATTTTTAAAATGTATGAATTCGTCAGAAAGTTTTGTGAGAGCCGCTGGCATGTGGAAACGGCCTATTTCCAATAGTCAGCACGCTTGTCTTTCTATGAAGTCCCTGTTAGTCAATAACTCGTAAGTTTCTATAAGAAGATTGCGGCGGGTAACTTGAAATATTTGTCTTCCATCTGGGATACCATTATATCTTGTGGCTTGCATGACTTACATTTAAGGGGCAAAACACCTGACGAAGGCGTCTCCAAGGATTTGATTCAGTGGAGAATTGATGTGGGGCACGCCGTAGCGTAGTGGTTAAGGCACTGAGCTACAAGCCAGAGGGTCCCGTTGGGGTCAGGATTTGTAAACTGACCCAAACCCTCTGGCGGCACTATGGTCCTGGGGTCGACTCAGCCTCTAACGTAAATGAGTACCAGGCGCTTGTTCTGGGGGTAAAGGCGGCCGTCATGCAGGGCTGACAACCCGGCTGACATAAAGTGCCGAATGTCTAGAAAAAGTGGGAGCCTTAACCTCCTACTACCCCAAGGGCCTCCGGGCCTGTTGTGGGATCACTTTACTTTACTTAGGGTTCTGTAAGTTACGTAAGATAGGTTTCATCTGTTTAGATTTACAAGAATGTTAATATGAGAGAATACTTTTAACTGTGTTCCAATTTAAGTTTATTATCCATATATTTTAGACTAGAACTTTCTTATATGGACGTATATGGCCTTCTAATTACATTATTTTTATTTATTGACATCCCTTTTGTTGGAAAGAGAAGAAAAGAATTGAGTTCATCTGCGTTTCTTTGGCTTATTCTTTGTTTCACAATGGTTTCCCTTACTTCCCGGCGCGCAATTTTCGAAGTTTGGTCCGGAAATAATAAAAGGGAACGTTGTGATGCAGTGTATGAATTTGTGTTTAAACAAATTAAGCATGTGATAGTCTCTGATGTCGTTATTAAGAATTTATAAAGTCCTACATGAGAAGTGTGTGTCAGCAGATTGAAGTAAGATGGAACAAATGTTATCGTCATCGTGGCAGATTCCTGGAAAGTTATTCAGACTGGTTACAAGAAAATATTAATTTTCCTGTGACCGATTGTCAATCTCTGCCTTCTACTTCTACAGATCAACCGCCTTCTATCTGGTAGGCCATCAAAATCATTCGAAGAATGTTGTGAAAAGATGAAAAGACGGAAGCTTCGAGAATTCGTTCGGTCAACAAGCCTAGAATAAATATCTACTGCTGCTGAAATGAAGTTGCATGATAAGGGAAAGAAAAAGACTCTGCTTCAATAGTCAAATAATTATCCCTTGCATCGCATACACGAGACACCAGAATGAAAAAGAGTTGACAGCTGTTTTTAGATAAATCGAGGAGTTTATCAGCTGATCGAGCCCAGCGATGATGATAGATGGTAGTGTTTCAACTCACCAATATATATAAAGACTAAAGTTGAGAATAGGAAAAAGTATATTCAGAACAGATTCAAGAATGAGACAGGCCTACTGGTGGAAAATTCCAACACAACAAGCAGGGAATACGAATAATGGAAACACTGCTCGTCGATTTTTCAGAAACACCGAAAAGAATGCCCAAATAACAGGTGTCAATTTTGAGCTAATTCGCCGTTTTCAAGTCATATTAGAAACACTGAGTTGTGGGTTTTTCATAAATGCTGATGCTTTTGGAAAGTAAGCTGATGAAACTGGACATTTGTATTTGAAAGAATACAGTTGGTTTTATATGCCAAGAAGTGTGCACAAAATTTTATGCCACGTCAAGCTTGTTATTGCCTTTTGTATTCTTTCGATTGGTCAACTTTCGGAAGATGCACAAGAAGCAAGAAACAAAGATAGTAGAAGATATCGAGAACATTTCACAAGAAAAACTTGGAGGGTCGACACAAACACCGATATTTTCACAGACTTTTGATATCTTCTGATCCATTTTTGGCCAACTTGGGGCATAACCCTAAAAGAAAGCACGGTATAATTACACAGGAAGTTCTCTCATTGCGCTCAGCACCTACTTTAGATGCAGAGGCAACAGATTCAGACAAAAGTGACTCAGATTATGCAGATTAATACTTTTGTACAACATTACTATCTGTCTTTTTTTCTTTATATGTGCAAAATAATGAGAATAAAAAATTCTTAACATTTTTCTGTAAGAATTAGAAAAGAAATTGTGCTTTTTTATTTAATTTATAGAATAATGACAATATAAAAATCATAATATACTTTCTAATAAACAGAATACGTGTTTTTAAAATAATGAAATTTAAAAAATACTTAATAAATTTATATGTTCTTAGAAATACAGGATCATTTGTATTTTCTTATATTTGTAAAATGATAACAAATTATGGATTTTGTAAAAAAAAATAATATGTAAGAACTTTTAATTTGAAAAATAATGATAAACAACTCACAATCATTATATGTTTTGTGTATGAAATAAAATACCATTTGTCCTCATAATATGTGAAATGTTTATATTAAAACATAATATAAAAAATTATAATATGCGCATGCGATTTTTTCATTTGTAAAATAGCGATAAATTAAAAATACTTGTTTTTTTAAAGAAATGCATTATATTTGTATTTTCTTCTTCTTCTTCTTCTTCTTCTTCTTCTTCTTCTTCTTCTTCTTCCTTCCTTCCAAGTATTAGGCCAAGGCCTGTTACGATCCTATAGAAAATTTCCCTCCAACGTTCGAGGGAAATTCTCGTATAAGACTTGAAAGCATAATAATAGTCCCTTCGATTGGTTGCTGGCCAAAGGAAGGCAAGACCAGTGATGGGGCTGCCATCTTATAGCCTCTGGTCAGGCTTTTCTGGAGAAGAAAAGAAAGTAAAGTAAAGAAGAAATGGAAGAAAGGAAAGACTCCCTAGCCCTCAGATGCCCAAATAGCGTCGGGGGTCGAAAAAAACAAGAGTTAACCAAGAGAGGTTAGATAGTAAAGTTAAAAGAGTGCAAAACACAAGTAAGTGGAAGAAATGTTTTGCACAGCTTGGGCACCTTGTGGTCGCCATCCACATATCCCCTAGATGAGGACCCCTGAGGGTTATTATAATATGTAAATCGATGATATATTATTCAAAATAATAAATTGAATGTTTTGGTAAAAAAATATAAAATAATTTGTGTTCATTAATTTTGTAAAATATTGGGAATAAAATAATAGGCCTACATAAAAAATATTTTTTATGGAAAATATTAGTAGGAATAATTGAAATTGTTAAGAGCGTTATCCAAATAATGTTACAAGTAGCATAGAAAACAATTAAGACTGAAAAATAGTAAAATTATCGAGCCAAGAATTAAATCCCCCTAAAATCGTCAAATATCACATTATGCGAGGGTCGCGGATTCGAACCCGGCCGAGGCCGATGGATTTTTTAGGATGGAAAATCCAAGGAGCAAGTCCTCCGGGAGGGACTATAAGCCGTGGGTCCCGAATCAGAAGATTTTCAGGCTCGTAAAAGTTCCTTAAACTTGAATGAAAAGACCTCTAAGCAAAATTTACCGAATTTTCCCGTCCTAGTACAACTAGTACATGTCAGTATAAGGCGGAACACTGACCACTGACCACTCAAATGACATCTATGCGAAAACAAGTGTAACTAAATTAGTATGGTTCAAATTCTTCCCTGTAGGGGGAGAACGCCTAAATCTCTGTTAAGGGAAACATGGGCTTACAAGATAAAAGAAGATATATCTGCGTTTAGATTGGAGCTCGCTCAGATAACTCACTCGGTTAGAACATTCGCCTAGAGTGTGAAAGGTTCAGGGTTCGAGCCCCAGTCTGAGCATATAAATTTTCTCTTCAAATATGATTCATCATTGAGATGTATGAAATGAATAATAAAAACACAAACGAATATTTGACTCAACAGTGTTGAACACTCTATGCAAAATTTCGAGAAACAATATAAATAGAGAAAAAATTACACCTAAACTGGGATTTGAACTCAATATCTCCAATTTGATGCAATGGTGCTCTACTATTGAGCTACTGATACACATCTCTAGGATTAAACACAAATGTCTCTCTTTTAGTCCCTCGAAACTAGAGAATTTTTTTTTTCACAAGACTTAATAGGGAAGTTTTTACAAGTATTGGGAGAAGCCATGATGGTGGAGTTCTTCTGTAATATCAGCCAATTATGAACATAATATGGAAATTAATTTTTCTATTGTGAGAAGCCATAATGATGTTGTTTTGTTATAACCTCAGCTATTCATGAACATAATATGGAAATTAATTTTTCTAGGCAAGGTGTCTGTGGGCATGGGGACATGCCCATATACTAGCAGGATGATTGTTTTACTCTGTGATCAACACATGTGAATGTGAGCCCAGCAGCCTGATGGTAGGCCAAGGACCTTCCAGGCTTATTGCGCTGGAGTTTTTTTAATATCTAAGGTCCTATTATATATATATTTTTTTAATGGTACTATGAACTGGTGAATATGATGAAATGGGTCCTAAAAATGAAATTCCATCCCAGGATTTGCCTTGATGATTAAGGAAAACCAGAAAAAAACTCAAGTTGGTCGACATCGGAGTCTGAACCCAGGACTTCCTAAATACGAGTCTGAAATATAAATACTACAGCTTGAAACAAATTGCTCGGTTTATCATTGATTAAAATTATTAATAAAGAGAATGGCATATTGAAGACTCAGGAAATCCAGGGGGAAAAATCAAGTTGGCCGACACCGGAGTTTGAACTCGGAACCTCCCGAATATGATTCTCAAACACTACTGCTTAAAAAATTACTTGCTTTGTCGTTGATTAAAATTATTAACATAGATGATAGCATAACAGAGAGCTGCCATTACATGATTTTTATGGAAAACCAGATACTTTAAGTACAATTAAGCCTCATAGATGGCGATGGTCAGGACATATGGCATTAATAGAGAATGAAAGAGAGCCAAGGAAATGTCTTGTAAAGAAAACAACCCCTTGGAAAGTGCCCAGTATAATGAAATGGGAGAACAATATTCACCATTATATGAGTAGGTGAATTATACAGGGAATGACTGGAAAGCAGTTCAGGATAGGAATGTACGGAGAGCTTATATCCGCCCGGCCATGAACCTCTGGCATCAGCAGTACCAGTGAGTTACTTTAATAAAGAGAATAGTGCACAATGAGCGTAATTTAGGGAACAAATTACCAACATAAAATTTAAAATAATTTTGATTTTTGCTATTGGTTCTTCTGTTAAAAAGCTGCCAACAGGAATCCAATAAACAAGAACCGGATATGTTGTGGAACCGGAATTACGTATTAGAAAAAACAAAACTCTGTTTTATTGATATACAGTTAAATTCACTAACTTACGAAAACTCTTATAAACTAATGAAGAAATAGGTCCAAATTCTGTATCATAAGAGTTAAACTTATTTTATAAATATAAGACAGGTCCAGGTACGGACGGCAACGTTGCATTGTGCCACGCTGGTTTTTGGCGTGGCGTGTGTGATCTGTGGTGCCGGTAGGTGGATTGAGGTTGGTTATTATTTCACTTATTATTTGTAGTTATTAACTATAAGATAACTAAAAATTACCACAGTTTTAACGAATTTCATTATGTAATTGTAATAGCGAATCTAATTTCACGAAAGATTAACTTGATTCAAAATACCTTAAACTCTGTTAGCGTATGTCAAATTGATTTTAAAAACATGTTCCTTAATGTGGGTAAATTAAGTTATTTCTTTATTTCAGTGTGGTGTATGTTCAGATATTTGTTCACCTGTATACTGACAAACAATGGTTGGGACATTGTTGAAGTCCCACAGAATGAGGATGTCTCCTGAAAAACAGGAGACACTCCTAAAGTTGTGCATACTGTCACTTGCTGCAATTCTTTGTAAGTATGCTGTGTTAATACTTTAATGTATTTTTGACAATTAAATTGATAATATTTTAATCAATTAAATAATAGTTCAATAATATTAGGCAAGGGATGAATATAAGGATCATATGAACTGATACACTTATTAACACACTTCTCAGTCCATGGGTTTTCGTCAGCCAAACTCCTAATGTGTGTGTTATGTGGAAATAAATGTGTCAAGTGGTGCAAGAAAAGAGCAACATTTCTAATAGTATTCTGCAAAAATGATTGATTGATTCTACGCCCATTGTCTTGGCTCAACAAGAATATGACACTATAATTTTCCATACAACATTGTAATGACTCTTGCACTGTATACTTTTTCCATTTTTTAATAACATTTTGGGCTGAGGTACGTTATTTGGCAGACACAATTCTACACTTACATTCTTATGCCACTGATGCACTAAACACTTGTAAACAGGTTTTGTACTGTTTTAAATATTTTGTAACGATCTTCAAACTTTCTTTACAATTTTTTATATTTACGTAAAACATGATCATGGATACATAACTTACTTACTACTTCCCCATGTTCCAACGTTGCCACCATCAACCACCCAACAAAAAACACTTTACTAGGATTGCAAGTTAGGAACTTGGTTGAAGAGAATTGCAAAAACTTGTTGGAAAATTTATTATTTTTTAATGCAAAAAATACAAGTCCTGTTTGTTATAAATGATTAGTTGTTATCAAACATTACTTTAAAAATAAATGTTAATCTAATATAATCTTATCATTATTTTAGCATGTCTAATTCTCCACTTTGAATGGAAAAGAAAAAAGAAGTAACAACAATGCATAACTATGTACATACGTGAAAATTAGATTTTAAAAAATATTTAGGTATGATACTACCGTATATGTAGACTTGCAAGTTTTATTTAAAAAATATTTTAAAAAACTGAGATGGTACGGAATATACAAATTATATTTTTAAAAATTTTGAACATATAAAACTGTATATAAGTTATCAAATTATATGTTAAAAAATATTTAAAAAACTAAAAAAATGAAAACTATATAAAGACATATTTTAAAAAAATTAAAAGATTAGAAAAGACGAAACTGTATACGGGTTTGTAAATAATATTTAAAAAGAACTTACAAAATACAAAATTGTACGACTTTTAAAATTATGATGAAAGACCTAGTAAATAGAAAGAATAGTGGGTTTAGAATTGTAGGAATTATAAAATAATTAAGAGGTTGTAGATGTTGATACGAATGCGCTGCATATTCAAGATTTGTTCTAACAACATGGACGGTGCACGCTATTTAATTTAATTTTGGAGCATCAGTATGATTAACACTGATGGCTGAAGGTTTATTATGGCTAATCTGTAAACTATTTTATAAACTTTGTGCATCCTGTGTCAAAGTGTAATGCAAACAACATTGTTTTTCTTGTCTCCTTTTTTAAATATTGGTATTACAATAGATTTTGTCCAACTTACAGGAATGTCTCTCCCTTCCCATAGTTTATTTAATTATCATAGTTTATTAAATAATATACATGTAATTAATTTTGTTAGGTTAGGAAGGAGGAAGCTTGTGTACATCCATTTCTTATAAACATGTTTGAGAATTTATTGCAAAGGTTGGTCATACCGATTTCTCAGATATGATTTGCCATCTGATAAAAGTTCATTAAGCATTGACATTTGCTCATTGCAGTTCTGTTGAACGTAGAAAAATTAATTGAATAAGTGAGCAGCATATTCGTAAGTTTTTTCTGTCTTCTTTTAAGATTAAATAAATAGTTTAAAAACATAACTGAAATATTTAACATTTAAAGGAAGGAGATTTATTTTAATTAATAGGAGTTGGAATATTCATGACTCACTTCATATTTTTAAATTTCTTGAAGACCGAAATTTTGAAGTGTTATGCATCATTATCAATTTTTTCCAACTGTTGAATCGGCGGTTGGAGATTCTGTAGGTTGATATCTGCTCCCTCAGTTGGCTGACTGATGAACTTCCAATTCAATTTTTTTTTTCTCTGAAAATTTCAAAATTCATTATTTTCTTTTATTTTTGTGAAAATTTACATCCACAAAAATATGGCAGTTACCATGTTTACTTTCTGGCAACGTATTGGTATATAATACAACAGAATAACTGCAGTTGAAATGGATTTTTGGAAAAGAGCTGCCACAAAATCTCAACTGGAAAAAATTAGAAATACAGAAATTAGAAAATGGATGAATGCAGAAAGAAATATAATGGATGAGATTGAACACAGGCTAAAATGGTATGGACATGTAAGAAGAATGCAGGATGGAAGACTACCAAAGGCTGTATATGCATGAAAAATTGAAAGAAAGATCAGAAAAGGAAGACCAAGAACAACCTGGAACAATAACATTCAAAATTCAATGAGGAATTGAAATCAAGGCAAAATAAAGTTAGAAAAATTCAAGGAACTCACAATTTGGGAGAAAATTTACATATTCAAGAATAAAAAGAAAACTATGAATTTTGAAATACCCGGTGAAAATGAAAGGGGATTGATTTGGAAGTTCATCGGTCAGCCAACAGAGAGTGCAGAAATTGATTTGCAGGAGGGATGACCACAAGACAGCATTTGTGTTGCATCGAGAATGTCACGAATTTAGTGACGAAACCTGGGTCTGCATAAAAATCAAGAAATATGCGGTGAGTCAGAAAACAACTCAAATTTAATTAATCAATGAGTAAATTTGGTGTAACAGATGAAGACACAGAGGACAGAGAACAATGGAGAACTTTAATTAAGCGAAATTTGTGAATGCTTGTTGCAAACTGATAGTCTATAAGTCCGTAGTCATTTATATATTTTTTTAAATTAATTAATTTTTTTTTAGTTTTTCATTTAATTAACATTAGTTTCATGTTGATTACTAAGATTGGTTGGAGAAACCTACAAAGATGAGGAAAATTCTCAAAATGTATGAATATAATACAATTTAATTAATCCTTAAATTCACAATGTATACTTAAGATAAATTAGTCTAATTTATGTAATATTATTTAAGTAAGTAATAGAAAAATTATTCAGCAGAAATAATTAAAATTATAATAGTAATAACTCATGATAGGTTTGTTTTCTCTGTAAATAAATAATTTATCAGACTCAAGTTATAAATTTTAAATTATACCTCATAGTGTTATTTCCCATCGTAATTTTTATTTTAAAAAAAGTTTAAATAAGTTACCATAAGAAATTGAATTCCTTCAATTTAACAAAAGAAAGATATTTAACTTTTATAGGAATTAATCACTATGAGGTTTAATTTATGGTGAAATTAAATGTTTCTTACCTCTCCTCATATTAATTTACTAAGTTGATCGCGATTTCGAGACTATAACTGTCTCATCATCAAAACTTTGTTCCATTGTTCTGATGATGAGACAGTTATAGTCTCGAAATCGCGATCAACTTAGTAAATTAATATGAGGAGAGGTAAGAAACATTTAATTTCACCATAAAGAAAGATATATTCCATTGTTGGATCACAACTTTGATTTGCTGAGGAATTCGCGTAATTTGTACAGTTTCTGCATGATGGACTTGAAACTAGTGATCTGCGGGCTGATCATAAATTAGCCATTTTGAATTGTCATAGTATAACTGTGATGAAGAGGTAATTTTTTTACGTATTTTAACACATTTAAAATGTAACGAACTAAAAGCTAACCTAACCTAATTCAATTACTCTAATCTAGGTGAATCTCATGGAACACCCTTTTTTTTTTACGCGGTTAAATATGTACATTTGTTTGTGTTTTACACAGTTAAATTCGGATATAAATCTTTGTTACTGTTATCGACAGAGCATGTTGTTGAAACCAATTATAATCGACAGAGATGCTGTGGCAATGGGTTTATTGCTGGTTAATAGTGTGGTTATCGCTGGTTATGACGTCAACACTCATTTGTTTCCTGATCGACCAATCAAAATAGCCTTTTTCTTTTAATTAAAGTTTGTGGCAAAAAAAAATCTTATTTTAAAAACCCCACTGGTAAATGTGTTTTGGTAAGCCTAATGAACAATTGTGTATACAGTATTTGTTTTAAGTGTATCGTTTTATATATTGGTTGATAATACTGTAATCATTATGTTTTACTGAATAGTTGACTAGGCTGAGTTGTTTTGCTTGGTGAAACTTAAGATTGACATACCTACCATAATATCTGATTTCAATTAAAATATTTTTTTATAGCATTTGCTACACGTCTGTTCTCTGTGTTGAGATTTGAAAGTGTGATTCATGAATTTGATCCTTACTTCAATTATCGCACAACCAAATTCCTGGCAGAAGAAGGATTCTACAGTTTTCACAATTGGTTTGATGACAGAGCATGGTATCCTCTTGGAAGAATCATTGGAGGTAATATCAAATCAGTTTTTATTTTTCAGTTTGCCATATCCAGATAATTTTTCAATTTGTCTCATTCATTTGTTAAATTTAGAATATATTTTTATAAGAGATCAGATCTTAAAGGGAAAAATATATTTAATATTTGTCAGAGAAACTTTTTGAAAAACTCACCTCATTAATTTCTTGCTTTCACGAGACCCAGGTTTCAGACAACATCTTGTCCATCATCAGTCACAACTCCTACTGATTAAATTCTTTGACCGTCAACTTCTCTATTGTCAACATCTTCTGTGCTGCCATCTATGGTTGAATTTATAAACTTTGAAATTAAGTTTTGTTTGTTGGGAATATCAAAGTTTATTGATATATATATATATATTCTTCTGAATCAGTCGTACTGAACAATTTGATCAGTCGGAGTTGTGACTGATGATGGACAAGATGTCTGAAACATGGGTCTCATGAGAAGCACAAAATTTATGAGGTGAGTTTTTCAAAAATTGTCTCCGACAAATATTAAATGATTATTACCTCATAATGTTTACTTTCCAACATTAATTAAAAAAAGTAAAAAAATATATTTAAAAAAAGAACAAAAAATGGGAACCATTAGAAAAAGAGGCATAAAAAATAAGGAATTTATAATCATATTGCTTCCACTTTACTGTACAGGAATGTCATTCTTCTTTATAACAGAAAACAGTACCATCTTGACTGCTGCGTTCATGACTCAATTCCCACCAGTGTTCATCCCATAGCTTCAAAGGTCATTGTTTCCAGTATATTAATCCTATATTTTGTAAGGTTACAGTCCACAATATACATAATATAAATGAGATTGTGGATACATTCCTGAATGAATTAATATACAAAAAATATTTTTTTTGCTTATTTTCAACAAGTCTCCGCCACTGCCCATACAGCACATGCATCTTTGGCTGAAATACCCTGTATATTTGGGTTTCTATTTATGTGGGCACTGAAAGATAGGATGTACAGAAATAATAACCCATGCCTCCTTAATGAACTTAAGCCAATATACAAACTGAAATTCGATCAATCTGTGCAGGAGAACTCGATGTTTTAGTATAGAAATTTCCTAAGAAGATGGAGAAAAAAAATGTGTGTGTGAAAAATGAATTACATATTCAACATCTGTTATAAACAAGGTAAGTAAATATACTAAGAACATGAATGAAAGCATTGTATATCACTGAAATATATAGGCCGGGAGTTGTAAAGGAGAATAATATCCCTGTATTAACAAAAAATGTATACTTATTTTATTTATTTAGGACTTTCTACAATGTTGTAGTTTTCTTTAAACAATCGACAATAAAAAAATTATATATATATATAATGTCCACTATAATCTTCTTTCTCCGTTGTTCCATATGCAATGCATCTGTATCTTGTCCTTTTCATAGATCTTGCTCCAGCCATCCAGTTTCTATTTAGTCATCCTTTTCCTGTTTCTCCTATACATGTGTCCCGAAATTATACCGACAAACTTTGGAAGCTGATAGATATTAATATTTTAAACACTTTTTGTTAAGGGGAGGTTTTTTTGCTGCGGTGCTTCATTTAAGTGCTAGACACGTTAATGTCATTACTGCCTCCCACCCAGTTGGTTTAGATACGTAAATTACATTTGTGTACACCAGACCTCAGTTAATGTGACCTCTGAAATGTAGCATGGGGATTTTTGAAGGCCCAAACATGTGTATTCCCACTGTTAAATAACTGCTCACGTGTGAAACGTGCTTCATCTGTGAACATGACATGGGATGCAAACAGTACAGCATTTTCAATTTTGTCCAGATACCATTGACATAATTGCTGTCGCAGAGGATAGTCTTAGGCCTCATTGCATGGACCTTTTCAAGGTAAAAGGGTGCAACAACATTTCCTGCAGAATTCTTCCCACAGTGCTTTGACTTATGTGCAATTGTCGAGCAATGGCACGAGTACTAGCTGCAGGATTGTTCTCAATGCACCACAACACATTTTCCTAATTCTCAGGAGTGCATACAGAACGTGGCCATCCTTGACCTTCTGCTCGTCTATCCAAGGATCCTCTTTCACATAGTCTATGTTCAATGCTGGCAAATGTAGTGTGATGAGGAACTCTTCGGTTTCGGAACTGTTCTTGGTAAAGCCTTACAGCCGCATGACCCAAACCAGCTTTTCCATACACCAACAGCATGTCCGTCATCTCACTCTACGTGTACCTTTCCATGTTGTAACTAAAGTAGTATGCAGCCGGCATTCCAGCAAACTAACGCACAATGTCAAGGAAACACAACGATGAGCTCAGGAAGTAAACATGTATACTAAACGAATTGAAGTGTCTCTGTTTTGTTCCTTTCGTGTGTTTCCTTTAAAAGATACATACTGTACATAAATATAATTTACATATCTAAACCAAATGGGTGGCAGGCAGTAATGACATTAACTTGTCCAGCGCTTAAACTTAACAAAATGTCTTCTTAACTAAGAAGCCGCCATTTGCAAAGATAGAAGCTATGGTTTCAAGCATTTGGCGCGAGGGAATTACAATTACGTACATAAGAGAAAAATTTGCGTCTAGTCGTAACTCGCCTCGGTAGCTCAGTTGGTAGAGCACTTGGCCCGGAAAGCCAAGGGTCCCGGGTTCTAGTCCCGGTCTAGGCGAAAAAAAAAAAAAATTTTCTCTTCAAATTTAACAAAAAGTGTTTAAAATAATGTTATCTATCAGCTCCTAAAGTTTGTCGGTCTAATTTTGGGACACCCTGTATAGTGATTATTACTCACTACCTTAGGTAGTCTTCTATCTTCCATTTTAATCACATGTCCGAACCACTATAATTTTTTCTCAAAGAATTTTATACTTCTCCATGGTGTGACAGTGGTAGAGTGTTAGACAATTCCATAAGATTTTAACTCTACCAGGTAAAATAAAGCTATTATTATTATTATCATCATTATTATTATTATTATTATTACTATTACAATGATCCTTAGTTGCACTTTTAGAAGTTAAAGTTTATTTTCTTTTTACTTAATTTTCGGAAGAAGATTAATCTCCTATTGTAGCTGAGTGGTTTAAGGTATAAAGCCTTGGTGCAGAGCTACAGGACATATACAGTCAACATTAATAAGATTCATGATGTTCTGTTGAGGTATTATTATTCAAATTTAAAGTATACAGTTATGAAATGTTTACCTAAAAGGTCCGTCTCCTCAACTTTATTAGTTATTTATCTGTAGTGCTTTCGGGACTAGTGATTAATATGTGTGAATGCGAGGCCAGCAGTCGGTTGCTAGGGCAAGGACCATGGAGCTTTTTTATCTTTTCAATGATTTAGGTTATTTTTATGTTGTGTCATGGTTGATTGTTTAAACAGAGCATTAATATTATATTTTGTTGTTACCAGGTACTATTTACCCAGGTTTGATGGTAACTTCTGCAGTGCTATACCACTTAGCTTGGTTAGTGAATGTTACCATAGACATCAGAAATGTGTGCGTTTTCCTGGCTCCATTTTTCTCCAGTCTTACTACCATAGTTACTTATCTTCTTACAAAGGAACTGAGGGTAAGGATACTTTTGTATTTTCTTAAAGTTGATCTCAAAGGACTTACAATTATCAGTGACAATGTCATCCTGTCCCTGGTTTGTGGGTTCAAGCTTGAGTTGATTGATTTTTAAGGGCATAAAATTCCTCACTATGGCTTCCTGTGGAAGGAAAGTAAAGCATTGTATCCCATGTTATAGATTAATGGAAAATAAAAGAAGTTCAAGTCAATGCCCATGCCATATTGAGAAAACTAGTTTTCATTCGATCACCAAAATTAAGGAACTTTGGTCATGGTTAGTACTTGGATGGGAGACCACCTGGGAACACCATATGGTTTTTAAATTAATGTTGGGAAGTAAACATTATGAGGTTATATCATTAATAGTGAGTGGAGAACATGTTTTTAACAACTCACCTCATACAAATTCAAATTTCTTTGAGACCATTGGTTTCAGACGACTTTTCGTCCCTCTTCAGTCATGACTCCAACTGTTGGAAGATATACATTGGAAAACCAGATGGCAAAAGATGTATTGTCAGACATAAAAAGAAATAGTTGGAGGTTGTAGAAGAGGATATTAATGAGATGGGAATAAGACACTGAAGGAGAAGGACATGGGATAGACAAGACTAGAAGTCTATAGTTCGGCAGGCTCTGGCTCTTGAAGGGCTGCAATGCCACAGAGAGAGTACTTTTTATACCATTTCTCATCCTTGCTTACTCCAATCTTTACCCTGAAGCTTTGGGTTTTTTGTTTTAAGTTAAATTATGACTGCAAAAATGGTTTCAGAAGCAAATAAATTACTAAACAGAAACAACATGATCAGGCACCTCCCTGCACAAGCTTTAGATAGAAAGAATATTTCATTGGCTAGAGAAGGTGAGATCAGTTTCTTTTGCTACTGTGCATCCAGCTTTTGCAACAACTATCCACATTCATACATCTCTATAACTGATGACCAGGCAAGTCAAAAATCACTTATCATCCTGGAATACATAACAAATTTCAAAAAATTTTCAAGAAATTCAATATTACATTGGCACCGATAAATAAATTTAGCCTTGGTAACTTATTAATAACCAATAAGAAAATGAACACCCCAGATAGTAAAAAATCTGGAATTTATCAAATTGATTGTCGAGATTGCAATAAAGTATACATAGGAAAAACAAAAAGAAATTTGGACACTCGCACAAAGGAACACTTTAGAAATATTAAAAATGGTGAAATTGAAAAATCAGCTATTGCAGCACAGTTTGTTGGAAGGTCATAGAATTGAAAAAGAAGCTAAACTTCTAAAACATTTGGAAAAACCTTTGGATTTGACAGTTTGGGAGAAAATATTTATACAGAAGAACAAATTTAAATCTATGAATTTCGACATTCCGGATGAACATGACCTCATCTCGAAGTTCATCGAATCAACACCAGATGGCAACGATATCTCAAAGTTCGTCAAATCAACACCAGATGGCAACGTTATAGAGGGAGATTCCAACGAATATCCGGTAGTCATAATGGCGGTTGAAAATGAATGACAAGATCATTTGAAAACTATAGTTACCGTGTTTGAAAAACATGAAATATGAGGTAAGATGTTAAAATGACTCATTAATTTATTAAGTCAAAAACAGTTTGTTGAATAAGATACTGTGACGTGTTGTAGTAGCATCATTTAAAATGCGCGGGCCGGCGAGAGAAACCTCGCATTGGTGGACTGGATTGGCAAATAGCCAATCGCGAATCAGGGATCCACCGAATTTTCTCGGCTAATAAGCTAGAGAGTTCTATGAACATCTATTCCTCCGTTCGAGAAACATAGAAGACAAGAGGGTTCCATGTAGAAACATCTCGTTCATGGGCCTGGAAATTTCCGTTAACTCACCTCTAAATATGTGGCGAGGTCGGAACGACCCCCCAGTCACGTGTTGGATGGTGAGTGATTAATTGTGCATGTAACGGTGAAGAAGGATTGTGTCTGCAACTGTGTTAGAAGCGATTGATTAACATTATAAAAATAATAGTTAGAAGAATAAAATTGTGATTAAAGATTTAGTGTTAATTGTAAGAAGAAAATAAAGTGGAAAGAAGAATTTTATATAACAATTGTGTATTCATTTAAGTCCAAATACATAAAAGGAAAACCCAGTGCCATCCAGCTACAATACTAAAAACTTTTGTTGTTTTAAAACAGCTGTTCAGGTTGTAGGGTTTGCAGATTCAAACCTGGTCAGGGTCAATGTGTTAAAAAGGTGTAAAAGTTCTAAGATGACTTCCGGAAAGGAAGTAAAGCCATAGGTTCCATGTCGTAGATTTACGCTACATAAAAAAACTTATTTTCTTCTTCTTCCTTCCAAGTATTAGGCCAAGGCCTGTTACGATCCCATAGAAAATTTTCCCTCCAGTGTTTCATAGGATGGCCCAGTGATCTTCGTCCTCTTGGTATATAATTATAAACAGCTTTGGGGATCCGATTTGAACTCATTCTTTCTAGGTGGTGTTTCCAATTTAGTTGGTACTGTTTAATATATTCCAAAATTGGCGTAGTATAATAAAACTTCAAGCCTGAAATAATAGGTCCTTGAGCAAGCTTTAGGGGGCACACACCATGGTGTAATTGGTTAAGGGAGTGGAGTCAGATTTTTAAAATGACCTAAACCTTTTAACTAAAAAGAAATTTATGCTTGCTCCTGGAGATGCATGAGTAGCTCAATGGTAGAGCACTGGCATGCAAAGCTGGAGATCTTGGTTTCAAATCTCTGTTCAGGTAGAATTTTTTTTCTTGACTTATGTTAACTATTGCTTACAGGTAGTTGTCTGTGTATATTAATTTCCTATTGTATTCATAATTAGTTGAATGTGTTGCAGTGGAAAAACAGACCCACAATTCTCAAATACTGAACAGTCAGAAGTCGAAAGATTTGTTAATTCCACAACACTTCTCTTTTTAATGCAACATCTGTGTGAAATTTGACTGTAACTATCAACAGAAGTAAACAATTTTTCTTTCTTAGCTCTACAGCCCATGATGGGTTTTGGCTTCCTCACTGTCCTCCATCAATCATCTCTCTCTATAACTTTCTTTTTCCACTTTCATTTTATCAAGATTACTCTCTTATTCTTCTAGCCATCTTATCCTTGGTCTACCTCTTCTTTTACTTCCAAGTATCACTGTTTAAGATATTTTTGGGCATTTTATTTTAATTTATTCTATAGATGTCCTAAAACTCAGTACATGCGATTTTATAAA
The DNA here is from genome assembly GCA_030220185.1 of Diploptera punctata. Lineage (NCBI taxonomy): Eukaryota > Metazoa > Arthropoda > Insecta > Blattodea > Blaberidae > Diploptera > Diploptera punctata. The sequence continues at coordinate 249,523 of JASPKZ010007842.1, forward strand.
TTTTGTAATAACTTGTCCTTTACAAATGTGTTGTATTTCTTGATTATTTATTATTCTCCATATTCAACTTTCACATACTGGTCAGAAAGAAATCATAGTTTAGTTAATTAATGGAGAATTTATTTTAATGGAAATTATGGTTTTTGTTGCAGGACTCAGCGTCAGGATTGGTTGCAGCAGCTATGATTTCAATTGTACCTGGTTATATCTCTCGATCAGTTGCTGGATCATATGATAATGAAGGTTTGGAAAAAATATTCAGTTTTACACAACAGGTGAAATGATTCTGGAAAACCCTAATCCTTGAGAGTAGAAAAAATATATATTTTATGGAGTTATGATTAATATATGTATATATTTCCTTGGGACATGCCGTGACATTATGCATTGGTGCAGAGCTAAGGGTCTTGCACTGGTTTGAGTCCCCAAATGAGAAAGAGATTTTCTCGTGGAATTACAGTCAGTATGGGACTGGTGCTCACCCATGTTGCCCCTGTACTGATAGGATGATCATCCACTTCTGGGATCTTAAGCTTTTCACACACCAAGTAGATTGTTTTTTTGGATGTACCACAGTGTAGTTGATTAAGGCAACACACTTAAAACTGGAATTTCACAGGTTCAATTCCAGATTGAGTCAGGATTTTTGGCTTAAATCTTCGTTGACTCAGTCTCTTATGAAAATAGCTACCAGATGCATGTTCAAAGGGTAAATGTAACTGTCACGCAGAGTTGACTTTTCATGCTGATTATCTACAAAGATGGGAGCCTTAATCTCCTACTACCCCAATGGACTCAAGACTGTGGTGGGATCACTTTACCTTTTTATTTATTTTCAATCTTGGTGCCAAGATAGGTGGTGGGGTTGTACAATTTTAATCGCTAGTTTGGGCACCACATTCCTGCATAAATTGCAGTATCCTTTGCAGCACATATGTTGAAAAGGCATGTTGTACTGTCGAAAGTGATTCGTCCATCAGATGGGGACATAAAGCTTGGCGGCCCCTTGGTGCTTTTTGTCAGGAGTAGGTTATATGCTTACACTGCATTTTACTTTCTCCATTTTCTTCTTCATCCCTCATGTAATACACTTTACACAAACACATAAAAATATTAAATTAATATTAAAAAGCTAAAACTATTACTGTGATTGAAATAAGTAAATTAATGTACACAACTAAACTATTGTAATCAATGGTAAAGAGAAAAATTGTTGCCTGAACTGGGAATTGAATCCTGAACCTCCAGCTATACATGTTGATGCTCTGACCACTGAGCTAATTCAGGCTATATTCCCACCCAAGTACAGGGCAAGTCAAAATGTTGTGCAGGTTTTCAGAAATTTATTATGTGAAATGTAATGAACATATAATATCGTGAGACATATTGTATGAAAGGTAAACTCTCAAAGTTTAGTTGTCCACTTCTAAAGTTCCGCGTTCACCCGCAAGATGTCAACAGCAGAGCAGTAAAGGAAAATGGCGTTGACTGGGGATAGAAGTCTTTCTGTGTGCTTGATTACCATGTAAACAACTCTGTGACTAGTGTTCAACGACATTTCCGTACCAGATACGATAAAGACCCGCCGGATGGGAGATCCATTCGTAAGTGGTACACACAATTTAGGGATTCAGGCTGTATCTGTAAACGAAAATCGACTGGCCGTCCGTCGACGAGTGAAGAGACAGTCGAACGCGTTCGCACATGCTTCGTGCGGAGTCCACAGAAATCCACCTACCGGGGAGCGACAGAACTTCAACTACCACAAAAACTGTATGGCGGATTCTCCGGAAACGTTTACAGATGAAACCCTACCACTTGCAACTGGTTCAAGCCTTAAAACCCGCCGATTATGCTTTGCGAGCGTCCTTCTGTGTTGATTTTCTCGCATTAATGGAAGAGAATGAGTTCCATGAGAGGGTAGTTTACAGTGATGAAGCGACTTTCCACCTTTCAGGAAAAGTGAATAGACACAATGTAAGGATTTGGGGAACTGGTAACCCCCCATGCAACTCTGGAACATCAACGCGATTCTCCGAAAGTGAATGTCTTTTGTGCCATTTCCCATGCAAAGGTTTATGGGCCCTTTTTCTTTCATGAACGTACTGTGAACGGACATGTTTTTCCTTGATATGCTACAACAATGGCTCCTTCCGCAGCTTGAAGCGGATAGTCCAGATTTCATTCTGCAGTTGGATGGTGCCCTCCACATTACCATGGCAGTGTTCGAGACCATTTGAATACGGCTTTACCACAACGCTGGATAGGCCGTGCATCTCAGGGTGATCAACAACTCATTCATTGGCCACCTCGTTCACCAGATCTAACCCCGTGTGATTTCTTCATGTGGGGTCTTGTAAAGGATCATGTTTACGTACCACCACTTCCAACAACACTGCATGAACTGCGTGCCCGCATCACAGCAGCCATTGCTGATATCGACCGCGGACTGCTACAGAAAGTTTGGCAGGAGATTGAATATCGGCTTGACATCTGTCGTGTAACAAAAGGCGCTCACATAGAACATCTGTGAATATTTAAAAAAAACTTTGAGAGTTTACCTTTCATACAATATGTCTCACAATATTATATGTTCATTACATTTCACATAATAAATTTCTGAAAACCTGCACAACATTTTGACTTGCCCTGTATAAATCCTCCCTTTACCTTACTCTCTTGGTCCCACATTCAATGCAATGAATCCTCATTCACAAATACACATTGAATGGCTTCTACATTAAGTAGACAGTCCATTGCTGTGGTCTCGAGGTTGTGTGCTGCCTTGTTACACAGCGGGCCCAGATTCCTGGTCAGGACAAGTTTCCTGGGTGACTTTTTTTTTCAGAGTTTTTCCTCACTTGTAAGACAAATGTCAGGAAACTGAATGATGATTCATTGCATTGAATGTGGGACCAAGAGAGTAAGGTAAAGGGAGGACTTATGCTTGGATGGGAATGTAGCCTGAATTAGCTCAATTATCAGAGTGTCAGCACGGAAAGCTGAAGGTTTGAGGTTCGATTCCTGGTTCAGGCAAATTTTTTTCTCTTTACCATTGATTGTAATAGTTTAGTTGTGTACATTAATTTACTTATTTAAATTGTAGTAATAGCTTTAGCTTCTTAATATTAATTTAATAAATAATACTATAGATGTATGTAGTCATTTCATGTCTTCTTAATGTAGAAGTCATTCAATATGTATTTGTGAATGATGATTCATTGCATTGAATGTGGGGACCAAGAGACTAAGATAAAGGGAGGATTTATGCTTCGATGGGAATGTAGCCTGAATTAGCTCAGTGATCAGAGCATCAGCATGTAAAGCTGAAGATTCGGGGTTCGATTCCTGGTTCAGGCAAAAAAATTTCTCTTTACTATTGATTACATAAACACACACTCATCCTTTACTCTTCTCTATACACAATACAAGAATACCTCACCTATGTAAAGTGATCAGGCAAAGTGATTTGTAAATTCAAAATAGAGCACTTTTAATGCCATATATCAGCCAAGGGCAGAACCTGAAGCATGTAAAGTGCAGTAGGTGGCATTAGAACACACACACAGAGTAGTGGCTCCAGTTTGAGAAAACAAGATATAATAGCTGGGGATCTATCACCCCTATACTGATCGGAGATAGTGCAGCTCTGTGACTGACATGTCGATGTAGACCAGCAACAGGCTGACAAAGTTTTCAGTCCTGTTATACCCTGGAGTTCAGTTTATCATGGCAAAATAATAACTATCAAGTTTTTTTGAGTCTGTACTATCTTACCTCAATTTAATGTAAAACATGTTTTGATTAGTCTTCTAATCATCCTCAGCATGGCCAGACTATATTTTGTTTTGAAAGTATGCATCTTAAAAACTATTAGTTTCATTCATTTTTCAGGATGCTCACTGGAAAAACATATTGCCATTAATTTTTCATTACAATAATAATTGAATATAAATTTGAATTGGAAATTTCACACATAATAAAATTTCTTTCTCTCAACTGACATGTTTTAAAAATCTTTGTTTTCATCAGATAAATTTTGACAGTTTGAATTGAGCCATTAATAACAGCTTTTTTCATGTCCTCTAGTGGAGATTGAATGAATTTCGAGATCAGATCTTGATATTAAAAAATTAGGAGTAGCAGCTCTTCATGTGACACCGGATCACATAATTGAAAAAGAAACTAAAATATGAAAACATTTAGAAAGATCAATTTAACTCACAATGTGGAAAAAGCTATACATTCAGAAGAACAAGGACAGAATCATGAATTTTGAAGTTCCCAGTGAGCAGGATTTGATCTCAAAGTTCATTCAACCTCAACCAGATGACATGTGAAGAAGCTGGTTTAATGACTGAATTCAAACAGTTGGAGTTTATATTAAATTAATGTTGGGAAGTAAACATTATGAGGTATAATCATTAAAATTCATCACAGAACATTTTGTTTAAACAACTCACCTCATAAGATTCATGCTTCCATGATACCGCGGTTTCAAACACAAATTACTTTCATTTCGAAGTTCATAAATTCAACCATAGATGGCAGCACTGAAGATGGTGACAATAGAATGGTTGACGGCCGAAGAATTTCGTCAGTCGGATTATGGCTGAGGATGAATACAACTGTGTTTGAAACCACGGTATCATGTAAGCATGAATCTTATGAGGTGAGTTGTTTAAACAAAATGTTCTCCGATGAATTTTAATAGTTGGAGTTTATTGTTTATTTTTTATTATTTCACTCACCTCATACTTCATAATTCATAGCAGACCCAGGGTTTCTTCACATCTTTTGTGAACGTGACACAGCATTGAGAATGTCACAAAAGATGTGAAGAAACCCTGGGTCTGCTATGAATTATGAAGTATGAGGTGAGTGAAATAATAAAAAATAAACAATATTAAAAAACATCATAGTGTTATTTCATATCTACATAACTTAATAAAGTTGGAGTTTAGCTGATGAAAACGAAGGTTTTTGAGACATGTCAAGGTGAGAGAAGTATATTTTATGAGGTGAGGTGTAAAGCTTCTGATTAATTTTTGTATTCTATTGATACTACCTCATAGTGTATTTTTCCATGAAGTTTTGTTAAATATAATTAATTTTTAAATTAATATTAAGAATTGATGTTTTTATTATTAATTTAACACTTCTCACTGAAGGATACGTTTTTCTCTTCAAATATAATATTAAGGAGCTAAAACTATTACTATGATCAAAATAAGTAAATTGAAGTACACAACTAAAGTATTGCAATGGAGGTGGGTATAATAGGGTAGGTGAAGGGAAAATTTGTGCATGGATGGTAGGGAAGTCTGGATTAGCTCAAAGATCAGAGCATCAGCACGTAAAAAGCAGAAGGTTTAGGGTTTGATTCACGGTTCAGGCATAAAGTTTTCTCTCTACCATTGATTACAATAGTATATTTGTATACATTAATTTATTTATTTTGAGCAGCTTTAGCTTCTTAATATTTATTTAATGAATAAATAGTAAAGTTTTTTGAGACTGGGATACATCTTACCTCAAATTATTGTTGATTTATTCTCGAACATGTTTTGATATAATCTTCTCTCTGGGCAAGCTGATGATGATACAGAAGATTATATCGAATCATGTTCAAGAATAAATCAACAATAATTTGAGGTAAGATGTTCCTTAGTCTCAAAAAAACTTGATTACTTACTTACTACTTCATTACATGTATCCAGTCTTAGCTGATGACACGAATCCATTGTATACTTATGCTATAAGTTGCAACGGGGCTGCATTTGAACATGCAGCTTATGTGGGCATTCAAGGTGAGTGTCCACGAGGTTAAAAGGAAGAAATATAGGAAAGACAGAAATGAACCCTTCGGCCTCGAATACTCTAATACCATCGGGGTCGAAGAATACAAGAGGTCAGGCAAGGGAGACTGGACAGGAAAGTAAAAAAGAGGGATCTGGTACTAGAAAAAGAAGAAATATCAGATAGGTTAAAGATAAAAGTAAGGAGCAAAACACAAGTAAGTGGAAGCAAAGAACCTCAAAATATTACTTCCTAAAATAAACCATAGTTATAGTTGTATGGAATAATATTGTGTCTTCTTAATTAGGACTCGTTCAATGTGTATTTGTGAATGGTGGTTTATTGCATTGGATGTGGGATAAAGATAGTAAGGTAAAGGATTATTATGAGTTAGGTTTTTATAAAAAAAAGTTAAAGGATATTTGATTTCCAATCAAAAAGTTTGTTTCTTATAAGATAATTAATTTTTATAGTAATCATTATAACATTATTTATTATAATTGTAATTTATTATAATTGTAATAAGTCTTGCTTCATTTCTCTCTAAAAATTATTGAAGATGGAGAAAAATCATCTCTGTTCAAATGTAGATTTGATCTTAAAAGATCTGCTCGTCTTCCTTTTTCACAAGAATTTTGTGATTGGGTGGGAGGGAATCCTGGATTAGCTCAGTGGTTAGAGCATCGGCCTTTAAAACTGAAGATTTGGGGTTCGATTCCCAGTTTAAGCCTAATTTTTTTCTCTTTTCCATTGATTACAATAATTCATTTTTCTTGTCTTGTCCTTTTGAAATTTGTAGTGAACAAATCGGAGCCAGGACAGGTTTTTGTTTGGATTTTTCCCATGTTCCCCAGCAAAAACTTCATTCCATCACTTCTGTACAATCATGCAAACCATTTCATTTAATTTCCTCTTCTCGTTTGATAGTGCATCGAGTCTGGTCAGCCAGCATCCTTGTATATTATAGCCCTTCAATAAGAGGTGCTACATTTCATCTCATTCATCGACCTAACATTATGCTGGACACGAGTTGAAGTTTTACATACTTAATTATTGAAAACAAATAAACATGATTTGGATACCAATACTATGATGTTACATTACTTCATTGCATACAATTCATTACATCACCAACCTTAATGTTCGAATATGATAATTTTAATTTATTCAATTTAAATATAGATTTTGCAATTCCATCTGTTAAAAAACTAGTAAAGAAAGTGTGTTTTGTGTACTCGGGCATAATTGTCTCAGTTGTCTCCAAATATGGTTGGTATCTAATGTCGAGCACTTGATAATGAAATCATTCGCTCTCTTGCACTCCAATATTTAGCAGAAAGGCTGGTCTCTTCTACAAAAGCTGGACAACGGAGGAGATGGTTTCTTTCCATATCTTCATTTAAATTGCAAAAAGGGCATTTAGGTGAATCTGTTATGCCAATTCTGTGTAGGTGTTTATTCAAGCAGTCATGTCCCGTTAGCAGTCTGAATGTTGCTACTGCAGATTTTCTTTGTAATGTAGTAATGTCATAAGCTTGTAGATTTTCCCATTCCTTTCCAGATGTTTTGGTGGTGTATTCTTCTCTAAGTTTATTGATGTATTTATTTGAGATAATTCTTTTGATAGAGTGAAAGGAAACTGGAGCAGAAGTTGGGTTTGAAACAATTTTGCTACCCTTCTTGGCTAGAAAATCGGCTATTTCATTGCCTGTCACTCCACAATGGGCCGGAATCCATTGAAGTACAACTTTTTTATGTAGACGGGATAAATGTTTTATCATTTTGTGACATTCGATAATTTTGATGCTTTTGGGTGTTGTGTCTCGTGTTAAGCAAGAATGGCTGCTTTGGAGTCACATAGAATTACAACTTTTGTAAATTTTTGGATGTGATATAAAAGATTTTGTAAACTTAAGAAAATTGCTAGAATTTCGCCATCAAAGTTTGTTGAATTTGTGTTTAGTTTACGATAAAAGGAAAAAAGTGGACATACTGCACCAGCACCAGTGCCACCATCATTTGGTAGGCTGGAGCCATCTGTAAAATATGTATCCATTCAGGAGCTGGGTATCTTAGATTTATCATTTCCAGTGACATTTGTTTTAAATATATGGAGGAGTTTCAGATTTCTTGATGTCTTCTGTTAAATGAAGGTTATATTCGATTTCCAAAAATTCTAGAGGGTTGATTCTCATCTGCATATTTTCTTTTGAATGTGGAAGTTGCAATTTCTGTTTGGTTTCTTGTACAATGCTTAGGAAGCTTTGCTGAGATTTTAAACATACTTGTGGTTTTCTTTGGGTCCAGTTATTATGGGGTAGCCTTAAAAATTTTTCATACTGTGTGACTGCTGTTTTCTCAATTTCAGATGCTATGTTTGGGTTATTTGTTAAGATTTGCATGGCAGTGATTGGTGTTGTTTTAAACGGCTCCTGTTATCAGACGGAGGATTTGGTTCTGCAATTTATTAAGTTTTTCCACTTTAGTAGTTACTAGGATTTCTTCACAATATTGAAGTACAGGTTTTATGTACATTTGGTAGAAGGTATTTAGGGTTTGTGTGTTGCAACCCCACTTTTTCCCTGCTAATCGTTTAATAATGGTAACCTTGTTTCTATCTTTGTACATATATTCTCCATGTGTTTCTTCCATGTTAATTTTGTGTCCAGAGTTATTCCTAAATATTTTGCTTCATGTGTTTGAGTTAATAATTCACCCTCCAATTTCAGAGTGATGGGTAGTGGTTTCTTTCTTAATGTAAATAGTTGATAATTTGTTTTCTGTATATTTATCTTCATTAAGTTCTGGGATGTCCAATTCTCTAACTGTATTAGTGATTGTTGGGCTATGGTTATTAATTGTTGACTTTGGTTTTTCGGTTTGGAGACCCATATTACAACATCATCAGCAAAAAGTAGGGTTTTCGTTTCGAGCTTTTCTATATGCTTAGGTAGATCATTAATGTAGATATTGAAGAGAATGGTACTGAGTACAGAACCTGTGGTAAACCTCGATGTGTTTGTTGGTATTTAGAGAGGTGATTATTATACTTTGTAGCGATGAACCGTTGGATGAGAAAATTGCTGATCCAGAGTAGCATATTCCCTTGAATGCCTAAAGTCTGCATTTTTTCTAATAATTTATATCTCCAAATAGAGTCATATGCTCCTTGGAAATCAACGAACATTGCCAGAGTGTCTTCTTTTCTGTTGAAACTGTCTTTAATAGCTTGACTTAGGTGTACAATTTGTTGATTTGTTGATTGTAATTCTCTAAATCCAGCTTGATTGGGTGAAAGTAAATTATTGGTTTCTAAATACCAATTTAATCGATTTGAAATCATTTTTTCCATAGTTTTAACAATTACACTAGTTAGTGCTATTGGGCGATAATTTGAAAAAGTATTTGTTGATTTTTTTGTTTTTGAAATAGGTATTATAATAGCTTTTTTCCAATCATCAGGAACTTTTGTGTTCCAAGAAAGATTATAAGGGAGAGCAATTGAGTTTTGGCTTTATTGCCAAGATGTTTGAGAAATTCTGCATGTATATTATCTGCTCCTGGAGATTTGTTTGATTTTAAACTATTAATGGCTATGTTTAACTCTTTAATGTTGAAATTCTTATTAAAGATATTATCTTTTGTACTGCTTGTTGATTTTATGTAATTTTTTAGGTTCTCTTTTATTGTTTTTTGTTCTTTTTTGTTCTCTGAGGACAAAGTATAGGTGTTAGCGTAGTGTTTGTTGAATTTGTTGGCTATTTCACTTTCATTTGTAATCTGTTTGTTGTTGTGGATAAATGGTGTTTTTTGCCGTTCTTTTTTATTTTGTATATTGTGTACAAATCTATATGCTTTCTGGCCATTGTCTCCAAATATACACTTTATTTATTAATTATGTAAATTAATTAAATAAAAATAAAACGTAGTTTTATTTAATATTAAATTAAAAGATTCTTACCTCTCCTCACATTATTCTGTTAAGTAGATCGCGATTTCAGGCCTATAGCAGGCCCATCTTCAGTACACTGTTGTTGACCGGTGTTATGTCGCTCGGAAGAACCACTTCTTCTTCCCTCTGTTGGTGGACCGATGAACCTCTTGATAAGGTCAAAATTTGCGGGAACTTCGAAGTTCATAAGTTTTCCTTTGTTTTTCTGAATGTGGATCTTTTCCCAAACTGTAAGTTCCTTAGGTGTCTCTATTTGTTTAATTAGACTAGCTTTTGATTCAATTCGATGTTTTTCGTACCAAGCATGAGCAGCTACTGCTGACTTTTCCATTCTTCTCCATTTTTGACATTTCTAAGATGTTCCTTCACCCTTGTTTTCAAATTTCTTTTCGTTTTTCCTATATAAATTTTGTCACAATCTTTACATTTGATCTGATAATTCCTGATTTATTTTCTTCTTCAATTTTTTCATTTTTGTTGTGTTTTAATTATCCTATTGAGGCTGTATTCATTCTTAGGTGCTAATCTTATATTAAACTTTTTGAAAATTTTTTGAAATTTGTAGTGTTTCAATGGATGGTAAGTGAATTTCTTGAATTTTATTTTTTCTGTTTGTTTTATCAGTGTGCTTTCATTTAATTAATTTTGTCTTTTGAATTTATTTATTTTCCTGTGTACCATGCTTTCATCATAACCATTATCTGTTGCCACATTAATTATGTATTCTTTTTCTCTTTTATAGTTTTCTGGGCTCATAGGAATATTTACTAATCTGTATGCTAAGCTATTGAACACTGCCTCTTTGTGAGCAAAGTGGTTGAAACCCGAAGCTTTAATATAGTTGTCTATATGAGTATTCTTTCTATATATTCCAAATTCTATCCTGTTTTCTTTGTTTCGTGTTAAATTAAGATCCAAAAATGGGATTTGTCTTTCAATCTCAGTTTCCATGGTGAATTTTATCGTTCTACTCTGGATGTTCAAAATCTCACCTCATAGGATTCATGCTTCCATGATATCGCGATTTCAAACATAATCATGTTCATCGTCAGCCATAACTCCGGAGGATAGAAGGCCGTTGGACGTCAGTTGTGAACGTGACGCAGCATTGAGAATGTCACAAAAGATGTGAAGAAACCCAGGGTCTGCTATGAATTATGAAGTATGAGGTGAGTGAAATAATAAAAAATAAACAATATTAAAAAACCTCATAGTGTTATTTCCTATCTACATAACTTAACAACAATATTTTTTTTAATTTAACAAAGAGGATTCATTCAAATCAAGTTGAGAATTTAACAGTTTTTTACTACTTTTAAACTTATTAATTTCTACAGCCTCCAAAAGATCTAACTTCTTACCCTTATCACAAATATGTAAAATTTCAAAATTTGGATCGAAACAATGATTAAATTGGAATAGGTGGTTAGCATAGTTTGAATTTTCTAAATTTCTGTTATATGCTCTCATGTGTTCCTTTATCCGAGATATAAAAGGTCTACCAGTTTGTCCTATATAGACATTGTCACATGTGCCACACTTCAATTTATATACACCTGATAATTTTTCTTTTTTTGTTTTGGTTTTATTGTTTTTTATTATAATTTTGTAGAGTTTTATTAGTTTTAAATGCCACATTAATATTCAACTTTTTGAAGTGTTTAGATATTTTATTTGAAAGTGGGCCTATGTATGACATTACGACATATTTCTTATTGTTTTCTTTGGGTACAGGAAAAACTTTGTTAATTGCTTTTTTTTGTAATTAATCTTCTTAATTAAACACTCTATAATTTCAGGGTCGTATCCATTATTAACAGCCAATTGTTTAATAATATTCAATTCATTATTATATTCCAAGGGTGAAAGAGGGATATTTAAAAGTCTATGAATGTAACTATTAAAGGCTGCCATCTTATGAGTATATGGGTGAAGAGAAGAACTATGGATAGTGGTATCAGTATGAGATGGTTTGTGAAAGATACCAAACTCAAACTTATTATCAATGTGTTTTATTGATAAATCCAAGAAATTTATACTATTATTTGTTTCTAATTCCATTGTGAAATTAATACTTCTGTGAATGTTATTAATAAAATTTAAAAAGGAATTCAATTGTCTTTTGGTTCCTGTGAAGCCTGCTATGACATCATCTACATACCGATACCAAAATAGAACATTTCTAGCTAATACATTCTTATGTATGGTTTGTTCTAAGTCATCCATAAAAATCTCTGCCAAAAGAGGGCTCAACGGATCACCCATAATCAAACCATCTTTAGCTATGTACAATTTGTTATTAAATTCAAAGTAATTTTGAATTAAGCATGTTTTAAGAGTGTGTAATATTTCTTCAACTACAAAACCATTCACTTTATTAGTTAGTAACATTCTATTTGAAGAGAAAAATTTTCGCCTAGACCGAGACTTGAACCCGGGACCCTTGGCTTTCCGGGCCAAGTGCTCTACCAACTGAGCTACCGAGGCGAGTTACGATCTAGACGCAATTTTTTCTCTTATATACGTTGTAATTCCCTATCGCCAAATGCTTTTGAAACCATTGCTTCTATCTTTTGCAAATGGCGGCTTCTTAGTTAAGAAGACATTTATTGGGAATTTAACATTACTTTATAAACCTAGTAAGGCTTCTAATGATGGTTTTTATTATTGATTTAACATTTCTCACTGAAAGATAAATTATATTTGAAGAGAAAAAGCATTTGGCGATAGGGAATTACAACGTATATAAGAGAAAAAATTGCGTCTAGATCGTAACTCGCCTCGGTAGCTCAGTTGGTAGAGCACTTGGCCCGGAAAGCCAAGGGTCCCGGGTTCGAGTCTCGGTCTAGGAAAAAAAAAATTTTCTCTTCAAATATAATTTATCTTTCAGTGAGAAATGTTAAATCAATAATAAAAACCATCATTAGAAGCCTTACTAGGTTTATAAAGTAATGTTAAATTCCCAATAAATGTCTTCTTAACTAAGAAGCCGCCATTTGCAAAAGATAGAAGCAATGGTTTCAAAAGCATTTGGCGATAGGGAATTACAACGTATATAAGAGAAAAAATTGCATCTAGATCGTAACTCGCCTCGGTAGCTCAGTTGGTAGAGCACTTGGCCCGGAAAGCCAAGGGTCCCGGGTTCGAGTCTCGGTCTAGGCGAAAATTTTTCTCTTCAAATATAATTTATCTTTCAGTGAGAAATGTTAAATCAATAATAAAAACCATCATTAGAAGCCTTACTAGGTTTATAAAGTAATGTTAAATTCCCAATAAACGTCTTCTTAACTAAGAAGCCGCCATTTGCAAAAGATAGAAGCAATGGAATGCAGGCTTTCACGGCCGGTAATCATGGTAATAAAAGATTCCGGGCTATGTGGCCGTGGTCTATAACTGGCGTTTCTTCCAGACGTTTCTCCCTCAACTGCGGAGGGCATCTTCAGTGGCGAGCGCTTACAGCTGTTGTTTCCCTGTCGTAGACATTCGCAGTCGAGTCTACGACAGGGAAACAACAGCTGTAAGCGCTCGCCACTGAAGATGCCCTCCGCAGTTGAGGGAGAAACGTCTGGAAGAAACGCCAGTTATAGACCACGGCCACATAGCCCGGAATCTTTTATTACCATAGAAGCAATGGTTTCAAAAGCATTTGGCGATAGGGAATTACAACGTATATAAGAGAAAAAATTGCGTCTAGATCGTAACTCGCCTCGGTAGCTCAGTTGGTAGAGCACTTGGCCCGGAAAGCCAAGGGTCCCGGGTTCGAGTCTCGGTCTAGGAAAAAAAAAATTTCTCTTCAAATATAATTTATCTTTCAGTGAGAAATGTTAAATCAATAATAAAAACCATCATTAGAAGCCTTACTAGGTTTATAAAGTAATGTTAAATTCCCAATAAATGTCTTCTTAACTAAGAAGCCGCCATTTGCAAAAGATAGAAGCAATGGTTTCAAAAGCATTTGGCGATAGGGAATTACAACGTATATAAGAGAAAAAATTGCGTCTAGATCGTAACTCGCCTCGGTAGCTCAGTTGGTAGAGCACTTGGCCCGGAAAGCCAAGGGTCCCGGGTTCGAGTCTCGGTCTAGGCGAAAATTTTTCTCTTCAAATATAATTTATCTTTCAGTGAGAAATGTTAAATCAATAATAAAAACCATCATTAGTAACATTCTATTAATAATCTCCATCACATCAACAGTAGGTATACTGGGAAACAGATTCTTTACATCAAAAGAAACTAAAATTAAGTTATTAGGCAAATCAATGTTCTTTATATTGTCAATTAATTCAATAGAGTTTTTTATACTGTAAATTGGATTGAACTTGGTATTAGATGAAATTATATTTATTAGCTTTTTAGACATTTTGTATGATGGAGAACTTATAAAGGATACTACTGGTCTAATAGGATAATTTTCCTTATGTAATTTAACTAGGGAGTACAGTTTGGGTGGTTGGGGATTCATTTGTATTATAGAGTATTCAAAAAAGTTATTAAAAATTATACTATTTTTATAAATATTTATAATTTCTTTTTGATATTTCTCTGTTGGGTCTTTATCAATAATTTGAAAATTATCTGAATTTAGAAAATCTACAGTTTTAGAGATATAATCATCCTTATTTAAAGCTATTAAAGTTTGTCCTTTATCTGCTAGTGTAATAACAATATTATCATTTAAAGTTTTCTTTTTTACATCTTTAGCTATCTGATTATATGCCTTGGTATTGTTTTCTGACCATCCTTGATCATTTTTGTGAGAGCATGTTTTTCTGACTCAACATTAACTGGTTCAGATAATGTGTTATTATCTTTTAAAATCAATTCACATTCCACAACTAAATTTTGTAGTAGAATATTACTATTGTCAACATTAAAATTAAATTTAAAACCCTTATTTAACAAGTCAATTTCATTTTTAGTAAAATTAGTGTCAGAAACATTAACAAACCGATCAAAAAAACTGTGTTTGGATAAACTAGTAACTTCACTGGATTTCTTAATTCCATGTAATTTTGTGAGTTTGTTTTTTTGAATTAAGTATTTCTTATGATTCAAAACACTTACTTTTTGTCTTGTTATAAAATCAATAATGTCAAATTCAATACTATTTAATCTAAAAGTTAGTTCTGAATGTATGTACATCAAATATACACTTAAAACATCTCTTCTACTATACTGCAAATTTCTATCTTCTCGGAGCCAAGTTCTCACTGCTGCAGCAGAAGCTTTCCTTGAGGCTGAGTTGTTAAAATTAGTCTTGATATTAATATATTTTGGTTTAAGATCATGTTTGATGCAACTGTTGTGAAACCAAATATCCTGTGTGCACTTTTTAATCCGGAGTAATAATTTGAAATACCAAATCACCAAGAAGCTTGTCTCAGCTTGTATTAAATAATCAATTAATTATGTAAATAATGTAAGTAGCTAATGCTCTGGAGTTAACAACAAAGTTATTGTCCTCCTTGTTTCCCAATACTTGGATATCACATATTGATAATTTTGAAGAGCTGCACAGTTTGTTAAATGTTATCTGTCACTTTGAGAACACAATATACACTCAGGAAAGGGCCATTGTTATTGAAAGGGAAGAGACCAATTAAAACCTTCATAAAAATACTCAATTAAGTTATGTAGATAGGAAATAACACTATGAGGTTTTTTTATTCAAAATAAAACAATCAAATTTACAATGGAAGTAGAAAATAATCATGAAATACCATTTTTAGTTATATTATTTTTGGTCTGGACATCTTACCTCAATATTAATGTTCAAGAACAAATCAACATTAATATTGAGGTAAGATGTCCAGACCAAAAATAATATAATTAAAATAACCTCAAAATATAACTTCCTAAAATTAAATACCATTTTTAGACCTTAAATTGATTAGGAATGAGGAAAAAGAGAAAATAGAATTTGGAATCTACAGAAAAGAAACATTGACAATTATATAAAAGCTACTGGATTTAACCATTTTTCACACAAACAGGCAGTATTTAATAGTTTAACACACAGACTTGTGAACGTCCCCTTGAGCAAAGAAAATTACAATAAAGAGAAAGAACACATCATAAAAATTGCGAAGGATAATGGTTTTCAAGAGAAGATGATACACAAGAAAATAAGTAAATTTAAAGAACAAAAAATGATTAATGAAAGTACTCTTCAGACAGATAAAAATATTGGTAAAAAATTCAAGAAGTTCATATACCATCCTTTAGTATTTGACAAGTTTCAAAAAATCTTCAACAAATTCAACATTAAGTTAGCAGCGAAAAATGTTTACAGCTTAGGTAATTTAATAAAACCAACAAAATGAAAAGATTGAAGAACTGCAAAAAATCGGGAATTTATCAAATTAATTGTAAAGATTGTGAAAAGATATACATAGGAAAAACAAAAAGGAATCTAAATACAAGATTAAAGGAACACCTCAGAAATGTTAAAAATGGAGAAACCGAAAAATCTGCAATAGCTGCACATGCCTGGTCAGGAAAACATAGAATAGAAACCAAAACAAAATTACTTAAAACAATTGGAAAAACCGAAGGAACTCACAATTTGGGAAAAAATTTACATATGCAAGAATGAAAATACAACTATGAATTTTGAAATACCCAGTTATAAGGATATAGAGGACTGATTTGGAAGTTCGTCGGTCAGCCATCAGATGGCACGGAGGTCAGTCTGCAGGATAGAAGGCAGCCAGACGTCAGTTGTGAACGTGACACAGCATTGAGAATGTCACAAAGGATGTGACGAAACCCTGGGTATGCTAGGAGTTATGAAGTATGAGGTGAGTGAAATAAAAAATAAACAATAATAAAAATACTCAAGTTATCGACCTTAACAATGTCCCAGTGTCCAATCTCTACCTTCATGTGGTGCAGCTGTTAGGAATCAAGTTTCAACTTGATGAACAAAAGAGATGGGCTCCTCAACAATCAGCACTAGTCAGCCTGGTGAGCTAATGACTGGACCTGATATAATTTTCCTTTCATGTCAAGTTCCCTCTATGCACTATCTAACTTCTCTTGTTTGTTTCCGACCCTGACTGTATTAGAGCATTCGAGGCCTAAAGGATCTTTTCACTTCTTCCTTGTACTAACTTATTTCTTACTAAATACTTACATCGCTGACCTGTCACAGTGACCAATAATGGCTTCTAAGTGGCAATTAGAAGAAATGGTTGGTAGAGTTGTTACACAATCTTCCCAGCTAGGTCCGATGGACCCATTGGCCAAAAGCAGATGCAGTCCTTTAAGCAAATTGGGGGTTGAGTATGGATGATGCAATCGCGGAATCAGAAAAAATGGTGTCCATTGAAAACGATTGTAAAATTGCTCATGAAATATTAAGATTAATTGTGTAAATAATAATTAGAACAATATTGTATTTTTTTTTAATTTTAGGAATTGCTATTTTTTGTATGTTGTTGACATACTACATGTGGATCAAAGCTGTTAAGACTGGAACTATATTTTGGTCTACACTGGCAGCTCTAGCTTATTTTTACATGGTGAGTATCAAAATTATTGAAAACTTATTTTGAATTGGTAATTATGAAGAATCAATATGTGGCAAACTTATGACAGATATTAATATAAAATTTAAAATAAAATTCTTTATTATTATAAAATGTTTTTAATATTCAATGCCCCAGGCTGCCATTTTTACATTTCTGGTGTTCTCTCCTAGTATTGATGTAATTGTAACCCACTTCTGAAGTTGGGGTGCCTGGAAGGCGGAGTTATGTTACCCTGATGATATGATGGGTGATAAATGATAATGAAGCTCCAGGAGAGTTCTTAACCAAAATTCCAGACCATGGGCAACTACAGGAGTAATTCCCTATAAAGAAAAAGTCCTGTGGTTTGACCGGGAATCAAACCCAACCTCATGAACAGTAGTCAGAAACGCTGATGACTAGCCCATGAGGCTGGTCTTGTTTTGAATATCTTAATATGGATTTGTTGTAATACAGTAATTAAATTGTATTGTTTCACTTCTACAGGTGTCGTCTTGGGGTGGATATGTTTTCCTGATAAATTTGATACCTCTTCATGTTATAACTTTAATGGTAACGGGACGATTCTCACATCGTATTTATGTAGCATATAGCACATTATACTGTGTGGGGACAATATTGTCAATGCAGATCAGTTTTGTCGGCTTCCAACCTGTCCAGAGCTCTGAACATATGCTGGTGAGTTGTATTTAAATGTTTTGACAATTTATATAAAGGCTTTATTTCCATGGAAATTCAGGCTCTACTTATCACACTTGTGCAGTGAACAGAAACAAATGAAATTCTATTTTTAAAAAAATGTGATGATTTTACCATATTAAGTTCAGTGTAAATAAGGGATTTTTGGATTTCTGACATTATAGCATTTGAGAATTATAGGTCTATGTTTTCATAGCAATGCATTGAACCTTGACAGCAGCCAATCCTTGTGTGACCACTCTTTTCCTCCTGTCCACAAACTCAAATCTTATAAAACATTTTTAAATCTCCAAAATGTTTTATTTGTAGGCTTTGGGTGCATTTGGACTTTGTCAGTTACATAGTTTTGTTGATTATCTGCGAAGTCGCATGACCAAAGAAGATTTTGATGCTCTCTTCAGGGCGATGATAATAGCTACAGCTAGCGTCACAGCACTTGTAGGAGGAGCTCTTACATTGACTGGTAAGAAGAAAAATAGAATACTAATATGAGTTAAATTATTTTCAGTCTGACGATAAAACAGAATTGTTTTGAAACATGTCCAAGAACAAATCAACATTAATATTGAGGTAAGATGATCAGACTGAAAATAATTTAATTAAAATAACCTCAAAATATCACTTCCTAAAATTAAATACTAATATGAGTTGTCTTTAAATTACTTTTTTTAGGAATTCACACTATGAGGTATTATTTATTTAGGTAAACTTTTATCTCACCTTGTATTCTTCTTCTGTTTAAACTAGTTTTGGAATATTCTACTTCAGTTCCATCTTCAGTAATTTCATGACCGTTGTTCTGTCGTCTGAAGAGCCTCCTCTCACTCCCTCTGTTGGTGGACTGAAATACCTTGAAATCAAGTCATTTTCCCGGGGAATTTCAAAGTTCATTAATTTTCCCTTTTCATTTTTTTTAATGTAGATTTTTTCCCAAACAGTGAGTTCTTTGGGTTTTTCTATTTATTTTAAATTTAAAAAAGATAAAAGTTTACCTAAATATACAAATATGAATTGGAAATAATTTTTGAAGAGATTTTTTTTTTTGTCCAAACTAGGATTTGAACCCAAGATCTCTAGTTCTCCATATTAGTGCATTGCTAATTGGACATGTCACTTCGGATAGAAATTTTTCCTCCTCTGATATAATCCTGTGTGCAACACCGCAGTGAAACTTCACTCACAAAGCAATGTGGATGTTTCTTTTTAACAAAGCATTGATAGGATTTAATACTACCATTTTAGCTGTAATGCTAATATTGTGATGTTTTTATACAAATTTATACACTCATTCTGAATGATAAATTAATTTTTAGGCTAAACTTTACCTGTGACACAACTTTTTTAATTTCCTCATAAACTCCTGTCAAATTTTATTCTTAGGTTTTCATTTTTCAAATTATTTCCCACCATTACAGTAATTTTAACATGTTTTCTAATGATGATTTGAATATATTTTTTCACGATATTGAACATGGCAATCATATTGATTTTAACGAATATTCTGTATTCCAGTGCAGCCAACATAGAGTCTGTAGTAATTAACTTACACTAAATAAAATCAGCATGCATAGAATATTTAAATTGCAGCATTAGGTTAGCTTTTAAGTTCGTTGGCAACTCGAGTTCAGTTATTGTGTATATTGTTTATTTTTTATTATTTCACTCACCTCATACTTCATAATTCATAGCATTGGCTGCATTTCGTGATTCCATAGTGGAAACCACTGTCTGTTGGCACATGTGCATATAGTACATGATTGAAACTTAGAACAATTTTTCGCATCAGATGTTGTAAAGTATTTCCATTTTTTTAAATTTTTTGCATCCAGTTTGGGTGTAAATTTTTCACTACAAAAATTAATTGATTGTTCAGTGTGAGTGTATAAATTTGTATAAACACATCGAAATATGAATCCGAAATTATTAATGAGTCAAAATAACCAATTCATTAATAATTAAAAGAAGCATCATGATGTTATTTCCTTCTCTTCTTCTTAAACTTAATTTGTAGGATTTTCATCCTGTTTATTTCCTAAATCACTCCTCGGAGGAAGACGTTATTTCCTACATATATTAAATGAATCAGACACATCTCATCTCATAAAATATTGTCCTCTCACCTGGACTTGTTTCAGGGATTGTAATCCCCATTCTCAACTAAATTCCAACTGTTAGTAGTTTCACTAAATACTAAAATAATTTTTATGTAAGACTGATATTAAGTTTTTTAATTTTTTTTTTAATTTGTTGTGTGCCAAAGGACTTTTTTTTCTCAATGTCCCCAGGTTGTCTTATGACATTTCTGGTATTCTCTCCTGATATTGGCAGAATTGTAACCTACTTAAGAGATTGGGATGCCTAAGAAGGCAGTTACATTACCTCAATGATATGATAGGTGATAAATGATAACAAAGCACCAGGAGTGTTGTTGTATCAAAACTTGACCTAAATTCTTGACCATGGGCAACTACAGGAAAAATTACTGTATCCTGACAGGGAATCAAACCAGGTACCTCATCAACTGTAGTCAGAAATTTAATAAAATTTTTACATTGGGATTTAATACTATGAGATAATTAATAATTCATATAAGTGTGTCAGAAATATCTTTTTACATCTTATCTCTTAAAACTCGGTGATTTTCACAGGACTGGTTTCAAAGGCCATTGCTTCTATCCATTCTATCTTGGATACGGTCCTGTGAATAACAGAGTTTTACAAGAATGAGATGTAAAAAAAAATATTTCTGACTAACTTATATAATAAATTTGTAGTCTGAAACTTTGACCAAGAGACTGGTCTGCATAAATTTCTTAAACTAGTGTTTTCTAAATATTATTAAAATTGCACCTCACCTCTTATTTTTAAAATTGATTTTGGAGAAACTAATAATCCTCCAAATTCAATTTATACTCAATTGTTGTTTTGTTGTTGTTAATTCATTGTTTTTTCCTCCATCTGTTGGTAGACTGATGAACCTCCAAATCAATTACATTCCTCGAAAATTTTAAAATTCATTAATTTCTCCTTAATTTTTATGAATTTAGATCTTTTCCCAAACTGTGAACTCTTTAGGTTTTTCTATTTGTTTAATTAATTTTGCCTTTTGTTTCAATCTAATGCTTTTGTGACCAAACATGAGCAGCTACTGCAGAGTTTTCTACTTCCCCATTTTGAACATTCCTTATCCTAAGGTTTTCAAATTTCTTCCCCTCCCCCCTTTGCAGATGTTCATTGCTGTGGTCTCGAGGTAGCATGTTGCCTTGTCACGCAGCGGGTCCGGGTTCAATCCCCAATCAGGACGAGTTTCCTTGGTTATTGTTTTTTTTTCAGGGTTTTTCTCACCTGTAAGGCAAATGTTAGGAAGCTTTAAGCCCCAAATGGTCCCCAAACATTATCTGGCCATCATTATCATCATTAACATAGTCATTAAATTTAGGATTAAGGTCTCTCCTGATGCATTATTAACATAATCGTCACCTATTATATATCATCGGGGTAGCATAACTCCGTCAACCTCAGAAGTGGGTTACAATAATGCCATGCCAGGAGAGAATACAGGAATGTCGAAGTGACAACGTGGTGGCACTGAATTTAAAAAATTGGTTTTATCACAATCCCTACATTTTATCTGTTAATAGCCTAATTTTTCTTCTTTCATTTCCTCATTTTTGTTGGATTTTATTATTCTATTAAGGCTAAAATGATTTTTCAGTACCAATCTCATGTTAACTTTTTATTTTTTTTTTTAATTTGTGATATTTCATATGATGATATATAAACTTATTGAATTTTATATTTTCTTCTTTTTCATTTCAAAGTGTTCTTTCATTGTTCAATTTTAGTCTTCTGAACATACGTATTTTCCTATCATACTTCCTTCAAACCCATTCTCTATTGCTATGTTTATTATGTATTGTTCTTCATTATAATTCTCTCTGTCCATGGGCATGTTTACTAGTCTGTGTGTTAGACTCTTGAATTTTCCTCTGTGTGCAATGTGGTTAAATCCTGAAGGTTTAATACATTTATTTATGTGTGTCTTCTTTCTGTATATTCCAAATTCTATCTTATTTTTATTTATTTATTTTTTTAAATTTAGATCTAAAAAGGCATTTGTCTATTATTTTCAGTTTCCATTATTAACTTTATAGTTTGGCGTAGAATGTTTGATAGTTTTAAAGATCCTCTATATAACGATTTTATTATTGATTTAACACTTCTCATTGAAGGATAAATTATATTTGAAGAGAAAAATTTTCGCCTAGACCGGGACTCGAACCCGGGACCCTTGGCTTTCCGGGCCAAGTGCTCTACCAACTGAGCTACCGAGGCAAGTTACGATCTAGACGCAAATTTTTCTCTTATGTACGTTGTAATTACCTCGCGCCAAATGCTTGAAACCATAGCTTCTATCTTTGCAAATGGCGGCTTCTTAGTTAAGAAGACATTTATTGGGAATTTAACACTACTTTATAGCCAGTAGGGCTTCTATTAACGATTTTATTATTGATTTAACACTTCTCATTGAAGGATAAATTATATTTGAAGAGAAAAATTTTCGCCTAGACCGGGACTCGAACCCGGGACCCTTGGCTTTCCGGGCCAAGTGCTCTACCAACTGAGCTACCGAGGCGAGTTACGATCTAGACGCAAATTTTTCTCTTATGTACGTTGTAATTCCCTCGCGCCAAATGCTTGAAACCATAGCTTCTATCTTTGCAAATGGCGGCTTCTTAGTTAAGAAGACATTTATTGGGAATTTAACACCACTTTATAGCCAGTAGGGCTTCTATTAACGATTTTATTATTGATTTAACACTTCTCATTGAAGGATAAATTATATTTGAAGAGAAAAATTTTCGCCTAGACCGGGACTCGAACCCGGGACCCTTGGCTTTCCGGGCCAAGTGAGTTACGATCTAGACGCAAATTTTTCTCTTATGTACGTTGTAATTCCCTCGCGCCAAATGCTTGAAACCATAGCTTCTATCTTTGCAAATGGCGGCTTCTTAGTTAAGAAGACATTTATTGGGAATTTAACACTACTTTATAGCCAGTAGGGCTTCTATTAACGATTTTATTATTGATTTAACACTTCTCATTGAAGGATAAATTATATTTGAAGAGAAAAATTTTTGCCTAGACCGGGACTCGAACCCGGGACCCTTGGCTTTCCGGGCCAAGTGCTCTACCAACTGAGCTACCGAGGCGAGTTGCGTCTAGATCGTAACTCGCCTCGGTAGCTCAGTTGGTAGAGCACTTGGCCCGGAAAGCCAAGGGTCCCGGGTTCGAGTCCCGGTCTAGGCGAAAATTTTTCTCTTCAAATATAATTTATCCTTCAATGAGAAGTGTTAAATCAATAATAAAATCGTTAATAGAAGCCCTACTGGCTATAAAGTAGTGTTAAATTCCCAATAAATGTCTTCTTAACTAAGAAGCCGCCATTTGCAAAGATAGAAGCTATGGTTTCAAGCATTTGGCGCGAGGGAATTACAACGTACATAAGAGAAAAATTTGCGTCTAGATCGTAACTCGCCTCGGTAGCTCAGTTGGTAGAGCACTTGGCCCGGAAAGCCATGGGTCCCGGGTTCGAGTCCCGGTCTAGGCGAAAATTTTTCTCTTCAAATATAATCCTCTATATAGTTCACTATAATAATTATATCAACATATCTACACTAAAATTTGAAAATCAAAGGGTGTTCACTTATCATCTTGCATTGAAAATTTCTCATGAATAAATTAACTAAAAATTGTGTTTTATTATTATTATTATTTCTTCATGTGTGTGGCTATATATTTTCTTTACATGTGTATGTTTTTATAGGAAAGATCTCACCATGGACCGGACGTTTCTACTCACTTCTGGATCCAAGTTACGCTAAAAATCACATTCCAATTATTGCATCTGTATCAGAACATCAGCCCACATCATGGTCTTCATTTTATTTTGATCTTCAGATTCTAGTTTTCCTCTTCCCGGCTGGACTGTATTTCTGCTTTGCAAAGCTGTCTGATGCGAATATATTTCTTGTTCTCTATGGAGTTACAAGCATCTATTTTGCAGTAAGTATAAGAAATAATTACCATCATATTCTGAACTGCCATATGGTGCCCATTTTATGAACTTGGGAGATTAAATTTTGGTCACCGGGAACTTCAGAATTCATATATTTGTTTTTCTGGATGTATATCTTTTCCCGATTCCGATTTCCGATTGAGGGTCTTTCCACTATTCAGCGGTTGCCCTTTTACCAGCCGGCTGCTGGCCCTTCACATCCACATGTGTCAATCACAGAGGTAGATGATCAACAGCCAGTGTTGTGGGTGACATGTGGTTAGCATGTCGAGTCCCCCAGCCGTTATAGCTGGTTCCTCAACCTGGAGCCGCTACTTATTGTAGCTACCCAATTGCCTCACGATGCTGGGTGGGCACTGGTCCCATACTGGCCGAAATACCATGAGAAAATTTCTTCCCCCATGGAGACTCGAACCAGCGCAAGTCCTGTATCTCTGCGCCAAGGCTTCCTACCTTAACCGCTCGGCTACGGCGCGGGACATATCTTTTCCCAAACAGTTAATTCTAAAGGCTTCTCTAAATGTTTCAAAAGTTTAGATTCTCTTTCAATTATGTGAAGATATAATACATGATTGGAAGAGAAGAAATGGAAAATATAAATTTCAACAATGGAGAAGAACTAAAACCTAGTATAGAATGCACTTAACATAGGAACAAAACTAGACCATTCAAGCGATAACACAGAGGAAATTAATAATAGAATCTCACAAACAAAATAAGCAGTAAATGCTTTAAACTCTGTTTGCTTGAGCAAGAATATTACAAAAAATAGAAAATTACAAATATATCAAACCATAATTCAGAGCATTATAACATATGGTGCTGAAGTTTGGCAAATTCCTACCAGAAAATGAAAAGAATTTTTAGTACAGAAATGGATTTAACTTTTATAGGAATTAATCACTATGCAGTTTAATTTATGATAAAATCAAATGTTTTAAGAAGATCAGCTGGAAAATCTAGAATGGATAAAATACGAAATAAGGGAAATTATGGGGTGCAAGAGGAGCCAGACATTATAGAAAAGAAAAGATTACAGTAGTATGGCCATGTCAAAAGAATGCCAGAGCAAAGATTGCCTAAAATTGTTATGGAGTGGATCCCAATGGAAAGGAGGAAGAGAGGTAGACTGAAGAAAACTTGGATTGAAAGGGTACAAGCGGCTATGAATATCAGATGATTGGAGGAAGATCAGTGGATGGACAGAGAGGAATGGCGTATGGTTTCCGGAAGACGGTGGCAGCTGCCATGATACTGGATGATGATGATGGAAGAGAAACTAAACTTTTGAACATTTAGAGAATCATCTGGAATTAACAATTTGGGAAAAGATGTACATTCAGAAGAACATGAATTCTAAAGTTACCGTTGAGCAAGATTTAATCTTATTAAAATTCATGAAACCTGCACCAGATGGTAGCTGGAAAGTTTGTGGTGATCGTGAAAGTTTGACAGTCGTAGTTTTGACTGTGGATGGAAGGGATGCCTTCTATAACAATTCTAGTGAAAATCACGGTGTTTTTTGGAGGTGAGATGTAAAATAATATCCAATTCATTTATATAAATTATAATTTACCTCATAGTGTTACTTCCCATTGTAATTTTTATTAAAAAAATAAGATAAGTGATATGTTCTTATTTTTACATGTTGGTATCACAGCTATGTTCAAAATTTGTAGGAAGTTACACTGTGATGTATTGATATTAAACATTATTAAAATTACGCCTCACCTCATATTTAGTCTAAATATGAGACTGGCTATGTGTTTTAGCACTGTGTCCTATGTTCCAGTCTTTTATCATAGTATTGATGCATCAATATTTTTTATCATTCACTAAAAAATCTTGACTGCTGAATTCATGTAGTCTACTTGTGGCTGACAAATTTGGTTTCGGTATGACAATAGTAGAAAAAAAAGAAGAATTTAAAAGAAATTAGTATAAACTTGCCTTCAGTAAAACACAAACTAACCAAGTTATACACCTCACATTCACTGAATGTGTACTGTTGATTAAAACAAAGTTTGATTGGGGGGATAGCGGAGGAATTAAAACTGTTTGTGACAATGGTTCAAATTGTCTATATTTCTTTTATTACATTTTGTTTAAAAATGACATAATTTGTTCTTTGTGCTTTTGTTAATGAACTTCAAGATTCTTGAGGTTATCTTTCCTTTGGTTCCCAGGTTTGTGACTTCAAATCTGGCTGAGATTGATGGATTTTTAAAGATGTAAAAATTCTGAGTATGAAATAAATAAATACCTTATTTAAAGTTAAAATTGGGAAACACATTATGAGGTTCTTAATTAATAAATTAATGAGTCATTTTAACATCTTACCTCATATTTCATGTTTTATCAAACACGGTAACTATAGTTTTCAAATGATCTTGTCATTCATTTTCAACCGCCATTATGACTACCGGATATTCATTGGAATCTCCCTCTCTAACATTGCCATCTGGTGTTGATTTGACGAACTTCGAGATATCGTTGCCATCTGGTGTTGATTCGAAGTTCATCGAATCAACACCAGATGGCAACGATATCTCGAAGTTCGTCAAATCAACACCAGATGGCAACGTTAGAGAGGGAGATTCCAACGAATATCCAGTAGTCATAATGGCGGTTGAAAATGAATGACAAGATCATTTGAAAACTATAGTTACCGTGTTTGATAAAACATGAAACATGAGGTAAGATGTTAAAATGACTCATTAATTTATTAAATACCTTATTTGCTCACATAATTTGTGCACTTTTTAATTTGCTTTGGCTACTGGAAAATTGGGGAGTGTAAAATATGCAGATTTTTAAAATTAGAGGTCCTGTTCTGAGTTATCTCAATTATGGTAGGCCTTCTTAGCCCTGAACATATGTTTGACAAAAACAACTGTAAGAGGTAAGAATAAACAGACAAAATGTTTTAATTATTAAACAAACCTCTTAATGTTACTTCCTATTGTATTAAAAAAACTGTAGGTAATCTTGAGTTATACAAATAATAATCATACAATGATAAATCTATAAAAAATAATAATTATTATTATTATTATACAAATGAAACAATACAAATACCGTAAATTGCCTATGTTGTGAGAATTAGCAATTTTACGCGCACATAGTTGTAGCATGTCATGTGTAACTGCAATACCGTCGTTCTGCATCTGTCCAAAGTAAATTAAAAGTTCATCTTTTACAGCAGGATATTTACCAGTTTTAGGGCCACGAAATGCACTACTTACACTTCTTGCATTATTTAGTGCGTCTTCTTGTTTTCTTCAATAACACACGTTGGATTTGAGAACTCCGAATTCTCTTTCTGCTGCACGATTACCGAAATTTTCTGCAAAACTTACCACTTTCAATTTATATGATGCTGTGTAATTGTTATTTTTCTTTTCCATTTCTTGAAATACAGTATAAATGCAAGTGCACATTAGAAGTGTTGAAAGTCAACTGAAATACCGGTATTTACTTTTCTAAAACTTGTCTCTACAATGGGCAAGTATTGGGACTCTGGGTTTCTTTGTGAAGCAGGTAGTTCAGTTGCTAGTAAATGACATACGTTATAATGTAAGAATTGGCAATGAAATTCAGGGAAGGAAAATCCCTACTACACTGAAAAGAAAATTTACGCCCTACCTAAAATGTGCGCGCAAAATACATGGAGCAAAAATAAAGTTCAAAATAATCCCTTAAAATTAGGGGGCACAAATTATGCGAGCAAATGTGGTAGTAGTTTTTACGACTCACCTCATAATTATAGATTTCTTGAAGACTATGGTTTCGATATGCCACATATCATTATCAATGAAATTCTGGAATTGTAGTGTATCAAAACTATAGTCTTCAAGAAATCCACAATTATGAGGTAAGTCATAAAAACTGCTAATTTTTTAAAATAAACCTCATAATGTCACTTCCTTTAAATATTAAGAACAGTTCTGAGTATGGTTTCCTTTAGAAGGGAAGTACAAAGCTGAGGGTCCCTTATTGTAGAATTACAGCACATAAAAGTTCCAAGGCCTGAAATAAGAGGTCTCTGAACAAAATTTGTAAGCTCTTCATGTCCAGATTTGAATTGCAATTGCAATGATTTTATATGGTAAAAGAGTGTTATTAAATAATGATATGTACATACAAACACACTTTTTCTTGCAGGGTGTGATGGTTCGATTAATGTTGGTGTTAGCTCCAGTCATGTGCATTCTTTCTGGTATTGCTGTATCAGCCATGTTAGCAACATACATGAAACAAGTTGATTCTTCAAAAAGTGTTGACAAGAAATCGAGGAAATTTGAAAGCAATTATGTAATGAAGAGTGAGGTAAGAAAATTCTAAAAATAAAACTGTTAATACTTTAAGTCCTCTCTGCTGGCTCAGGTGGTAGAATGGCAGGTTCGATACCCAGCAGGGTTGTAAATTTTAATTCTTAATTTAATTGTAAAATTTTCAGTTTCAAGGCCAGGAGGGATGGTTATGTACAACTTAATTGCTAGATTGTACACTAGATTCCTGCATTAAAATGCAAATCCTTCCGCAGTACATATGTTGAGAAGGCATGTGGTATTGTTGATAGTGCTTAAAGTAAAAATAGAAATGTTTAATATTTAATATTAGGAAGTTATATTTTGAGGTTATTTTAATTATATAATTAAATAGAAATGTTTGACCGTTTACGCATTGGCGAGTCATTTGCGTCTATATCACGCTGTTTCAATATGTTAATGAATCAAGAATCTGAAGACAAAATAAGGAATTCTATCGCAGAATTCATAGTTGAATATCAATCTTAATTGAAAGATATTTTAAAAGCTGCAAAACAGAAAAAATTACTAAGTTCTTTAAGCCCTTGTCTAAACCTGACAGTAATAATTAATGGAAATTGTTCAAAACCTATTGATTTTATTTTGATAATTTTTATTTTATTTTGTAATCGTGAAACGTATCCCCTATATACCCATACAAATTACCATACCATATTCGCAGTTTCTGTACTTGTGGCATATTTGCGAAACATATCGCCTGTGAATAAGGAGCTTTTACTGTAGAGCAAGGTGGTATTAAATAGAAGAATCACTTATATTTGAAGAAAAAAATTTTTGCCTAGACCGAGACTCGAACCTGGGACTTTTGGCTTTCCGGGCCAAATGCTCTACCAACTGAGCTACCGAGGCGAGTTGCGATCTAGATGCAAATTTTTCTCTTATATACGTTGTAATTCCCTCTTGCCAAATGCTTGCAAAGATAGAAGCAATGGTTTCAAAAGCATTTGGCAAGAGGAAATTACAACATATATAAGAGAAAAATTTGCATCTAGATCGCAACTCGCCTCGGTAGCTCAGTTGGTAGAGCATTTGGCCCGGAAAGCCAAAAGTCCTGGGTTCGAGTCTCGGTCTAGGCGAAAATTTTTCTCTTGAAATATAATTTATCTTTCAGTGAGAAATGTTAAATCAATAATAAAAGCATCAGAAAAATCACTGCTGCATTACACACCAGGATTGTACAGGGCTACTACAAATATCCCTAATTTCATATTTAATTAATGTTGGGAAGTAAACATTATGAGGTATAATCATTAAAATTCATCGGAGAACATATTGTTTAAACAACTCACCTCATAGGATTCATGCTTCCATGATATCGCGATTTCAAACATAGTCATGTTCATCTTCAGCCATAACTCCGACTGACGAAATTCTTCGGCCGTCAACTATTCTATTGTTGCCATCTTCAGTGCTGCCATCTATGGTTGAATTTATGAACTTCGAAATCAATGTAATTTCGTTAGGGATATCAAAATTCATTGATCTATTTTTGTTTTTCTGAATGTATATTTTTTCCCAAACTGTCAATTCCAAAGGTTTCTCTACTTGTTTTATAAGTTTAGCTTCTCTTCCAATTTTATGATGTTCTAATAAACTATGTCCAGCAATTGCAGATTTTTCAATTTCACAATTTTTAATATTTCTGAAATGTTCTTTTGTCCGAATTTCCAAATTCCTTTTTGTTTTTCCTATATAAACTTTATTGCAATCTTCACAGTTTATTTGATAAATTCCAGATTTCTTATTGTCTGGAACATTGACTTTTTTATTGGTACTTAGAAGATTACCCAGACTAAATTTATTTATTGGTGCCAAAGAAATGTTGTATTTGTCAAAAATGTTTTTAAATTTCCTATGCATTTCAGGATGGTAAGTAATTTTCTTGTATTTTTTCTTTTCTTTGCAATTTTGTAGAGTAGTATATTCATTAAGTCTTTTTTTGTGTTTGAATTTCTTCAACTTATTTATAATTAATTCTTTATCAAAACCATTTAATCTAGCAGTGTTTAAGATATGTTTAAACTCTTTATTGAAAAGTTTACCGTTGAATTAGAAAAAGAAAACAAAATTCCTTTTTTGGATTTATGTATAATTAGGAATGATCAAACACTGAAAATTGAATTTGATATATTTAGAAAAGGAACTCATACAGATAATTACATTAAATCATCAGGCTTCAATCACATTGCTCATAAGCATGCAATATTCAATAGCTTAATTTACAGATTGACAAATGTACCATTAAACGAAGAAAATTTCAATAAAGAGTTTAAACATATCTTAAACACTGCTAGATTAAATGGTTTTGATAAAGAATTAATTATAAATAAGTTGAAGAAATTCAAACACAAAAAAATACTTAATGAATATACTACTCTACAAAATTGCAAAGGAAAGAAAAAATACAAGAAAATTACTTACCATCCTGAAATGCATAGGAAATTTAAAAACATTTTTGACAAATACAACATTTCTTTGGCACCAATAAATAAATTTAGTCTGGGTAATCTTCTAAGTACCAATAAAAAAGTCAATGTTCCAGACAATAAGAAATCTGGAATTTATCAAATAAATTGTGAAGATTGCAATAAAGTTTATATAGGAAAAACAAAAAGGAATTTGGAAATTCGGACAAAAGAACATTTCAGAAATATTAAAAATTGTGAAATTGAAAAATCTGCAATTGCTGCACATAGTTTATTAGAACATCATAAAATTGGAAGAGAAGCTAAACTTATAAAACAAGTAGAGAAACCTTTGGAATTGACAGTTTGGGAAAAAATATACATTCAGAAAAACAAAAATAGATCAATGAATTTTGACATCCCTAACGAAATTACATTGATTTCGAAGTTCATAAATTCAACCATAGATGGAAGCACTGAAGATGGCGACAATAGAATAGTTGACGGACGATGAACATGACTATGTTTGAAATCGCGATATCATGGAAGCATGAATCCTATGAGATGAGTTGTTTAAACAATATGTTCTCCCAAATTTAATATATAAATATGTTCTCCGATGAATTTTAATCCCTAATTTAATTTATAATTTGTTGGCATGTTACAAGAATTAGTGTGATTAAAAAAAAACATAAATAGAAAGTAGAACTCACCAAGTTTGTTTAAATACCATGGGAGTAGTGAATGTAAACTAATTGGCTAGCAGACACAACACTGAAAGAGAATCAGAAAATGACTAACAGGAGAACAACTAGCGTTCTGCATTCTAGAATTTCACACAAAACAGTTCAGAGGCATTTGCGAAGATGTTTGGAGGAGAAGCACCATCCAGTAAGACAATCCATGTTTGGTATTTTCATTTTACAAGAACTGGATGTTTATGTAAACAAAAATCTACGGACTGTCCATTGGTCTTGAAGAAAGTGTTGACCGGATAAGGCAAAGATATCAACAAAGCCCATGAAAATCGACAGTAAAGAGAAGCAGCAAACTTGGAATATTACACCAGTCAGTGTGGAAGGTGCTGCGCAAACAATTAAACATGAAACCATATTTTCAATGTTTTTTACTTAAATTAACACATTCCAATTCTGGATAGAATCTAATTTAGAAAGAAAAATTAGTGTTTGAACCGGAATTTGAACTCTGGACTCCTAGTATGTAGAACTAGGAGTCCAGGGTTCAAATCTCGGTTAAAAAGGATGAGACCATATTGTTTACAGCTACATAAGAATGACCATAATCTCCTTTTGAATTTTTCACCATTTTTCAAGAAATACTGGAAGTGGACGGGGTTTGCTGATAAATTAATTTTCAGTGATGAGGCTACCTTCCATCTAAATGGTAAGATGAACATACACAACGTTATAGTGTGGGGAAGTAGTGCAGGATTCTCGTAAAATAAATATATTTTGTGCTTTGTCCAGTGAGAAGGTGCATGGACTGTCCTTTTTTTACTGAAAAGACAGTAAATGGATACAACTATCTGGATATGTTGACATACTAGTTGATGCCACGGGTCTTGGAAGACAAAATAGATTTTATCTTTAAATAAGGTGGTGCTCCTACACATTTTCATTACCAAGATATCTAAACCAGTTAATCCTACAATCTTGGGTTGGACGCAGCAATCTGATGACAAGGCTCCCATCAAATGGCCCCCAGATCAACTGATTTGACACCTGTGTCTTTTTCCTATGAGGATAGATTGAAGATGAAGTTTATTTACCATCTTTCGAACCTGATTTTGAGGAACAGAATAACAGTGGCAATAGCAACAATTGACAGGAACATACTCCAACTTGCATGGGAAGAGATGGATTATCATCTTAAGATGTGACACGTAACACGAAGAGCACACGTAGAACATCTATAACCAAATAAAAACTTAGTGAGTTCTACTTTCTATTGTTTTTTTCTTTGTCACTCAAACTCTTATAACATCCCGATAACTTATAAATGAAATCGGGGAGA
Source organism: Diploptera punctata (assembly GCA_030220185.1). Taxonomy (NCBI): domain Eukaryota; kingdom Metazoa; phylum Arthropoda; class Insecta; order Blattodea; family Blaberidae; genus Diploptera; species Diploptera punctata. Next base: position 282,354 of record JASPKZ010007842.1, read on the forward strand.
TCATTTATAGTAATCCTGTACAAGAGAGAAACTTTTTCTGCCTAAAGTGTGTTGTCCAGATAGCATAATTGTCAATGTGCTAGAATGTGGAACTAGAGATTTTGGAATTCCAGTTTGGGGAAAAAAATGTTCTCTTCCAAAAATGTATTTATTGTTCAGTGTAAGTGTATAAATTTATATAAAAACAGCAATATTAGCATTACAGCTATAGTGGTAGTGTTGAATGTTGGCCACAGTAGACTAGTGGTTATGTTCCTTGCCTCTGGTCCTGAGGATCACAGATTTGAAACCAGCTGGGGTCGATGAATTTTTTTTAGGATGGAAAAATCCAAGAAGCAAGTCCTCCAGGAAGGACTTTAAGCCGGGGTTCTGAGTCTGAAGATTTTCAGGGTTGTAAAAGATCCATAAGCCTAAATAAAGATGCATCTAAGCAAAATTGACCGACCTTGTCATTCTAGTAATGCCTTAGTTGTCTGCTAGATGTCTCATTGGGTGGGTATGTTGACTGCATACCATCCATGACATCTGTGGGCAATTAAACATAACTAAATTAGCTTGGTCTAGTTACTCCTAACAAAGGAGAGGCTAAGGCTCAGCATTGGGCTGTTGTGCCACTAGATGTAGTAGTGTTAAATCTTAATATTTTATTTAGCATTAAATCTTGTTAAAATTGTCTTGAATAAGAAGTAGCCAGATAGCATTATGTGCCGCATGTGCATGGGATTATATAAGAGGGAAATATTTCCATTAAAATGTGATGTCCAGATAGCATAATGATCAATGTGCTAGTACGTAGAACTAGAGATCATGGTATTAAATTAATATTGAGAAGCTAAAGCTATTACTATGATAGAAATAAGTAAATTAAAGAACACAATTAAATTATTGTAAATCAATGTAAATAGAAAAATTTTTGCCTGGACCGGGAATCGAACCCCGAACCTTTAGCTTTCCGTGCTAATGCTCTGACCACTGAGCTAATCCAGGCTTCATTCCCACCCAAGCAGAAATCCTTCCTTTACATGGTCCTACATTCAATTGCAATGAATCATCATTCACAAATACACAATGAATGGCTTCTACCTGAAGAAGACATGAAGGGATTCCACACAGCTATAGCATTATTTTTTAAATTAATATTGAGAAGCTAAAAATATTAATTTAATAAATAATGCTATAGCTGTGTGGAGTCCCTTCATGTCTTCAAGGTGTATTTGTGAATGATGATTCATTGCAATTGAATGTAGGACCAGTAGAGTAAGGTAAAGGAAGGATTTCTGCTTGGATGGGAATGAAGCCTGGATTAGCTCAGTGGTCAGAGCATTAGCACGGAAAGCTAAATGTCCGGGGTTTGATTCCCGGTTCAGGCAAAAATTTTTCTCTTTACCATTGATTTACAATAATTTAATAGATGTCATGGGTTCAAATCCCAATTTGGGCAAACATTTTTCTCTTAAAAAATTTATTTATCATTCATTGTAATTATTGTATACATTTATATGAAAACATTGAATTTAATTACCAAATTAATATTGAGAAGCTAAAGCTATTACTATGATAGAAATAAGCAAATTAATGAAAACAACCAAATTATTGTAATCAATGGTAAAGAGAAAAATCCCTGCCTGAACCGGGCATGGATGGCTTAGGGTTCGGGGTTCGATTCCCGGTTCAGGCAGGGATTTTTTTCTTTACCATTGATTACAATAATATGGTTGTGTTCATTAATTTGCTTATTTCTATCATAGTAATAGCTTTAGTTTCTCAATATTAATTTTGTAAATAATGCTATAGCTTATATTTGAAGAGAAAAATTTTCGCCTACACCGAGACGCGAACCCGGGACCCTTGGCTTTCCGGGCCAAGTGCTCTACCAACTGAGCTACCGAGGCGAGTTACGATCTAGACGCAAATTTTTCTCTTATATACGTTGTAATTCCCTATCGCCAAATGCTTTTGAAATCATTGCTTCTATCTTTGCCAATTGTGCCTTCTTAGTTAAGAAGACATTTATTTGGGGAAATTTAACATTACTTTATACAGTCTAGTAAGGCGTCTAATGAGTTTTTTATAATGATTTAACAATTCTTCTCACTGAAAGCTAACTTATATTTGAAGAGAATGCTATAGCTGTGTATCCCTACATGTCGTCTTAATGTAGAGGCCATTCATTGTGTATTTATGAATGATGATTCATTGCGTTTGAATGTGGGACCAGTAGAGTGGGGTAAAGGAGGGATTTATGCTTGGATGGGGGTGAGGCCTGGGTTGGCTCAGTGGTCAGAGCATTAGCACGGAGGGCTGAGGGTTTGGGATTCAATTCCCGGTTCAGGCAGGAATTTTTCTTAAATTAATGAGTCATTTTTTACATCTTATCTCATAATAATTAAATGAATCGTGATTTTTTCTTACCTCAAGAAAAAATCACGATTCATTTAATTATTATTAATTGAACCTCATAATGTTAAAAATTCCCAAATTTAATATATAAATCTTATCTCATATTTTATGTTTCTTTAAACACGGGAACTAGTTTTCAAGAGAAAACATCTTTCTCTTTTTCAACCGACATTATGACTACTCAGTCATAATGCTATAGAAAACTAGTTCCCATGTTTAAAGAAACATAAAATATGAGGTAAGATGTAAAAAAATGACTCAATAATTTACAAATTAAGAACCTCATAATATTATTTCTCATATTTAACTAGGGATTTTTCTCTTTACCATTGATTACATTGAATTTAATTGTTTCAGATTGCAACAGTGTTTGTTGGTGTGATGTGTTTTTTGCTGCTATCTTACACATTCCATTGTACCTGGGTGACATCAGAAGCATACAGCAGTCCAAGCATAGTGTTATCTGCAAGATCCCACGATGGCTCTCGCATTATCTTTGATGACTTTAGGGAGGCTTACTATTGGTTGAGAATGAATACGCCAGAGGTATGTTCATATTCTATCTGAATCACCAAGTTATTAATATTATCATATATACATACATAAGACAAAGTGTGGTATGTTGTTCCTCAAAAACTTGATAATTACACCCAGAGTCTTTTAAATTTGGAAATTTTATTCTTCATACCTTGATCTTCAAGAAAAGGAAGGTTGTAGCCAGGTTAATTGAATGAATTATTTGTCACTATAGCTTGGCAGCGAATAAAATGCAATCCTATTATGTTCTTGTCTTGACTCTACATATTTCACTATTCACACCAGTATTCTTCTCTTCTGCTCTTTTTCTACCAGTCAGCGCTAAAACCAATAATGTTTGCACTATTGGTGTCACCAGCAAACATTGCTATGTTTTAGCCAATAACACAAATGCCTAAATGAACATTTGTATAAAATAGGAATTAGCCAAACTGATAAATGATGGGTGTGGGCAAAAAATTTGACAACCCACTTTTTTTTCTAAAATTAGTTTTCTGCATTATTGACCTCGTATTGAAGTTGTTTGCCTCTGAATCAAATGAGTATTGTTAAAAATTAATAGATACCAGGGTTATTAACTGTGTTGTCATTCCACAATTTCCTTTAGGTTCATGGAATACTTAACAAGACAAGATGTGGCTTACCAATTTTTTCCATTTCACTAAGCTGTAAGGCACATATGGAAAAAATTGATATAATTGAATGCAGGCTTCCACGGCCGGTTATCATAATGTTAAGAGATGTTAATGCCACATAGCCTGGAATCTCTTAACATTATTAAAAAATTGGTATACTACATAAAAATTGCAAAAAAAATGCTGGTGTATTAATAAATAAAATCTTCTTCTTCTTCTTCTTCTTCTTCCTTCCAAGTATTAGGCCAAGGCCTGTTACGATCCTATAGAAAATTTTCCCTCCAGCGTTTCATAGGACGGCCCAGTGATCTTCGTCCTCTTGGTATATAATTATAAACAGCTTTGGGGATCCGATTTGAACTCATTCTTTCAAGATGGTGTTTCCAATTTAGTTGGTACTGTTTAATATATTCCAAAATTGGCGTAGTCTTCAATTCTTTTAAGATATCGGTGTTCCTTTTCCGGTCCCATCTGGTGTAACCCGCTGTTCTGCGCATGAATCTCATTTCACAAGCCGTTATTCTGCTTTCATGTTGTTTTTTTAGTGTCCATGCTTCACTACCATAGGTCAACACTGGTCTAGCCAAAGTGTTATATAAACGTAATCTGGTGTTTTTTTGTACAAGGGATGGTTTCATAACTTGATTAATAATTCCTAAACTTTTATTATAACTAGTAACTTTTTCAGGGATATCCTTTTCATCCCAGATAGAGAGATAATATCCAAGATATTTAAATTTATTAGATCTCTCTAAAATTTTATTCTGGAGACAGAATAGTCCCTTCGATTGGTTGCTGGCCAAAGGAAGGCAAGACCAGTGATGGGGCTGCCATCTTATAGCCTCTGGTCAGGCTTTTCTGGAGAAGAAAAGAAAATAAAGGAAAGAAGAAATGGAAGAAAGGAAAGACTCCCTAGCCCTCGGATGCCCTAATAGCGTCGGGGTCGAAAAAAACAAGAGTTAACCAAGAGAGGTTAGATAGTAAAGTTAGAAGAGTGCAAAACACAAGTAAGTGGAAGAAATGTTTTGCTCAGCTTGGGCACCTTGTGGTCGCCATCCACATATTCCCTAGATGAGGACCCCTGAGGGATAATAAATAAAATAAACCTCTTAATGTTACTTCCTATTATATTTTAAAATAAACCATAAATATCTCATACATTCCGTGTTCTTTAAAGCACAGGACTGCGGTTTCAGAAACTGTTGTTCCTATTTTGATGTTATATTTTTAAATTAACATTTTCCAGAATTGGATATCATTTCATTTTAGAAAGAAAAATCATGGTAAAATTAAATTTTTCTTACCTCTCCTCATATAAATTTTCTAAGTTGATCGTGATTTCGAGACTATAACTGTCTCATCCTCAGAACTTTGTTGGCGACTGGTGTTCTGTCGATCGGAAGAAACTCTTCTTCCCTCTTCTTCAAAGTTAAAATTGGGAAACACATTATGAGGTTCTTAATTAATCCCTCTGTTGGTGGATCGATGAACCTCTGGATCAGGTCAAAATTTGCGGCAATTTCAAAGTTCATAAGTTTTCCTTTGTTTTTCTGAATGTGGATCTTTTCCCAAACCGTGAGTTCCTTTTGTTTGTCTATTTGTTTAATTAGACTGGCTTTTGGTTCAATTAAATGTTTTTCGGACCAAGCATGAGCAACTACTGCTGACTTTTCCACTTCTCCATTTTTGATGTTTCACCCTTGTTTTCAAATTTCTTTTCGTTTTTCCAATATAAATTTTGTCACAATCCCTGCATTTGATCTGATAAATTCCTGATTTGTTTTCATTTTCAATTCTTTCATTTTTATTGGTTTTAATTATCCTATTACGTCTGTAATCATTCTTTGGTGCTAATCTTATATTAAACTTTTTTTAATTTTTTTTAAATTTATAGTGTTTCAATGGATGGTAAGTGAATTTCTTGAATTTTATTTTTTCTGTTTCTTTTATAAGTGTGCTTTCATTTATTAATTCTTGTCTTTTAAATTTATTTATTTTCTTGTGTACCATATTTTCTTCATAACCGTTATCTATTGCAACATTAATTATGTGTTCTTTTTCATAGTTTTCTTTGCTCATAGGTGTATTTACCAATCTATGTGTCAAACTATTGAATACTGCCTCTTTGTGAGCAAAATGGTTGAATCCTGAAGCTTTAATATAGTTGTCAATATGTGTATTCTTTCTATAAATTCCAAATTCTATCTTGTTTTCTTCATTTCTTCTTAAAGTGAGATCTAAAAATGGGATTTGTCTTTCATTTTCAGTTTCCATGGTAAATTTTATAGTTCTAACTCTGAATGTTCAACAGCTTTAAAGCATCCTCTATTTGCTTGTGATTCACAATAGCAATTATGTCGTCAACGTACCAAAATTTGAAAATCAAAGGATGTCCAGTAAGGCTTATTTCAATGATTTTATTATTAATTTAATACTTCTCACTGAAGGACAAATTATATTTGAAGAGAAGCCAAAGGTTCTGTGTTCAAACCCCAGTCTGAGCATATATTTTTCTCTTCAAATGTAAATTGTCCTTCAGTGAGAAGTATTAAATTGATAATGAAAACATCTTGAGATCATGTTTCAGATGACTTGTCTTCTATCATCAGCTCATTCTGACTATTGAACTGTGGTTAATGATCTTGTATTCCTTCTCTAGGTGACCTATTAATTTCCAAATCAAATCCTTTTCCCCAGGAATTTCAAATGGAATCAAAATAAATATAAAATTATTGATACAGTTAGATAAAGCTAAAGAACTCACAGTTTGGGAGAAGATTTAAGAAAGAAAGAAAGAAAAGATATAAACTTGCCAAAATGTGACTTTTTTTTAGTCACACTGTATAAAAGTGATTAATTCTGTGTTAGTGAATTTTCTCCATCCCTCCTGATGTTTTATTTATTTATTAAATTACTGCTTTATGTTGTTACAGGATGCAAGAGTTATGTCATGGTGGGATTATGGTTACCAGATAACTGCTATGGCAAATAGAACAATTCTAGTGGACAACAACACTTGGAATAATACTCACATATCCCGAGTCGGACAAGCCATGGCATCTTCTGAGGAACGCGCATATGAGATAATGCGAGAACTGGATGTTGATTATGTTCTGGTTATATTTGGAGGATTAACTGGTTATTCTTCAGATGGTATGAGAATATTTTATTTATAATATCAGAGTAACAAAATTATGAAGGTTCCCAAAATTGATAAAGTAACACTACAAGATATTTTATTTAAAAAATTGATAAGTTATTTACATCTCACCTCGTATTTTACTCTCATCTCAGATATGTTTAAATAAATTTTCCTTCATCTACAGCCAAAAACCTGTTGTGTTGACTTGGAAGTCTTAATAAAATTAAAATAAGTCATGAGTAGTTGGAAGTCTTGTATATTCTCTCCCTTTAGTGTGGCAGATTAACATCACAATTATCATATTTATCTGAATATAAGACCCCCAAATTTTCAAGAGCCTTTTTAAGAATCTTGTCAAAACCAAAGTTATCTCCAAAATGGCATCCTCCAGCCAGGCACTTCCTCCTTTGCTGCCACCTTCTCATCTGTCATATGGCAGGTAGATTCCTGCACTTATTGGCACAGAGGACCCAGAGGAGAAAGTGGACAAGTTTCGCATAAATGCCGCAAGTGGCGCTAGTGTGTAGAACAACTAACGACGTCTACATTTTTTTGGTTTTTTCTGGTACTAATATGAAATTCAGCACCATCTGGTGGTTAAATTATGAATTATAATTATATAACACCATCCGGTGAATAATCATGGAATTGAACTTTATAGGAATAAATAACATTTTAATTATATTTAACATTTTAATTAATCTTAAATTATGGAATTATTTATGCCCAGCCTCTCAGACCTAAAGATTTTTTTAATAATTTGAATTGAAGGGAAGAATGGAAATAAATAAAACATGTTAATTTATTTTCAATAAATTAATGAGTCATTTTAACATCTTACCTCATATTTCATTTGACTCATTTTTTTATTTCAAATTACTCATTAATTTATTAATTAAGAACCTCATAATGTGTTTCCCAATTTTAACTTTGAATAATTTATTTTCGTTTATTAAAATTTAAAAACGTGCATTATGAGCTCTTTTAATAAATATGTATAATTGGCATACCCCCTTATTCTCACATACATATTTTATACAATATTTATTAAAGAACCTTAGCCATGTCGTACATCTGAAATCCATTATAAAGTCACTCACATTTTTAAAATGTTCATTAGAAATGGCTGTACACCTACATCACTCTTCCTAACCTAACAAATCTTAGAATTTTATCACTTCTAGTAGCTTTATCTTTGAAAATAAATTCACATTAAAAACGTAAACAAGTTTGAATTTTAATCAAATGGTAAAGAGAAAAACTTACAAATTAGAGTAAAATAAAATGTAAGTAATGATTCTTAACTTTCGATAATAAATCATTTTTACAATACAATCTACATAGAATGAAAGGATAGCAGTTAAAAATTCAAATTTACAAAATGGCAAATTTCCCATAATCCCAAGTGAACATGCCGTGTGCCTTGCATTTGTTTTATTTAGTTACATATTCTGTTACTACGAAACAGCACTACCATTGTAGTTCATCGTAAACGATGGAAATTTTTTAGATGTCACTGTACTCAGTTTTCCCTCTATTCGAGTGCTCTGTGCTTACTGGGACTAGACTGCCATCTCTTGACAGGCCACATGTACTGACTGCAGTCCCAGTGCTGCCACCTGGTGCCTATTAGTTGCATTGCTTACAAAATTATCTGTTAAACTGTACTGCTACCATTACAATTTTTTAATGTCACTGTAATAATAATAATAATAAGTTGGTAAGAGGCACTCGAAAGAGCATTAAGTTAATGTCACTGTCAAGATTCATTTTACAAAAGCAATTTTTGTTCTAGCTTTCCTATTGTCTATTGTATTCAATTTCTGCTGCATGTTATTTATACATTGTTGCATCTGTGATCAATTCCTATGTACTATGGAATGTAAAAATATTGACCTTACCGACTGACAGCTATGCCTACTATGCAGCCTAAAAACATTGAATTCGACCAGCTTATTTCCTAGTGTGAGTTTAAGACAAGTCATAATTTTTTTGATCGTCTTCCATTCAGGTACATATGGTAAATCTTTTTTCCTGCAACTTCAAAAATAATTGTTTTGTCCCTGTTTTTCTGGATGTAGATTTTTTTCCTCCCATACTGTGAGTTCTGTTGATTTCTCCAGTTCTTTTAAGCGATTTTGACTTCTCTTCAATCCTACGATTTTCTGTTCACATATGACCAGCTACTGTTAATTTTTCTATTTCTCCATATTTTACATTTGTAAGGTGTTCCTTCATTCTGAAGTTCAGATTTATTTTAATTTCTCCTTATGCAGACTTTCAATGTCAACTCAGATGTCAGTTTTTGAATGATCATGGAGGAAATGTTCTTCTAAAACATGTGCCAGGTGAGAGAGCAAATTATGAGGTGAAGTGTATAACTGATACAATTTATTTATTTTTAATAAAATGCTATGTATCTATGTGATTCAATCACTTGATAACATTTATGAATGAATGAGTCATTTTTTATATCTTACCTCATAGTTTATGGTTTCTTATTAAACACGGGAACTAAAAAAAATGACTCATTCATTCATGAATTAAGAACCTCATAATGTTATTTCCCATATTTAACTACAAACTTGATAACACTACCTTATAAAGTTTGTGAGACCTTAGAAAATGATTGACAGTGCGTGAGCGATTGTGTACAAGAAAGGACTTGCCTTATTGTTGACCAATTATTACAAACCATATTTGAAGAGAAAAATGTTCGCCTAGACCGAGACTCGAACCCGGGACCTTTGGCTTGCCGGGCCAAATGCTCTACCAACTGAGCTACCAAGGCGAGTTACGATCTAGACGCAAATTTTTCTCTTATATACGTTGTAATTCCCTCTCACCAAATGCTTTTGAAACCATTGTTTCTATCTTTGCAAATGGCGGCTTCTTAGTTAAGAAGACATTTATTGGGAATTTAACATTACTTTATAAAGCTAGTAAGGCTTCTAATGATGTTTTTATTATTAATTTAACATTTCTCATTGAAAGATAAATTATATTTGAAGAGAAATCTTACATTTGTAAGATGATTTTTCACCCTTGTTTTCAGATTTCTTTTTGTTTTTCCTATATAAATTTTGTCAGAATCTCTTGTTCACTATGAGGTATTATTTATTTATTTATTTATTTTATATTATGAGGTGAGATGATACAAATTTTTACTTAAATGAGGTTTTCTAGACTGCCATGCTGGCTCAGTTGCTATCATTCCTGCATCCTGAGTGGCAGGCCCAGGTTCGATACCTGGCAGGTTTGAAAATTTTAATTGTCAAATTAATTCAATTATAAAAATTTTCAACCTCAAGATCAGAAAGGGTGGTATGAAGAATTTTTAATCACTAAATTGTGCACCAGATTCCTACATTGAATTGAAAATCCCTCTGCAGTACACATATTGAGAAGGCATATAGTACTGTTGATAATGATTCGTCCATCAGATGGGACTTTAAGCCTGGTTGCCCCCTTGATGCTTTTCGACAGGAGTAGGCTATGTACTGGCACTGGATTTCATCTTCTCCCTTATCTTCACCATCATACCTCATACAACTGACTATATACTGCACATACACTCATCCAACACTCCTTTCTGTACATAATACAAGAATGCTACATCTACGTAAAGTGGTGTATAAATTGAAATAGACCACATTGATGACATCTATCCATTCAGCGCGGTATCTGAAGCAGGAAAAGTACAAGTGTGCAGCATTAGAACATACACATATACACAGTTTTTGCTCTTTTAGATAACACATTTTATTTAAACTGATATTAAAATATATTTGAAGAGGAAAATTATATGCTCATGTGCCCTCTGGGTTCTTTTTTAACCTTGGTAACCAACATTTCAAAACCACGCAATCAGCTACCAATTTGCACCCTGGGGGCTTTTTGAACCGTGCACCATTTACCCAGCTTATTGCTACCATATTGCACTGCCGTGTTTCGATTTACTACCTTGTGTGTATATATATATATATTAGCATAGAGTTCATAACTATCAGTACTATTCAAAATCCTTTGCCCGGGCCCATAAGAGGCAAAGATTGATTCATCCTTCCTATCCAAATACATAAACATTAATCAACAATAAGTCTTAAAACACACTGTAGTAATTTATGATGTTCAGTTAACCTGAATGTATTATTATCAACCATGAAAGCCAGACGGGGAAAAAGGAGCTCATATGACCTTTGAGCAAGCTTATGTACAGGAATATGCAAGACAGCTGTAGCGTAGCTAACATAGAACAATTAAACATTGATTCTTACTAAAAAAAATTATATTTAATATTAAATTGCACGTCTGAAGTTTGAAAAATTAAATTAAAGAAAAACATGACTTTGATCATTCATGAATTAAAAGACAAATAATAATTAATACCAAAAATAACATAACTCACACAATCAACCTCTCATACATACTTTTAGTCCTTGTCAGGGTGCCTTACCCCGGCCTGCCGAACCAAACCCAAAATACGCAGCTCGCATCCTCCAGACGATGACAATGTTCCAACCAAAATCTACGATCGAATGATAACATTCACAATGTGTTCAGTGTATTTGAGCGTTCCGAGGTAGAAGGGGAAGTTGCACACTACAAACAGAGCAAAGGGAGGAGTAAAAAGGAGAGTGGGGATAGATACAAAGAGAAAGGAAATTGGCATAGTTCACGAATCTCACTATGGAGGGAGGATAACAGCACTGATGTAACGAACCTAAATAGCACTTTCGGTTCACTCAGACCGGGGTTTGAACCCAGGACATTTGGCTTTCTAGGCCAATGCTCTACCCCTGAGCTACCTGAGCATTCCAATCTAAATGCAAATTTTTCTCTTATACATTGTTAATTCTCGAGCGCCGAATGCTATGAGCATTTGCTCGATTACACAAATGGCAGCTTAGAAAACCAAAAGTCCTGGGTTCAAACCCTGGTCTGAGTGTATAATTTTTCTCTTCAAATATAATTTGTCCTTCAGTGAGAAATACTAGGTTGTAACTTTAATAGTGGCAACTATTTATTTATTACTAGTATAAACTAACAGGCCTGTGAAACTTCTATAGTCCTTCAATGTAGTACCCAGCATTGTCTACAACTCACTGCCAGCAATGTCGAAGTTGTAGTTTCCCTGTAGCAGCTCCTGTTCTGTTGATGTTTCTGATGGACCGCCTTAATGCCAGCAGATCTCAGGAACAGTCTGACAGTCTGGAATCGAATGTCACGAAGTGGTTCCTTCATCTTAGGGATCAAATCATAATTATAGGGGCTTAAGTCCGGTGAATTTGGTGGATGGAAAAGTACTTCCCACCCCCCCAGCAATGGTACAGATTAGCTAAAGGGTGTGCTGTATGCATCCGAGCAATATACTGCAAAATTATTGGAGGGTTCTACAAAAAAATGTGGATGCTTCATTCACAATACTGGGTACATTACAGTTTCAACCAAGATCGCTGTTCCTGCTTTGTAAACATGGCAAAACACTAGCAGCTTAGAGCGGCAATTCAGAGGAGACAAACTTCCTCTCTCCAAAGCTCATGCACTTTGAGGTGGTATGGACAAGTCCATTTACTCTAAGATAGGTCAGACATATATTCACATGTGACAGAACTTACAACAATGAGCTCCATCTGGTTTCAGTTCTACAGCAGTTTTGCCACTATTTTTGTTACAGCCCACATATTAAATTAATAATAAAAACATCTGATGACAAAATGTTGAATTAAACTCTTTGTTTCCCATCATTATTGATGTTTTTAAATTTTGTTACAGATATCAATAAGTTCTTGTGGATGGTTCGAATAGGTGGAAGTACAGAAAGAGGTAGTCATATCAAAGAGTGGGACTACTATTCACCCTCTGGAGAATTCAGAGTCGATAAAGAAGGTTCTCCAATACTGCTCAACTGTCTTATGTACAAGATGTGTTATTATCGATTTGGTCAAGTCTACACTGAAGGAGGTAAGAAATGTTTCACTCTGCAAGTTCTCAGGTTGTAACATGCCTTTTTCCTGTGTAGCAGATCCAAATTTGATTCCTGGCAGAATCAAAAATTTTATTTGAAAAATTTTCAATCTTGGGGCTAAGAGGGATGTTGGTGTACAATTTTGAACAGCTATATTATGCACCATATACCTGAATTAAATTTCAAATCCTTCCACAGAACACATGTTGAGCATAATATATTATTAATAATTTGTCTGTCTGATGGGACTATTAAGCCTAGCGATTGGTTTGAAAAAAACTTATATCTACTATTAGGGAAGCAAGAAGCAAAATGGGTTAACCCATTGGGGACTTTTAACGAGTCTCCCTCATGAGCAGGTAGAAAGTCCAAACAGCTCCACCATGACCTACACTCATTGTTGTGTTATAACCTCCACTGTAAGAAGTTGGGTTTTTTTAGTGGTTTAAATTTTCGGTTCACCATCAGTAAAATTTGTTGTCTGTTTATATAAAGTAAATATATATAGGCCTAGTGTATTGTATAATTTGTTTTAGTTATTATTTATAGAATAGTAGACTATAGTTGTAGGCATTTATTACGGTAAAATATAAGTGAATATAAATTTAGTGTTTATTTTTTAAACTTCATAGTTGTAAATTTAACTTTTTTTTGTGCAATAGTATTTTATAATTTACAGGTCGATATATAACTATGATAATTAGAGAATATATGAAGAACTTTTCCTGATTTTATTATGTATAGGTCTATGCTTATTTATATTTCACATATTTATTTTTATTATGTACAGTATTATATTGCATTTGTAATTTTTTCGGTCTTGTTTGAACATTGATTTGTGTTTACTTTCAAGGCAATGTCCGAGAACTGTTACAAAAAGATGTTTTGGAAATGTTTGGTTTACAATACACAAAAGAGGGTAGCAGGCAGGCCACATTCCTTTGCTATTTGTAAAAGTACAAGATACTAAAAGAAATTCAGGGGTAAACAAAATATTTGAAAACATAAGTGATAGAACACAGTATCTGTATTTTGTATTCTGATTTGAAGTCCAGCGCAGCCGGAGTAGCGGTGAGGAGATTTAAATGGGTTCCCAGTGAACATGCTAGGCGCTTTAAACGTGTCTCCAGTGGGTTAAATGATCCCCAAATACAGTCATTAGAAAAACAACAGTTTAAAAAATATGTGTGGATTCACTGGCTGTTTTTAGCAAATCCCGAAGGAATGAAGCTATTGAGGTTGATACCATGAAAAGATTTTTGAAAAGAAATTTTACTGATCTTCACCAATCCTATCTAGTAGACACCAGTTGTGAGCATAACCAAAATTTATGTATACACATATATACATAGGTTGTTTCTTTAGTTTTGGCAACTATTTATTTTCTGGATACATAGCATACATACATGGTTGTAAGTTTTAGAGGCCTTCGATATAGTCACCAGCGTTGTGTACAATGTGTTCCCAGCGATGTGGTAGCCGTCGGAACTGCCTAATCTCTGGATGGTGCATAGAGACTGATTAACTGCACTCAGAATGTCATCAATTGTTCTGAATCCACGTAGTGGTTCCTTGAGCTTAGAAATGAGGTCGAAGTCACAGGGACTAATGTCCGGAGAGTATGGAGGGTGGTAGAACACCTCCCAATCCCAGCGATTGAACAAATCAGACATCGCTCCTGCTACATGCGCCCTTGCATTGTCATGCAGAATGATGGGTGGAATATTCATGAAGTGTCGTCGGGTTCTTCTTAACGCTGCTCGCAGATTGTTTCGCAGAAGCTTATACAATAGTACTCTGCCTTGGGGGGAATGACATGTTTTAAGATAACATCATTCCAATCATAGGCTAGAATTAGCATCGTTTTTACATTCGTAGCAGGGTTTTTTTTTTTTTTTTTTTTTTGCGGTGACCCTGTATGGTGCATTCGGACGACTGATTTTTCAACTGTGGTTCATAACTTTTCGTCCAGGTCTCATCAATGGTGAAGATATATGTTGTAAGAAGGGCTCACCTTCCCTCTCATAGCGCTCCAAGTGCATACAAGCAGCTTCATATCGCAGAAATTTCTGCATCTCTGATAACTTCTGTGGGACCCATCGTGAAGCAATTTTTCCCATCCTAAGGCAGATCTTAAGGATTTGATGCAGAGTCGAAAGTGCCAATCCAGTATCTGTTGCTAACTAAGTTAAGTTATGTAGATAGGAAATAACACTATGAGGTTTTTTAATATTGTTTATTTTTTATTATTTCACTCACCTCATACTTCATAATAAAAATAAAAAATAAACAATATCTGTTGCTAACTCTCGAATAGTGCAGTTCCAATCCCCTTCCACTAATGCAGACACTGTCTGCAAGTCATTCTCACAAACCAGTGGATGACGAGATCTAGGCAAATGTGACACATTTTTGCGTCCTCCTATAAAGGATTGTACCCACCTTGCAACTGTTCGATAGGGCAATGCATCTGCACCACAAGCCTCTCGCAATCCTTGATGGCACTGTAGTGCGTATCTGCTTCTAGCACATTCAATCTTCAACCAGATTCTCTGCTCCTGCTTTGAAAACATTGTACTATGTTATATTGCGACGCCTAGATCTAAACTGATAACTTTCGGCTCATTGTTACGTGTGGAGGGAAGGGGGGGAAAGGCGAGTCCATATGCTCAGACGGCGGGGAGGCACTGAAACTACGCATGCAATAAACAGAATTGTCAACCCTAGTTTTATTTGGATTCTACACTATTGTTGCCAAAACTAAAGAAACAACCCATGTGTATTAGTGTTTGTGTGTCCATTAATGCGCTAGCAGCCGGAATTTTTGTTTCTTGGAAACCAAACTTGGCATATTGAAATTTATTATAAAAAGTAATGTCAAGTTCAATAACCAACACAAACTGAGAACATTAGGTGTAGGAGTTAATCTAAAATGAAAATTTAAAAATCACTCTAGCAGTTGCAATTTTTAATATTTCAAAACAAAACTCAGTACATGCTATTAAAATAAATCATGAAAAGTATCTCAAATATCAGCAAAATCTGACCATTAGAAGCGGTGTTTTGCCTGAAACCCAAAATTAAAATTTACTCCAGCAACAACAATTTTTGGTTCATTGCAATGTATACAATTTAATTAACCCTTGGCAGTATATCCTATAAGATACATTAATTTATTTAATATTTTTAATGAAGTAATCGAAAAATGAATCTGTAGATATTATATAAATTGGTGTCAAATTATACAATAGTATACAAATAGATGGTAACTTAATGATTGTGCATGATTTGTTTTCACTGTAGTTGAACACTTTTAATAAGCTGGCATCAGGAATTGATTTTCTCCGATTTAACAAAAGAAATATATTCCAATTTAATCATTGTTTCTATCCAAATTTTGAAATTTTACGTATTTGTGATAAGGGTAAGAAGTTAGATCTTTTGGAGGCTGTAGAAATTAATAAATTTAAAAGTAGTAAAAAACTTAAATTCTCAACTTGATTTGAATGAATCCCCTCTGTTAAATTAAAAAATTTAAATAAATATTGTTGTATTGTTGCTTAGATCAGTTGGAACACAATTCATAATTTAACATGTCTGAAGAAGGTACAGTGTACCAAAACAGCTGTCACTGAATTATATAATAAATATGAAAATCAAATAAAACTATGTTTTATTTTTATTTAATTAATAAAGAAATATATATTCTGTAAACCAGAAAAATGGGACCATATATTTGACTTGCTGAGAAATTCGCTTAGTTTACGCAGTTCCTGTGTGATGAGTTTTTCCTAAAATGGAATTATTCTTAAAATTGTATTAATTTTCAACAGGAAAACCTCCTGGTTATGATAGAGTTCGCAGTGCTGAGATAGGAAACAAGGACTTTGAATTGGATGTTTTAGAAGAGGCCTATACAACTGAACATTGGCTTGTTCGTATATACAAGGTTTGTATATTTAAGTCTTTCTTTATGATGTTCTTTATTTTTCTATTTTATTTAACAGTCTATTTTATCTAACTAAAGCCAGTGTGTGACAAGTGGCCACTCAGCATTGTGAGAAATTTGGGTAACTACAATAGATAGCAGCTCCAAGATGAGAAAATCAACTATAATGCTTAGGAGATATGATGGTAGCAGTAGTAGGAGTACAGAGTCTTCAGTATAAGTTACAACCCTAAGTGCCTGGCAACCAGCCGGCAGGCCAAGTGGTTAAAGCACCCCTGTTTTCCAGTCAGAGAACTGGTGGGCAGCAAAGCAGGTTCCATTCACATCCTTTCAACCCCTATTTACTGTTACTTCTGTAACTGTAAGGTAGTTTTTTTACCAACATGTGAATTTGTGTTCAGTTGTGAAATTGTGACGTGATTTCAGTTTAACATGGTGTATATCACTGAATAGAGGGTATTTTTACTTTTTACAAGTGCAAAGAAGAAATCTTACGTAAGTTGTCATAAATTTTGCTGTCAGTTCTCTAATGCAACTGTCCCTAATAAAGCCATGATTTCAAATCCTGGAACATTAGAGGAACTTAAAGAAAATATTCAAACTGTGAACTCCAACATTTCAAGGCAGTGTGTTTCAGAATCTTCTTTGCTAGTTTGAATGTTGTATTGAAGCTGAAGGAGATAATTTTGATAATCTTTTGTATAAGGTAAGGAATAAACAGTACAAAAATCAATTTTATTCCATTGCAGTCTCTAATTATTTTACAGCTACTTAGATTTATTTGGTGAGATAACCATACAAGGTCCATGCGATGAGCGGTTGCTAGGTGCTGGGGTTGCATCTTAAAATGAAGACACTGTAGTAGTAATACCCATCACTCCTCCAAGGAGCATAGGGTCTCCACAAAAGGTTGCCAACAGATTCTATTTGTTATCAGCACTTTAACTTCACTTCAACTCTTCCCCAGTTGCTCAGCTTCCATTCTCACGGTGTTTCGCCAGATAATTCAGGGTCTTGACTTCCTTGAGGAATTTGTTTAGTTCATGCAGTTCCTGCATGATGGTCTTTTATTCATTCATTATCATCAGGGCCCTGATTTTCACGACCTAATTAATAATTACCTATAAAATGACGAAAAACACCACAAAATTATTAGAATATAAATAAAAAAAATCTTTACACCTGACCTTATAAAAAAATATTTTAAAAGCTGAGGTGTAAAATTTCAACTCATTTAACATAAAATTGATAGGAATTCTTACTATGAGGTAATTTATTAAATTCATTTAATCATTCTTCTTATCTAATACGAGGTGAGGTATAACAAACTGCTTCAATTTATTTCTGATTCAAGTGTCTTTTTATTAATATTTACCTCATATTGTAACTTCCCATGAATTTTTGATAAAAGTCATGAAAACTTAAAAAATTACCCAAAAATCTTAAATACATAGTCAAGAATTGAAATTTATCAGGGATTGAACCAGAAATATACACCTAACGTCGTATTATATTTTCTCATCTGGACATATTTCTTCTCCATTTTAAATTAGAATTCCAAATTGTGATGGTTTTCCAATATATTGTATATTTAAGTGAAATTTTTATCACCTCACCTCATCTTCTTCTTCAGTACATGATCAGTATTTTCACAACCATTGTTTTGTTGACCTGAAGAGCCGCCTCCTGCTCCCTCAGTTGATAGACTGAAGGACCTCAAATCAAGTCATTTTAATTATTCATTTCATACATCTTAATGATGGATAAATCTTATTTGAAGAGAAAAATATTACGCTCTGACCAGGGCTTGAACCTGGGACCTTTCGTTTTTCTAGACCAAGTATTCTACCGACTGAGCTACCGGAGCAAGTATCAAATCATTTTCCTTGGGAATTTCAAAAGTTCATTAATTTTATCTTTCCATTTTTTAATTATATTTTTCCCAAAGAACTCATGGTTTGGGAAAAAAAGTTTACATTAAAAAAGATGGAAAGGAGATGTTAATGAACGTCAAAATTCTTGGGGAAAATTATTTGATTTTGAGCTTCTTCAGTCTACCTGCTGAGGGAGCAGGAGTGCTCTTCAAGACGACAAAATAACAGTCGTGAAAATTCATAGTTAAATATGGGAAATAACATTATGAGGTTCTTAATTCGTAAATTAATGAGTCATATTTTTACATCTTACCTCATATTTTATGTTTCTTTCTTCTTCTTCTTCTTCTTCTTCTTCTTCTTCTTCTTCTTCTTCTTCTTCCTTCCAAGTATTAGGCCAAGGCCTGTTACGATCCTATAGAAAATTTTCCCTCCAGCGTTTCATAGGACGGCCCAGTGATCTTCGTCCTCTTGGTATATAATTATAAATAGCTTTGGGGATCAGATTTGAACTCATTCTTTCAAGATGGTGTTTCCAATTTAGTTGGTACTGTTTAATATATTCCAAAATTGGCGTAGTCTTCAATTCTTTTAAGATATCGGTGTTCCTTTTCCGATCCCATCTGGTGTAACCCGCTGTTCTGCGCATGAATCTCATTTCACAAGCCGTTATTCTGCTTTCATGTTGTTTTCTTAGTGTCCATGCTTCACTACCATAGGTCAACACTGGTCTAGCCAAAGTGTTATATAAACGTTTCTTTAAACATGGAAACTAGTTTTCAAGAGCAGGATCTCTCTCATTTTCAACTGACATTATGACTACCAAATTTTCGTTGGAATCTCCATCAATAATGTGGTGTTGATTTGATAAACTTTGAGATGAGGTCACGTTCATCAGGAATCTCGAAGTTCATGGATCTAAATTTGTTCTTCTGAATATATATCTTCTCCCAAATTGTCAATTCTAAAGGTTTTTCCAAATATTTTAAAAGTTGGGCTTCTTTTTCAATAATATGATTCTCCAATACACTATGTGCTGCAATAACTGATTTTTCAATTTCATCATTTTTAATATCTCTAAAGTGTTCCTTAGTGCGAGTGTCCAAATTCCTTTTTGTTTTTCCTATGTATACTTTATTGCAGTCCTTACAATTAATTTGATAAATTCCAGATTTTTTGCTATCTGGGGTGTTCAATTTCTTATTAGTAGATTACCAAGGCTAAATTTCTTGAAGTTTTTTTGAAATTTGTTATGTATTTCAGGATGATAAGTAATTTTCTTAAATTGTTTTCCTTTCTTTGAATCAGATTGCAGGGTAGTGTATTCGTTTAACCTTTAGAAGACTTGTGGGACATATTTGTCCTATGAAATGTAAAGCCCTAAAGGATTTAGTGGGCATATTTGTCCCATGATAACATTATTTCTTCATAAAATTACAAAAATTGAGAAAATATTGTAAAGAAATTATTAGTGGCTCTAACCTATTGTGTTCCGATCAAGTATTCACAAAAATTAAAAAAAAAACATCATGTGCCTTTTCACCCCTAATTTTTACATATTTTCCCCATGATAACATTATTTCTTTGTAAAATTATAAAAATTCAGAAAATGTTGCAAGGAAGTTATTTGTGGCTCTAACCTATTGTGTTTTAAATCAAGTATTCATAAAAAATATAAAAAAAACATGGTGCCTTTTTCACCCCTAATTTTGTATTTAAATTATTATAATGAGTTAACATGATAAATATCTTGTTAGTATTTATTTTTAAAAAATATCTGATATGCTACTCACATTATTTTGATAATCCAGGATGCCATATACGTGAAGCCATTGTTTTATATGTTAAAAAACATACCACAGTCTCCAGTTACTAATTCAAGACTGAATCTTAGTGTTGTATGTTATAACTAGAGCGCGGAATTTTATGAAATTT
The DNA here is from genome assembly GCA_030220185.1 of Diploptera punctata. Taxonomy (NCBI): domain Eukaryota; kingdom Metazoa; phylum Arthropoda; class Insecta; order Blattodea; family Blaberidae; genus Diploptera; species Diploptera punctata. The sequence goes on from JASPKZ010007842.1 coordinate 302,794, forward strand.
CATGTTTTAAACTATAAGTCGGAGAGCATTGCGACAAAGTATCTTCACGTTTTATGAAGTGTTGAATTGAATGGGACCAAAAAAAATTTCATATTACTTCATATTTTCAACATTTAAAAAAATATATATATTTTTTGTCCAATAACACTTCTAGGAATTTGTTAAAAATATTTTTTGAAGTGACTGTACCTCTGTAAGTTTTTGACATTGTAAATCGTAGACAAGTGGAAATTCTCCAGAATTCCTTTCTGAACAAAACAAATACCGTTAACCGGCAACAACAGCAAGATGGGTCAAGAGATGGATGGGGTTTATCCGTAACTTGGCCCGCTGGAACGAGAACATGATGAACTGATGACAGATTGATAAGTTTAAGGACAATAGTAGATTAGTGACCACCCACTCTTACCTAGGCAATTTCTTCACTTTGCTTGTGTACAGACACTTCTTGTTGCTACTAGTGAAAAACAAGATGCCAAAAACTGGAGTTCGTGATTGGATTTCAGCATTTAAATGCTACACCACGGATGGTAAAATAGTGTTTTGCACTTACTGTAGTAAAGAGGTATGTTCATTTTATATTTGAAATATATTTAAAATAACTAAATAATATTCTTTCTTAGCCTACATTTTATAAATTGCAATCTCTTGTGTCAAAATTAAATTGTTCCTATAACTCGATTTTTATAGGTATCAGCAAAAACCAAAAATAAAAAACCACAACTCAATTATAATTAAATTTAATGTTATTGTTACATGTACATACGCCGTAGCGTAGTGGTTAAGGCACTGCGCTACAAGTCGGAAGGTCGAGGGTTCAAGTCCCGGTGGGGTCTGGATTTTTAAAGTGACCAAAACCTTCTGGCGGCACTATGGCCCTGGGGTCGACTCAGCCTCTAACGGAAATGAGTGTCATACGCTTGTTCTGGGGTAAAGGCGGCCGTCACGCAGGGCTGACATCAAGTCCGATTGTCAAGAAAAAGTGGGAGCCTTAACCTCCTACTACCCCAAGGGCCTCCTGAGGCCTGTAGTGGGATCACTTTTACATATATTGAAGCTCAGTATATTTATGCAATGTAAATAGCTACCATACCAAACTGTACATAGTCTCAATTTTGTCAGTCCTATATTTCATGGAAAGCTTTCTGTTTTGGTTATGTATTGTTTCTTGGATTTCATAATTAAATATAATTGAATAAATAATTAATTCTTTTTTATATATGTATATCAATACCAACAACTAATTTAAGGTTATTGCTACATATAATTACTGGAAGATAAATTATATTTGAAATGTTCAATTAATAATAAAAACAATTACTGGAGTTTGATATCTTTATGCAATGAGAATAGTAATCATGCCAAATTGTACCTAATCTAAATTTTTAGTGCTATATTTCATGCAAGTCTGTTTGTTTGCTTTGGTTGTCCAGTAGACATCTATTTATTAACAATGTTTCAAATCGTAAGCATGATCTTTCTACGGGCATGGAATTAATGAAAAGCTAATTAAAATAAGAAATATAGTGAATATCATAATTTTTGAACCACAAATATGGTCTACTTGTCTCATTTACATGCTGTTGGATCCTATATATTATACCGAATGTATGTATATGAAAATATATGTAATAACGTTAATAAATAATAGCTTCATAATATTTTCGTGTTACAATTTTCATATTTTGGTAAAATTTTCTTCATATAAATCCTCGCTCTAGTTATAACTCTAAGGTTTGAGTGCCAAAGAAAGAAAAAAAATGTGCTGATAACTCTGTCCTCAACAAGGCAGGATACTCATGTTTATGCTTTCAAAGCAGATTTTTCATGGCACACATGTTCCAACTATTGTCATCAAATCCCCCTTGCAAGAGTACAGTCACCTTCAAATCATAAACTGAACCCGTTATAAAGTCAAACCAAAAAATATAGACCTCGCAAATAAATTTTAACTTTTAATAATAAAATTCTCTATTGTATGTAAAAATTAAACATTTCATTGAATTATATTATTTTTGGTCTGGACATCTTACCTCAATATTAATGTTGATTTGTTCTTGGACATGTTTCAAAACAATTCTGTTTTATCGTCAGCTTTCCCAGACTGGTTTTATTTATGTTGCATTATGTTGCACCACCTGGATGTCGATGTCAGCTCCATCCTGTGGTTGGCCAAAGAACCTCCAAACAAGGTCACCCTCCATTGGAATATCAAAATTCATAACTCTGTTTCTGTTCTTCTGAATATAAATTTTTTCCCAAATAGTCAGCTCTTTTGTATTTTCTAACTGTTTTAATAATTTAGTATTAAATTTACAGAGTACAAACATTAAATTCACCAAAGAAATAGAAGACAATAAACAAATACCTTTTTTGGATCTTAAATTGGTCAGAAACGAAGAAAAAAGGAAAATTGAATTCGGGATTCCTAGAAAAGAAACTCATACGGAAAATTTTATAAAATCAACAGGGTTCAATCCAATTGGACATAAATTAGCAGCCTTTAATAGTTTAACTATTGGTAAACTTACCCTTAAACGAAGAAGATTTCAAACATGAGAAAAAACACATAGTCAAAGTAGCAAGAGAAAATGGGTTTGATGAAAAAATGGTACATAAAAGGATAGAAAAGTATAAAAAACAAAAAATGATAAACAGAAGTAATCTTGAAAAAGAAGAACCACCTATGAAAAAATATAGGAAATTCACATATCACCCTTGGGTACATAATAAATTTCAAAATATATTTGAGAAGTTTAATATTAAATTAGCACCAAAAAATAACTACAGTTTAGATAAACTAATAAAAACCAACAAAAATGAAAAAACTGATAAAAATAAAAAGTCAGGAATATATCAAATTTAATGCATGGGTTGTGAAAAGATATATATAGGGAAAACAAAAAGAAACCTAAAAATTAGAACCAAAGAACACATAAGAAATATTAAAAATGGAGAAATTGAAAAATCTGCAGTTGCTGCTCATGTTTGGTCTGAAAAACATAATATAAATTCAGACACTAAATTATTAAAACAGTTAGAAAATACAAAAGAGCTGACTATTTGGGAAAAAATTTATATTCAGAAGAACAGAAACAGAGTTATGAATTTTGATATTCCAATGGAGGGTGACCTTGTTTGGAGGTTCTTTGGCCAACCACAGGATGGAGCTGACATCGACATCCAGGTGGTGCAACATAATGCAACATAAATAAAACCAGTCTGGGAAAGCTGACGATAAAACAGAATTGTTTTGAAACATGTCCAAGAACAAATCAACATTAATATTGAGGTAAGATGTCCAGACCAAAAATAATATAATTAAAATAACCTCAAAATGTAACTTCCTAAAATTAAATATTAATTTCATTGAATAATACACTCCTTTATGAATGAAATAAAAGTTATTTTTTACTTATATCTCTTATAGTTTATCGCAAAAACTTTTTTTGTTAGTATGCGCGCTCTACCATCCATTTAATATCACGGACTGGGATTTAAATTCCGTTCATGCGGTATTTTTAAATACCCCGAAATATAAAGGTTAATCTATTTTGTTGTCTGAATTTATTTAATTTATTTACAATTATTTCTTTTCCAAAACAATTTAAATTGGCTGTGTTAAAAATGTGATTGTATTCTTTCTTAAAATCTTCTTCATTTAATGGAACATTTAATAATCTATATATCAGACTGCTGAAAATTGCATATTTATGCGCAATATGATTGAAACTTGAAGATTTTACATAATTGTCTGTATGAGTATCCTTCCTATATATATTGAATTCAATTTTTCCTTGTAGTTCATTCCTTATTAAGTAAAGGTCCAAAAATGGGATTTGTTTATCCTTTTCCAATTCCATAGTAAATTTTACAGTTTCATCTTGAAGGTTGAGCAATTTCAATGCATCTTCAATATATTTAGAATTTATCACAGAGAAAATATCATCTACATATCTATACCAACATTGGAACATCCAGGGATAAGCATTGGTGATACGACACTCTAAATAACCCATAAATAAATTTGCCAAAATTTGCCAAAAATGGTGAAAGTGGGTTACCCATAGCCAGACCTGAGATTTGTTTGTAAAATTTTCCATTGAAGGTGGATTTTTTACGATAAAATAAAAAAAGTAAAATTTTTCACGATTCATGAAAACAACTGAGGATGGGAATGATGGTTCTCCGATACCGCAGTGCTGTGTTTAAAAAAACATAGATTTATGAGGTAAGAAGAATTCGCGATTCATTTGATTCTTATTATGCAAGTTTCTGTTTCTCACAATGCACAGCAAGCACAACACTGGACAATGATTCCTCAAAATCATATGACAAACATGGATTGTAATTGATCAACAGTAAGGCAAGTCCCTACACATGCATGATAGCCCATGCAGAGTCAGTCACTTCCTAAAATGTCATGGATTATAGTTATCTTAATTCCTAACTATAACTTACTCATTGGCACTATCAAACCTGAAGATTCATGATTCATGGATACATGAACATAAGCTCTATGTACATCCGTTTCCTGAACTAATGTTTTCCAATCATCCCCCCCCCCCGTATAATTCACCTCCGTCAAATCATGGTTAATGTAATTCTTCCACTTCATTCTTGGCTACTTACTGGGCGTTTTCCCTCTGATTTCCTACAAGAAGTTTGCATTCCCCTCTCAATCCCTATTTGTGCCAAATGTCCTGCCCATCACAGTCTATGAGACTTAACTAGTGTTGCTATTGCTATGTCATTATTCATTTCATACATCTCAATGATGGATAAATCATATTTGAAGAGAAAAATTATACGCTCAGACCGGGGCTTGAACCCAGGCCTGGAGTGTGAAAGGTCTTGGGTTCAAGCCCCAATTTGAGCATATAATTTTTCTCTTCAAATATGATAGTGTTTATTATAACTAGTTCCCTAAAGATTATGTTATGTAGTCTTCTCCATCTGTCCATCTGTTTTTCTCTCTTTGATCCAAAAAATCTTCCTAAGAACTTTATTCTCAAACACTCGTTCAAAATTTATAGTAAGTATGAGATATTTATAATTATATATCATTAAAATTGTACCTCACCTTATATTTAGCATTGTTTTTAAAACCGGTTTCAGAGAAACTAATAATCCTCCATCTTCAGTTTGTGCTTGACTGATATTTTGTTATATTTAAATTAATGTTGGGAAGTAAACATTATGAGGTTAAGGTAGAATTTTTTTATCACTCACCTCATATTATATCGTGACTCACAACAAAGCCACATTAGGACCAGCAGCATCAAACATCAACCTGGATGCTGTAGCGAAGAATGAACTGCTGAAGATGGGACGGATGTCCTGAAAGGCCTACAGGCATAAAGATCACATATTTTAAAACTTGAGGACGACGGATTTTACCTAAGAAGGTATTTTAACTTATTTTATTTTATGAATCTCCACCTCAACGGTTTTAACAATGAATTTTATTAGTATTCACCTCATATTGTTCAATATGAGGTGAGTGATAAAAAATTCTACCTTAATGAAATACCTCATAGTGAGAATTCCTAAAATAAGTAATTATGAGGTTATATCATTAATAGTGAGTGGAGAACATATTTTTAACGACTCACCTCAAATTTCTTTGAAATTGTATTAGGTGAGTCCTTAAAAATATGTTCTCCACTCACTATTAATGATATTTTGTTGTTGGTAATTCGATATTTCCTCCTCACTCTGTTGTAGACTGATGAACCTTAAAAATTAAATCACGTTCTGCAGGAATTTCAAAATGTATTAATTGCTCCATCTTTTTATAAATGTAGATTTTTTCAAAACTGTGAGTTCTTTAAGTTCTTAAGTTTTAGGAAACATTGAATTACTAACAATAAAACACCAGTCAAGTACAAACTGGTTCGAATAAGTCTTAAAAAAGAATACTAAATATGAGGTGAGGTGTATTTTTAACAATAGTCAATTACTCGTATTGAATTTCTGGATACTTAAAAAACATGACCTGCTCAATCAAATGTATCAGAAATAGAACCAGGCTGAAATAAAATATTAACTAAATCTAGTGAGGCTAGAAGAATCTCATTATCAAAATATTCTCCCCAGGAATTTTTCAAAATTCATTGATTTGTTACTATTTGTTTCAGGTGAAGGACTTGAGGAACAGAGGAGTGTGAAGTTGGTGCTGCTCAAAGTAACAATCATCCAGGCATGTCACAGTGCAATTCAAACCTTCAAGTGTTTACATGATCATCATCATCCTGGGGATGTAAACTGGTACATGACTTGTTCGTTGAATGAATGTGTGAATGAATGGATTTTTGGGTGTATGAATGTGAAACAAGCTGTAAATAATTGTGCCAAGATTGTTTGGCTTAGTTTTGTAGTTATACATTTCTAATATAGAAAAATTCTAAATATAAATGGAGTTGGATTTGTTTGTGTCTATACTCTTTTTCAACTGAAGAACAGAGTAGATGTAAACAAAGTGTATCTCTCAGTACACTCTATAAACATCAAAAAGCGCTGGAAAGAAGTAGGCTACATATGAGATAATCCTTAAGTAGTACTTGTGTGACTGGCTGTATCATTCTGAAGCCATTTAGGATTCAATTTCATCATTCATTGAGACATCAACCAACTTTTCAAGCCAAATAACCTCTATTGTCGGACCAACAGATCTGTGCCCCTTTAGCGCTGCAGTCGTTTTTATAAAAGTCAACTTCCATCAAACAGTGTCATGGATCTTGATTACTGAATAATTTAATTCTTAAATTAAACCTCATAGTGTTCTTTCCCTGTGAAAGTTAAATAATATAAGGTTAATTTTTACTTCATATTTAAGTAGGTCTAATGACGCTGATTGACTTTCATTACTTGTTTAATAATATTTCTTTCACTACTCCGAGCTACAGTGTTGATGTTGAGTTGACAACACTGGACTGCAAGTGCAAATAACATGTCCCCCAAGAAGGCTCAAAAGTGTGAGAAGTGGGAGGGTCAAAACAAGTGAGAGATAGGAATGCAGGTAGGGAAATTATTTACCGAGGTAGAAAAGGAATTAGTGTTTAGTTCGCATATCTTACGGGGACACAGATCCATTGGTCAGACTATAAAAACACTTCAGACTACAGGGTGCAATACTTCTGTAAAACCAATCCTGTGTTATGGCAGAAAAACCTGGAAATATGCATTCAAGATTAAGACACAAACTCAAATTAAATTTGATATTCTGCTATAGGTGCTATTTTAATCTTTTACCCCTATGACTATATTCCACTTGTGCTCTAAAAACTGTATCCAGCATTTGTCTAAATGATTTCACTTCAGCGGCTGTTGTGTGCCTTTCATCTTGAATCTATAATTCCAGTTAAATTAATATTGAGAAGCTAAAGCTATTACTATGATAGAAATAAGTAAATCAATGAACACAATTAAATTATTGTAAATCAATGGCAAAGAGAAAAATTTCTGCCTGAACCGGGAATCGAACCCCGAACCTCTAGCTTTCCGTGCTAATGCTCAGACCACTGAGCTAATCCAGGCTTCATTCCCATCCAAGCAGAAATCCTTCCTTTACCTTAGTGCTTGGATGGGAATGAAGCCTGGATTAGCTCAGTGGTCTGAGCATTAGCACGGAAAGCTAAAGGTTCGGGGTTCGATTCCCGGCTCAGGCAGAAATTTTTCTCTTTGCCATTGATTTACTATAATTCCAGGCTTTGTTACCATAATACACGGTCTGGTATTAGTCATTCAAAATATCTCTGCAGGCGGAAGAATTACGAAGCTCTGTTTGTTGCTACACGTGACGTCATATAAAGCAGTGTACACTGTCAGCGTCCCACGTCCCATTCCCCTCTGCACTCATAGATAGCAGTGTCACATGTTCTATTCCTGCATAAACACGACTGCAGCGCCCTCCGTCAACAACTGCGCTTACTCCTTAAACGGGTAATATAGCCCATACTCATATATATCCCCATGTGGGGACATGGATACTTCCTAGCAGAACTTTCATGATCAAGCTAATGTAGCTATCCGTATTTCCCTATAGATGTCAGCGAGTGACATATCATATCAAAGAAACATCTTGTAGCCAACTAAGGTATTATTTAGATGACGAAGTCCAATTAAATTTTGCTCAAATGCATTAATTTAGGCTTGTTCTTTTCTGGGCTAAATCATCAGATTCGGGAACAAGGCTTAAAATCTCTCCCAGAAGACTTGTCCCTTGGATTTTTCCATCCTAAAAATCCATCGACCCCTGCTGGGTTTGTACCTGAGAGCAGAGGCAAGGAACTTAACCTCTAGAGCTCTGAGGCTGATCAAAGTACAGAGTGGGTCTTGCTAAAGTTTTATAACCTTTTATCAGTTTATTTGGCTTGAAAACTTCCTTGGTGATTCTCAGAATTTTATTACAATATTGAGTATTAAGTCACATTCTTTATGATAAATATTTAAATGGTTTTGATGTTATATTTTAAATTAACATGTTCCAGAATTGGATACAGTTTTATTTTAGAAAGAAAAATTACGTTCAAACCAGGAGTTGAACCACGTATCTCTTACTTTGTACGTCAGTGTGGTAACCGTTATGCCATTTGAACAGCATAACAGTTACCACACTGACGTACAGAGTCAGAGGTCCGGGGTTTGACTCCCGGTTCGAACATAATTTTTCTTGATGTTTTTATTATTAATTTCAATATCTCAATGATGGATAAATCATATTTGAAGAGAAAAATTATACGCTTAGACCGGGACCCTTAGTTCTCTAGACCAAGTGCTCTACCAACTGAGCTACTGGAGCAAGTACCAATGTAATTTTTCTTTCTAAAATAAAAATATTTAAATGAATTTATTTGTTCTAAAACACTATTTAAAAGAGTTGTGTAATTAGTTTGAAAACCAATGAAAAGCTCGGGTTTTATTTATTTCTACTCTGCTCTTTAGTTGAAAGCAATTTAGATTCATAATTTGCAGATAAATTTATTTTAAAATATCGCAATTATGGTAATTTTTGTTATATGGATTGCAGGCAATGTTTTTCATCAAAATATAATTTAAGTTACAGTAAAACCTCATTTAATTGAAAGTTCATAAAAAATATTTTTTTTGTTAATTTTCCTCTATATCACCACCACCATCATCATTGTACTGGAGTGATATGTGGTCAGCATGTCAGATCCCCATCCATTATAACTTGTTTTCTCAAGCAGGAATCACTACTCATTGTAGCTACTCAAATTCCTCACGATGCTGGGTCCCAAACTGACTAAAATTCCATGAGAAAATTTGTTCCCCTGTGGAAACTCAAACCACCAAAAGTCCTATAGCTATGCACCAAGGCAGCATGTCTTAAACAACTCAGCTACGACACAGGACTTAGTTTTTACATCTGATACCAGTTGACAAAGAAGAGAAGGCTCTTTGAATCCAGTCCTGATATATATAAGGTGAGATGTAACATCTGATTCATCCAATGATTATTATTGAATAGAACTTTTTTCTTCTTAAATTGGCCATTTTGTTTTAGCAGAGGTAATTGATGTGTTCCAATGATAATATGACATTTTAAGTTATTTTTATATCAACTTCTCATTGAATTTTCAGGCATTTTGTGGATTTAAAAAAATACATATATACATTGCTGAGTTAATTATTAACATACTGCTACAATATTTTTTTGTATGTTTTATTTGAATTAATATAGACTGATATGTGGCATAGAATGCCCCTAGTTTCTGTGGAAATATCTAAGTTCTTAAAGTAATATAAATTAAAGCTCATATTTACTTTTAGGAACATTAAAAAAAATTTGTTCACATTTTATACAAAATATTACTGAGTAGTCTCGCTATGAGATGGGATAAACATTTATTCAAGGCCTCATCGATAAGTCCTCTTAACTTTACATCTTAATATAAAAATTCCAAGTTATTGAAGACAGTGTTTAACTGCCATTGCTTTTGCTAATTGGTTCCTTTGTTTGGGCTCTTCCGGACAATATGTGTCATCATTAACAGTAACCTTCATCCAAAACTGAAATTCTATCTATCTTCAGGTTTTTACAGCTGCTGCCATTTTCCTGTGCCAAACCTCCAAAGCCTACAATCTTGGGCATCTTCAATGCTTAGCCCTTTTGCTTGCATTAATGTCTTCATGTTTTTCTTCCATGTTAACTTTGGTCTCCCTCTTTTCCTCTTTCTGGTTGGATGCCATTGATATAGTTGATTTGGGCATCGCTCATCTTCCATTCTTAAAACATGTCCTAACCATTAAGGTAGAATATTTTTATCACTCACCTCATATTGTTCTTATTTGATTATAAACTAGTTTCGGAACATAGTTTCTGTTCCATCCTCAGTATCGTCACGACCGTTGTTCTGTCGTCAGAACAACGGTCGTGACGATACTGAGGATGGAACAGAAACTATGTTCTGAAACTAGTTTATAATCAAATAAGAAGAACAATATGAGGTGAGTGATAAAAATATTCTACCTTAATGAATATACCTCATAGTGAGAATTCTTAAAATAAGTAATGTCCTAACCACTTTAATTCCTTCTCCTCAATTCTTTCAATTATGCTTTCTTCTGCTTCCATTATGTTTCTAATTTCCTTATTTGTGACATGTTCTAATTTTGACTTTCTGGCACTTCTGCATAAATAATCCACATAAACTTTTTTATGTGCATAGTGCGAAACCCAAAGCACAAAAATTGCAGTAGGTTGGTTGCATGGGAATATACTCTGTTATTGTACCATATCATTAAAAGGCAAGGTCCAAGGATGAGTTGATACTTTGAAATACTTTTTTTTTTTTTTTTGCAAATGTCCCAGGTTGTCTTTCGACATTCCTGGTGTTCTCTCCTTGCATGACGTACTTGTAACCCACTTCTGAGGTTGGGGGGCCTGGAATGCAGTGTTATGTTGCCTTGATATGTGAGTTGATGGTGGTGGTAATGATGTGCCAGGAGAGGCCTTAAATTAAACTTTAGCTAGTTAGGCGAATATGATATTGATGTTAATTATGGCCAGTTGATGTTCAGGGACCATTTGGACCTTAAAGTTTCCTGACATTTATCTTATAGGTGAGGAAAAACCTCACCCAGGAAACTTGTCCCAACCAGATATCAAACCTGGGCCCACTGCATGACAAGGCAACATGCTACCTCAAGACCACAGCGATGGACATACTTTGAAATATTTAGACAAATAATAGAAAAAAGTCAATATTTATTTAATCAGTAAAGCATAAGTCCAAAGATCACAAAATAGTGAACAAGGAAATGTCACAAAATCAAATAAAACTTTGTTAGATGAAAGTTCAACAGCCAGTGTTCAAAATCATACATAGTTCAGGGAGCTAACAATCCCTTATTTCAGAAATACTAGTAATTATTTGAGTGAAGTGGTTAAAAAAACTTGTCAACCTAATTTTTTTAACTGAATTAATTAATAAAAAAGACTGATATATGTGTCAGAAACCTGTTTTGAATTTTTTCTTCCACAATTAGTACTTTTTTTTATTATACAAATAACAACATTGCAATGTTATATATAAAATTATACATTCAGGTTGAACAATTATTTTTTAAAGAGAAAACTTTTTGTCTGAGGCATGCCATAGTGTAGTTTGTTAAAGAAATATGCTACAAATCAGAAGGTCAAAAGTTTGAATCCCAGTGAGCTCAGGATTTTTAAAGTAGCTTAAACCCTCTGGTAGTGCTGTGGTCCTGGGATTGACACAGCCTCTAACTTAAATGAGTACCAGATGCTTGTTCTGGGGTTAAAGATGGGCTAACAACCCAGCTGATATCTAGTACCAATAGTCTAAAAAAACTTTACGTCTTGATACCTAAATGGCTCTTAAGGCTTGTAGTGGGATCACTTTACTTTTACTGGGATTTGAACCCAAGATCAGTTATTTGTGCTAGCGCACTAACCAATTCTGCTATCCAGGCATCTCACTTCAGACACACATTTTTCACTCATATAATGGATGTACAGGATTATATAAGAGATATAATGTTTTTTAAATGTATAAAAAAAATATCATTTTTGAAAAGTTAATGAAGTTGATAATGTAGAAAAATAATTTTTGAGAAATGTGGGTTGTCAAGTTTTTTGCTCACACCCCTCCTTTATAATGTACCAACATTAAGTGGCTACTAAAGAAGTATTTGGCAGTATGCTTGCCCAACTCTTATGGTTAGATATTGGGTTCTCATCCTTGCAACTTGGATTCAAATCCCATTCCATTTCCTATCTTTTTCTTTTCTTTATTTTTTAAAAATATTTAATTTTTTAATTGTAGTAATTTATTTATGGTATATTTTTCAATGTTTTGAACATTTCAAAATGTTTTAAACAATTTTATTATCGTAAGAAAGTTTCCACCATAGACCTGCAATTCTACAAACCACTACCATATCCAGCAAAGAGGTTCATCCAGAAATCCATTTCACACTCCTATCAACACGAAATTTCAACAAGAACACTAAACGAAGAGTGGAAAGATATCAAATACATCCATCAACAACTAAGAAGTGTAACAATTGCAGAATTCCGTTTCTTAACAGGATAATTGTCTTGCACATCACCACATTGGAGTCATAACAAGCCCTTTGTATATTCTTTGTGAGTTAGAAGAGGTGTTAGGCAGGAGCAACTTGATGTGTTGTACTGGACACAAAAAATGGTGGATATTAGGAAGCCAAAAATAAACTGGATAACATGTAGTTGCATAGTAAATACAAAATTGTTAGGAAAGGTACTTTGAAGGTTATTAGTAGGGCAAGGCATTTAATGACCTATAAATTGGTAAAAAATGCAAAATAAAAATGCATTTATGACCTAAAAAATGCAAAAAATGACCAATAAAATAGAAAAATGACGAATAAAAAGTTAAGAATTACCAATAAAAATACTATTTACTACATTAAGTACTCACTTAATATTTAATTTTAGGAAGTTATATTTTGAGGTTATTTTAATTATATTATTATTTTTGGTCTGGACATCTTACCTCAACATTAATATTGAGGTAAGATGTCCAGACCAAAAATAATATAATTAAGTACTCACTTGTTTACTGAATTACATAAAATTTAACTTAACATCAAAATATTAAAAAGAAAAGTATTTTAAAAAATGCATATTACAGTACCTTTTATTGCAGAAAATCCATTTCAATTACACGGTGCACTTTTACAGCAATTTTGAATTGCAGTTAACAATCAGAATAAGGGTAGAAGCTAACATAAGCTCTAAGAAATTGTATAAAATTCCTAGAAGTGGGCAAGTTCATTGTGCACATACCTTGAAAAATAGGGGTACTAGTTAGCAAAACAACTACTTCATTCCAAGAAATTGTATTGACAAGGAAAAATACTGAATTATAATAAAAATCTTAAATCAAATACAAATAATGTCACAGCCTTCCAGAAAAGTGAAAAAAATGCTCAAAATGACCTAAAAATTGCCAAAAAATGACCTATCCCTAAAAAAGTTAAAAAATGCATAAAATGCCCTAACGAATTGCTTTTATTTAATCCATTTTTTAATGCTGCACATTTTCATATATGTAAGCAATGTTTCAACCTTCATAAGAAAAAGATGCAAAATCATTAATTGCCTTGCCCTACTTATTAGTTTAGTTTAACTTAAAATGTTGCCATTCAATTAAATAGATATTATTACTTTATCACCTGCGGTGTATCCAAGCAGTTTAAGTCATCATTATTTGGTGCAGAACTATGTGACTTCCACTGGTTTAACTCACCGTGGGGAAGTAATTTTCTTTTATATATTAAATTTGGGAATTTTTAACATTATGAGGTTCAATTCATAAGAATTAAATGAATCGTGATTATTTCTTACCTCATACTTCTATGTTTTTTTAAACACAGCACTGCAGTATCGGCGACCCCTTGTCACCATTGTCAGCTGTTTTCACAACTATCAATTTTTTCTTTTGTTGATAATTATCCAAACTGCCATCTGGTGTTCTTTTGAAGTTTAGAAAATAATTCCTTCAAAAGAACACCAGATGGCAGTTTGGATAATTATCAACAAAAGAAAAAAATTGACAGTCGTGAAAACAGCTGACAATGGTGACAAGGGGTCGCCGGTGCTGCAGTGCTGTGTTTAAAAAAACATAGAAGTATGAGGTAAGAAATAATCATGATTCATTTAATTCTTATAAGTAATTTTCTCATGGAATTTTGGCCCATAGAGGAACTACAAACAAGCAGTTCCAGGTTGAGAAAACCAGCTGTAATGGCTGGCTGATAGTCCACTTCTGTTATTAACACATATGAATATGAGCCCAGCAGCCGGCTTGTAGATCAAAGACATGTCACATTATGGATTTTTTATTATTAGTGAACCATGAATATGTTCAAATTTGTGAATTGTGCTTCTGGTGTACCCTCAGTTTTTTACTATCTTGCATCAAACCTCAATTTCTGCCCATACTTCCTTACCTATCCAGCAAACACCCATCATCTGTAATAGTGCATCTTAGTTTTTGAGGGTCAACTAGGTCTGGCGGCATAGTCTGGACCAACTCAGTAAATTTCTTTCTTTCTTTATTTTCTGCACTAGCAGAAATGAGTTAGAATGCATCTTGGAGTGAGAGTAGTATGTCTGTATTTTAAAATATGTATTTGCAAAACATTGAGCATCTTTCTGGGCTAGTTGACCATAGTCATGAGGCTTAAAACTCTCCAATGTATTGTCAGAGACTGGGGCCGAGATCCTCAAAAGATTAGCTTGAGATTGGCTCTCTCATCGACTGTTTTCAGAAACATTATAAATGAGGCCAGCAGTCAATGAGAGAGCCAGTCTCAAGCCAACCCTTGAGGATCCCAGATACAGTCTCTGGCAAAATGTAAGTGATTTTTAAGCCTCATGATCACAGTCAACAAGCCCAGAAGATATCTACAGATTGTGATATGAAGTCCAGCCATGAAAGCTTAAGTAAATATATTATAATCATTGTTCAGTAATTTATTTATTTATAATTAATAGTAGTAGAATATGTTTGTAGATTTCTTGGATCAAGGGTTCAATACTTTATATATCATTATCAATTCTTTCTAACTAACTGATACATAACACATCAAAACCTTGGTCCAATAAGTCTACAAATATGACGTGAGTTATGAATATTCTAAATCATAATAATTAAAATAAACCTCATAGTGTCACTTCCTTTAAATGTTAAATGTTTATTTATATTTTTGCTATTGTATAATTGATCATTTTAAAGCTACCTCAAATTATTTATTTTTTTGTTTATTAATACTTATATATGTTTACTTATATTAAATATGTTTGTTACCTATTTAAATTATTGTGACATGAATGATGAAGGAAAGAGGGGCATGGAAGCTTCTTGTAGGGAAAACATCCAGTTGGTGATTTGAGGGAAGTATATTATACAGGGGATGATTGGAAAACATGAGCTCAGGATAGGGATGTGAGAGGAGCTTATGTCTATGCGGCCATGAACTTATGGGTTTGATAGTGCCAGTGAGTTAATTACGTCTCCAATATCTTTGAATATTCCTTTTAAAGTCATAATTGATTAAATGTTTTTATGTACAATGAGAAATTTTACAGATAAAAAGTCAGGACATGCAATGGGAAACCCATTATCCCATTTTTGGCTAACATGTTCATGGGTAATTTTGAATGCCAGATAATGAAGGCACACCCTTTGATTTTTCAAATTTTGGTACAGATATGTGGATAATATAATTTCATTAGTTAATCAAGAACATGTGGAAGATCCTTTTGAATATTCAAAGTAAAACAATTAAATTTACTATAGAAACTGAAAAACAGACAAATACCATTTTAAGATCTTAAGTTGATAAAAAATGAGGAGAAAATAAAAATAGAATTTGTAATAAAATCAAATGTTTCCTACCTCTCTTCATATAAATCTTCTAAGTAGATCGCAATTTCGAGACCGTTATGGTCTCGAAATGCGATCTACTTAGAAGATTTATATGGGGAGGGGTAGGAAACATTTGATTTTGTCATAAATTAAATCTCATATAATTCCTATAAAAGTTAAATAAAAATAGAATTTGTAATTTACAGGAAAGAAACATTCAATGGTAATTACATTAAACCCAGGATTCAACCATATTGCACACAAAACAGGTGGTCTTTAATAATTAAGTTATAGACTGATAAAAATTCACGTGAGCAGATGGAATTTTATTCTAGTGAAAAAGAAAACACGTAATAAAGGTAGCAAAAGAAAAAATTATTCATTTGAGAATAAATAGGTTCAGGAAACAAAAATTAATCGGTGAAAGTACTCTTCATACCAAAAAAGAATTATATAAAAAATTTAAATATCATCCTTTGGCACACAATAAGTTTTGAAAAATTTTCAGCAAATTCAACACCAAATTGGCACCAAAAAATTATTTTGGCCTTAATAAACAAATAAAACTACAAAAACGAAAAGATTAACGAAGGCAAAAAACCAGGAATCTACCAGATAAAATGTGGAGATTTTGAAAGAATATACATAGTTATAACAAAAAGAAACTCTTACATTAGAATGAAAGAACACATTAGAAATGTAGAAAGTGGGGAAATAGATAAATCTGCAATGGCTGCTTACTCTTGGTCAGAAAGGTACAGAATCAAAGTAGACACAAAATTATTGAAACAGTTCTCTTTGCTAGATAATCACAAAATTGGATAAGAAACTAAACTTTTGAAACATTTAGAGAAGCCTTTATAATTAACAGTTTAGGAAAAGATATTATATTCAGAAGAACAAATATAGATCCATGAATTTTGAAGTTCCCAGCAATCAAGATTTGATCTCCAAGTTCATCAAACCAGCACAAAATGGCAGTTGGAAAGTTGGTGATGATGGCTGAAGTTCGACAGAGTTTTAGCTGAGAATAGAGGTGATGCTTCAGGAACCAATCCTGTGAGAATCAGAGTTTTATGAGGTGAGAATTAAAATAATATCCAATTCATTTATATAATATGTTAATAATTGAATCTACAGCACATAGTATTATAGGAAAACAAAAGTAAGTAAAATAAAAGATGACAACAGATTTACATAGTATAAGCATTATGAATTCATTCTCTTCTTTTACAGGCTCTACAACTTTTATTGGAATGTTTTGGCCTTCTCAACTGCTATTTTTTTTCTTTTTCATTTATATATTTGTTTTTTCATTGGTCCCTGTTTTGTATGAGAGATTTCCAGTTTTTTATTCCCATCTCTCTCAAATCATTTATCACATATTTTTTCCATCTGATTTCGTCTTACTCCTTCAGGTTTCCAGTCTAAAATTTCTTTAGTGAGTTCTTTTTAGCATCCTCCTTACACGACTAAGCCAGTATATTCTTTGTGATTTTATAAAACTGATGATACTTGTTTTATTGTTTGGGAGATATAGTTCATTATTTCTTCTCATTCTCCAGATTCCATTCTCTTTACATGATCCTAGTATTCCTCTTAATATTTTTATATTGAATGTTAATAGCCTTGATATGTCTGCTGCTTTTAATGCCCAGATTTCTGATGCATGTGTGATATTTGGTTTTATTAATTGTTGTGTACAACTTAAATTTTGTATTTCTTCAAATGTTAACTTTTTTCAGCATTTCAGTTAAGTGGGGTTTTACTATATGTATTATATTAATGAAAATGTTTTATTTACATTAAATTTTTGGATTTTATAAGGTCATCTCATGGTTCAATATAGCAAATACAGCATCCTGACAGTTGAGAAACATTGTAATAGAAAACTATAATAAAAATCTGTGTGTATAAAGGAGTTAGAAAAAAAGAAGCTAAAATTTAATTATATTAGATAGTTATCTAGACTATTATAAATCAGGTGTTAACTTTCTTCCTAATTGTTTTTTATACTATGCACAATGTAATTGAAATGACATTGTTCCACTCTCTTTTTGGGTAATGGTACATATTTTACCATTCAATGATGAATATGATATTAAATTAGATAAATCAAAAATCTAATTTTTGTAAAAGGCTGAAGAATAAAAATTTTTAATATATTCTGGTCTGGCATTTTTAACACTTGGGACTAGAAATGTCTATGATTTTTTACATATTAATTCCTAAAACAGCTAAAAAGCATGTATACGAAAGATTATCTAATTTAACCAATTTTGATTAATGATAAATTTATTAAAAGTTGAATTTAAGATGATTTCATTAACCTTTGAAAATCTCAATACTTCATAGTTTATCACAAATTATGTGTCTTGCCGTTTTTAAAGGAGAATTTAGTTGGAGCTCAGTGAAGCAATATGCCAGGAAATGAGAAATTGTTAAGTTAAAATTACATATGAAGGGTACAAGGAAAAAAAACTAAGTCACTTTTTCCATGAAACCTAGAAAACGGACTTTATTATAAGTTCTTGCTTACTTACCTGTATACCAAAACTTTGAAGGTAAATAAATCCATGACTAAACTTTTTCTTTTACTCTTTCGAACTTCTAAAAGATAGTTCTTTCTATGGAGAATCTAATGACATCTCAAAGTTCATCTAAAAAAGTGACTTATCTGATTCTTTCCTGTACACTTTATTTTAGTTTTTTAACATTAAAATTAGTGGCAGGAAGAAAGAAAAAAATGGGATTTTTTTGTTTTATCTGCAGAAGAATAAAAATAAATGTATTTATTTTCCTTGAATGAAAAAAAAAATATTTATTTTTCCTAATTATTAATTATTGACAAAAATAAATTTATTTTTGTTGACAATCAGGGAAAATAAATAATTTGTTTTTCTGTAATTAAAACAAAACTTTGAAGCTCTATATATCTTTATGTTCCCTTTTTGTAATCACTGCCTCAATTATTCTCTGGATTTTTTTTTTAGTATTGAAATAGCATTGATATTTTTTTGTTTCATGGCTGTGGTTGAACATTACAAACATATATATATTTCAAACAACTAGTAAATTTATTTCTCAATCAGTTTTTTTTATTCTGCTGCTGTTGCTATGAGTAATAATCTTAACATCTCTTCGTGAAATCTATGTGGTTATTGTAATATTATGTCATTTAAAATAAGGTTTATGATACAGTGTATTAATTTTGCTAAAGCCAACATCATTATCATTATAGCTGTACAAATATACAGACTGATTTTTCAATACATAATAATTAAACTGAGCAACTTGTGCACTTATTTTCTATGTTAAGTGTGACTGGAATATTAGGTGGTGAATGTATTGACCTTTGACATAACCAAAACACAAATCATACTACAGATGTACAGTTTAAGTATAAAAAATGCATTGATGAAATAAACCATGTATTTCATATTTGAAGAGAAAAATACACTTAGACTGGGGTTTGAACCCAGGACCTTTCGCTTTCTAGGCCACTGAGCTATCTGAGCACTCTAATCTGAATACAAAATGTTCTCTTATACATTGTTAATTCCTGAGTGCCAAATGCTACGAGCCTTTGCTCGATTATGCAAATGGTGGCTTCTTATTTAAGAAGATATATATATTTCATACTTACCAAGTAAACACAATCCTTGACTGCATTAGTGATGTCAGTGTAATCTTCTTTTCACAGCAGTCAGATAAATGTTTTTTCAACTTACCTCATAAAGCTCCATGTTCTCGTGATATCAGTTTCAAAGGTATTTGTCTCCATTGTCAGCCAAAACTCGGTTTCTTTTTATTTAAAAAATGATTACTACTAAATTTAAAATTAAAGACAAATTAAAATTATTTTTAAAGTTATCTCAAATGCAATAGCTAGAATATTAATTTAAATTGGAATCTGTACAACTCACCTCATAAAATATGCTTCTGTCTTTTAGATAGTTTCAAAAACCATTATCTTGATTCTCAACTATTTTCTCATTGGAATGACAGATCTAGAAGGTGTTTTGTCTATCAACTGGCTGTAGGCCTTCTAGGACATGGGAGTAGAATTTACTGGCAGAACTGATAGGTCTTACATCAGATGGCTTTTCTCAAGGTTTGTGGGTGTCACATATATCATTGACATTCCTTGAGATCAATACCACCATTTGATCACCATAATTGGGAAAATAGACATCCCAATACCTTTGGGATGACCTTTAAAACAATGGCAGGAGAGTTTGTTTACAATGAAGAGACAATAATCAGTCCTATACCATGAGGAAGAACAAGAGATTGTACAGCAAACAAGCATCTCTCAAAACAACTTATTCTTGAAACACTCCACCTAACCAGAACATTACAATGCAGTGTTTGGATACATAACTCTTGGGTGGGTGTGTGAAGTAAGAGATCTCAAAATTGTGAAAAATTAGTTATTTAGTTAGAAAGATTTATTATTTTTCTGCCCTATAGAAAAGTATTATTTTAAGAGAGTGATACATTATTCTACAATGCTGGAATAGAATAAAAGTTTGTTACAGTATAGTGACCAGAAAAAAAAGCCAAGTATATAAACAATCAGAATTGTATATATTCTACCTAGCTTGACTTTGCAGTACTTCCCTCTATACCCGCTGCATAAAAGTTGAACCAAATGCCTACATGTATACAAACTAGGTATATTGTAGAAAAAAACTAATATACTTGTGATATAGACTTGATATTACAAGCTGTAGTTTCAAAACACACCAATCCTTTTCCGGTCTTTGTAGACTAATATTATTCATGTGAATATTAGAACCTGGATTTTTATACACTAAAAACTAATATTTATGTATGTTGAAAATTTAAAAAAATGTTAATACAATGAAACATGAGAAAATACATAATTTACTAGAATGATGAATATACTTAGAAGATTTATATGAGGAGAGGTATGAAACATTTGATTTCATCATAAATTAAACCTCATAGTAATTAATTCCTATAAAAGTTCAAGAAAGATGAATATTTGAACTTGCCAATTGCACCTAATCATCAAATTTTATCTGATTTTGACTAAATATAAAAAAAACCTAAAGTGGGTGCATTATATCACAGTTCAATGCATTATGGAAACTGTACTTTCCCAACACTTCACATGCTACTGAATCAGCAGATATCAAATAACTAGCCTACTTAATTCCTTTCAGATAAAGTCTTATATTGTAATATGAAGAAAATACTATAATATACACTTGTAGAGAAACTATCACAAATACAGTTAAACCAAACAAACATTGTTTGCCTGCTGCTCTGTGCATATGCTCACGCATGCCATGAGCACTTCATTGAATTTGGTCACAAAATATTGAATAAAAGTATTCATTACTCATCCTTATCATAGATGATGCTGGAAGTACTAGCCATCTTGTCTCATACATATCACAGTTTCTTATAAAATTATAATTCACCCAAATCAGTTGAACGTAACATGTGTTTCTCTCTAAGGAACCGAGGGTTTCGTTGACTTTTGTTATTTACAGAACCTGTTGTGTTAATCCTATTCACTAAGTTTAATATTATATTTCTACATGGAAGTGGCCTGTTAGGAAATTTTTGTCTAGTTTTTCCACACAAATTTATATTTCTTAATCTTTTTAAAATGTACAGACATTCTCAAGTGAGAATTCAGCCATGCTGTAGTTTGAATGCTCATAAAATCAGTAATACATTTACTCCAAGGTCTAATCTAAAACTAAAATAGTCTGACTTATCACTAATAAATTATGCTAGAGTAGGCCTGAAATTCATGAAATCTTCCAATTGTTCAGGGCATGTGTGGTCAGGAGTTATAATACCAGACCTACATAGCAGCAGATAATGTCCTATCTACATTTACTGAAACTCACTATATTTATTTATATAATGTCTGAAAAGTACTAAAGTATAAAAAAACCTATTTTTTATTTGAAATAAATCTTTGAATATACACTTGCCTTACCTCAATCAGGATATTAAACTTTGTTTTAGGAATGTACAAGTTAGGAAAATAAAACATTTATTTACATACCAATCAGGGACATAATATTTTGGGCTTTTTTATATATAAAATGATAAGAGATATCTCTCTTTTCATGCTCATCTAAGAACAGCTGATTTCACATCATTCATTAGTGGGCCCAAGAAAAATAAATGCACTGTATTTTCCATTTTTATTTTAACGAATACTTTCACTGCCAAAAAAAAGTGTGTTTCTAATGCCATTATTGCACTCTATGTGCTTTGGGTTAAAAGAAATTTATATTGCCTACTATTTCATTTGCCATTCTGGTGGAAATCACTAGTCCTTTACATATGAAGGGTACAGGGAAAGAACCAGGTAAGTTACTTTTTTGCCGAAATAGTATATAATATGTCATTAGATTCTCCATGAAAAGCACTGTCATATAGAAATTTGAAACAATAAAAGATAAAGTTTAATTACGGGTTTATTTATCAAGTATGAATGTTGTACAATTAAAAGTATGTTTTCTAGGTTTCAAGGAAAAGGTGACTTACCCTGTACTCTTCACATGAAGACATATTTTTTATATTTTCTCTTCCAGACCAATACAATTGTGGACTTGATGATTTCTGAAGAATGATAATGTTTTATTTAATTTGGATATTTTTCTTTTATGTAATACATATACATTTAAATGTTTTTTTATTATTCATTTCATACACCTCAATGATGGATAAATCATATTTGAAGAGAGAAATTATATGCCCAGAATGATACTCGAACCCAGGATCTTTGGCTTTCCGGGTCAATGCTCTACCAACTGAATACTGGGGCGAGTTACAATCTAAACGCAAATTTCTCTCTTATATACATTGTAAATTCTCGTTCACCAAATGCTATGAAACCTTCGTTCCTATCTTTGCAAATGGTGGCTTCTTTATTAAGAACACATTTATTTGGGAATTTTTATATTACAGCTTCTTTCAATGTTTTTATTATTCATTTCATACATCTCAATGATGGATGAATCATATTTGAAGAGAAAAATCATACACCCAGACTGAGACTCAAACCCAGGACCTTTGGATTTCCGGGCCAATGCTCTACCGACTGAGCTACCAGGGCAAGTTACAATCTAAATGCAAATTTTTCTCTTATATATGTTGTAAGTCCACCGCTGTGGTCTCGAGGTAGCGTGCTGCCTTGTCATGCAGCGGGCCCGGGTTCGATCTCCGGTCGGGGCAGTTTTTCTGGGTGAGGTTTTTATCGGGGTTTTTCCTCACCTGTAAGACAAATGTCAGGAAAACTTTAAGGCCCAAACAGTCCCTGAATCATATGGCCATCATCATCATCATCTTTCACCGGTGTGGAAAGCAACATGAAGCTACCACACCTACCCTAGTAAAGCTGCAAGCATAGCATGAAAATGCTATGATTGCAGTGAAGGACCTGCCTTCAGGCAAAATTACTATCGATCGATATGTTGTAAATTCTCACGCACCAAATTTACAATGTATATAAGAGAAATTTTGCATTTAGATTGTAACTCGCCCCGGTAGCTCAGTCAGTAAAGCCAAAGGTCCTGGGTTCGAGTCTCAGTCTGGGTGTATAATTTTTCTCTTCAAATATGACATATATTTAAGTTCATATTTGTTGCTTTTATATATGTTTATAAATATGCTAGTCTTTTTCATTCTGTTTTTAGACATTAATATATGGTTTACAGCCATTAAGTCTCAAGTGCAATGGTTTTTTTATGTGGAAGTTGATTGACTGATGTCTTATATATACATGAACTTAAAGATTGTGTTTTATTGTTTTGTATAATGGGAAATGGTTATAAAATTAATTTACTACTTCATCATGTAAACAGAGATTGACGAAGGTAATGTGAACTTGTGAATAATGCTAAAATGTTTGTTTCTTAGATAAAAAATATGATATACTGATGTTTGATTTATTTTTTAAACAAAACCAGTGCTTGAAATGGAGATCCTCCATTCAGAGTCAAGGTTTTTTGATAAGTCTCAAAGCAATCATAATTTCTCTACATTTATTTCCTTCGTGTTTTTTTTTCCTATTCTTGCAACATTCTTGGTGTTGTCTGCCATGCTGGTTCAGGTAGTAGCATTCCTGCTTCCTGATTAATGGGCCCTAGTTTGATACCCAGTGGGTACAAAATTTTAATTATAAAAATTAATTTAAATTAATTAATTATAAAATTTTCAGTATCATAGCCAAGAAGGATGGTGTACATTAAATTGCACATCCCTCCATAGTATACACATTGAAAGATCAGTGGTAATATTGATAGCAATTCATCTGTGAGATAGGGATGTTAAGTTTAGTGGTTCCCTTGGTGCTTTTCAACAGGAGTAAGCTTTGTGCTTGCACTGGGTTTCACCTTCTCCTTTCTCTCTTCATTGTGATCCCTCACACAACACACTTTACACTACACAAACATACACTCATCCTAAACTTCTCTCTATTCTCAATACAAGAATACATCATTATATATAAA
The DNA here is from genome assembly GCA_030220185.1 of Diploptera punctata. Classification (NCBI taxonomy): domain Eukaryota; kingdom Metazoa; phylum Arthropoda; class Insecta; order Blattodea; family Blaberidae; genus Diploptera; species Diploptera punctata. The sequence goes on from JASPKZ010007842.1 coordinate 327,206, forward strand.
ACCTGCCAAATTGATTATGTAAATTGAAAAAAAAAATACAACATTACTACCATCATGAAACCCGAAGCATGAAAAGTGTAGTGGTTGGCATTAGAATGCACACACATATTCTTTGTGTGTCGCTTCATCCACAGACATAAGAAATTGAGTAGCCACAGACCATATAATGCTCAAACAGGATGTAATTACCACCACTATTTGGTTCTGGTCCATTTTGATTCACTTATGTCCAAGTATAAATCCTTTCCATTTGATTGAAGGGGCTAAATATAGTCTTCATCTTCCTTCGAATATTAGACCCTAAAGTGCGTGAGATTTTAGTAAATAATTGACAGTACATAGACGATCATGTGCTCATCTCACTGTTGATCAATCACTATCCTTGCTTGTCATAGGATTTTAGGGATCCACAGTCCCGTGTTGACACGCTTCCTGCAGTGCACTATGCGAAATGAAGACTTTCATATTATTCATAACAGTTTTAGTTCATATCAAGTTACTTGTATCAAAACATTGTTAGGCGTGGCATTTATGTGATCAGGATCTCACTGATAGTGAAAAAGATGATGAATTGTGTGTCTGATAGTGAGTGACAGTACATTGGGCAATGCTATGATCTTTGCACCCAGTGAGAGCAGAAATGTCAATCATAAGGTAAGATCTCATGCAGTGTATATGTGTACTATTCCACCAAGTAGTCTGTGCAGGCAGAAATTATGTTAACTAACGTGCTGTGGTACAACGAGAATGAAAACGAAGAAGAACCAAAATGTGAGAATTTGAAAGTAGATAAAATACAAATGGAAGAACTGGAAGAATCGCTCAAATTAACAAATAATAGAAAAGCTAGTGGACCAGATGACATCAATTCAGAACTAATTAAATATGCAGATATATTCTTTAAATTAAGATTCTTGAATTTTCTTAATATGTGTTGGGAGAATCATAATATACCAGCAACATGGAGGCAAGGTAGTAAAACCAATTTACAAGAAAGGAGAAAGAAACCAACCATCTAATTACAGAGGCATTACCCTCCTAAATAGTGGATATAAAATCTATGCTAGAATAATAGCAAAACGAATTACTGAAGTAACACTAGCAGAAGAACAAAACAGGTTCCGAAAAGGAAGATCTTGTACCGATGGAGTATTTGCCCTGAATCAGATAATAAACAAAAGACGAGAAAAAAACCTAGAAACACATTTGTTATTTATAGACTTAGATAAAGCATTTGATCGAGTAAACAGGGAAATATTGTGGAATGTCCTAAAAGAAAAAGGCCTCCCTATTCAGATTATAGAAACTGTTAAGAGCTTGTACTATGGAACAAATATTTGTATTAACCCTCAGTTGACTAAAAATAAGACATTTTTTCAAATAAACCAAGGAGTACGACAAGGGTGTTCACTCTCGCCTATATTATTTAATATTTATATGGACGATATCCTAAAAGAATGGAAGAAGGTTTTAACTAATGAAGGAATATTAATTGATAATAAAGATAAAATAAATGCTTTATTATTCGCTGATGATGTTGTACTTTTAGCAGAATCTGAAAATGAGCTCCAAATGTTAGCATATAAATTTTAAATTAATAGCCAATAGATATAATTGTAAGATATCAATAAATAAGTCAAAAGTAATGGTATTTATTGGTAAATATGGAATTAGATCAAAAATTGTACTGGATAACAAAATAATAGAACAAGTATCACATTTCTAATATTTAGGATGTGATATAACTTATAGAGAAAATAAAGATATAGAAAATGAAGTAAATAAATTTCAGGCTATTTGTGGAACCATAAAAAGAACCTTAGGTCGGAAAACAAGGAAAGATACGAAACTTAAATTATATAAAACAATGGCTGTTCGTGAAAATTGGATAGTGAAATCAAGGGATAAAAGCAGGATACAGACTGCAGAAATGCTGTTTTTGCGTAATGTGAAAGGATGCACAAGAGCGGATAGAATAAGGAATGAAACTATACGAGAAGAATTAAATATATATAAAATTGAAGATAAAATCAGCGAAAATAATAAGAAATGGACAGAACACTTAATGAGAATGAACAACGAAACAATACCAAAAAGAACCTTCCTGTATAATCCCAGAGGATCAAGAGATGTTGGCCGACCACGTAGAAGATGGACTCCACTTTTAGCTTCGCCGGAACAGGCTGCATAGCCTAAACCTTGTAGAAGAAGAACATGCTATCCTTCTCATTCTCTTCCTTACTATGTTGCCACTTCCTGTCCTCTGTATATGTTCTTTGTCTGGCAGGTAGAGACCTGACAAATAATATGGATTTTAATGGTCCATCCTTCTATGCAGTCATTGGTAAAATGACTAATTTGACAACCCTGTTACTATTGGGGATACGTGTAGGAATGGGCTGTTCCTTCTCATTGCATGTCGCCACTTGTGATTTATTGTGAGGCTAGTAATGGAGAGACAACAAATACTGTGATAATTAAAACATTTTGTCTGTTCATTCTTACCTCTTAGAGTAGTTTTTGTCGAACTATGTTTCAGAGCTTCTTAGCCCCATTATTACAGAGTCTGTAATCGCTGACGATGGGGCTAAGAAGCTCTGAAACATATGTTCGGCAAAAACAACTCTAAGAGGTAAGAATGAACAGACAAAATGTTTTAATTATTAAAAAAACCTCTTAATGTTACTTCCTATTGTATTTTAAAATAAATACTGTGATTTTAAATGATCCAATCACCTGAGTGTTCCATACTTAAATGAGTAATTTGACAATCATGTTAATATCTTTCACACGTGTTAGGGATTCTCTGCCCACACTTAAAGTTAAACCATTGAATGGATGTACAGTCTTCTCCTACATCCCTTCCATAGATTCAGTAGTTTGGCGACACTAGTGCTAAAATTCTTCCCCTCCGCCCTTGCAGAGTTGGCTTGGTGGTATAATATATATCCCATATGTCCCTCATGGAGACAAGCGTCCTGCTCTAGCAGGAGTTCCTTGACCAAGCTAATTTTGTTATGCTTATTTTCCTTCAGATGTTAGTGAGTGATGTGATTAGCACATTACCTCAATGAGACATATAGTAGGCAACAACGTATTGGATGGTACTCATTTCCATTGGAGAGTGAGTCGACCCCAGGCCCTTTTATGCTGCCAGAAGGTTTCAGCCCAAAAATCCTGACCCCATAATTTTTGTGTAGCATAATGGAAATTATATCATCTAAATTTAGACTTCAAATAGGAAAAGGTTATTGGGACATTTCCTGAAAAGATCATCATCATCATCATAGTACATTCACGAATTTAGGCCATTTGTTGACCTGTTTCGGCCTCAAGAGAAACACCATCCAGAAGTCTTTTGAGTGGACGTCCTGGTCTTCTTCTTCCTGCAGGTTGATTTCCTGAAAAGATAGAATAAGAAAAGTCCCAGTGGGTTTAGGATTTTTAAACTGACCCAAACTTTGAGTTAAAGGCAGCTGCCATGAGAGCTGATATCCATTGCCAAATTACTTTTCTTTTATATGCAATTCTAGAATTGAACCTATATTTGAACTTCTTTCCGCATCTCATTCCTGTTTGTAATTATTGTCCCTATACCAATTCCAAGCTAAATTCCAGTTGTACTGTAAACGAACTTGCATAAGGTATTACTTTGCCAACATTGGGGAAACTGTGGTGCTACTTTTACCCACCATGTATGGAACTGTCATCGATAGAAATCTTCGTAGGCAACATCGTGTTTTATGGGAAATAAGACTGAATACAAGGTAAGATGGTATCAATAATTAAGAACTTTCATTTTTTATTTATGACAAAAAATGATATAAGAGCCTATCTAATCAGATGTTTTGCTTTTCCATGATGTCAATAGATACCTGTATTTACAATTTCATTAAGAGCAGAATTTACGCTTCATGTAGACTCACCTGTAAATTCTGCTGTCACTTTCATCACATCCTGAATGGCTAATGTAGGATATTTTTTCCTAAACTGTTTGAAAAGTTTCAAAGTAATTTGTTTGTCTCTGCTTTTCAATTGGGCTTCTTTGCAATATTTTATTATTATATAGAAGTGGCCATTTTAAACAACTGAAAATCCAACATATTTTACATTGCACATGCATAAGAATATAACATTCATTTAATATGTTATTTTTTATTTCAGGATTGTTTCTGTTATTTACACAGGATCAAAATATACAATTTTTTTCTTCCACACTTCCCGGTCTTGCATGTCTACTTCTGTCATATTTCTTTTCTTCATGTTGTCTTGGATTCCCTTTATCCACGTTGGCTTTAGTAGACCACGTTTACATTTTCCAGGAGGTATCCATTTCAATACTTCTTTGTTTCTGTGTCCTTTCTTCTCATTATATGTCCATACCATCATAGTTGGATTTCTTCAATCTCTTGTACAGTATCCTTTTCTACATTCATTATTTCTCTTATTGTATTATTTTTTATTTTATCTAATTTTGATATCCTTGCCGATCTACTTAAAAAGTCCATTTCTGTGACTAATAATTATTTCATCTGTTAAAATTGTAATTATATTTTTTTTAAATATCTTGTATAACTTATATAGACATATGCTAGATAATACATATTTTTTATTTCATTTTCTCTATTTTGAGTGTTTATGAGATACCTTTGGAGGACTGCAGGATACCCACTACTAGATCACAAAAAATGTAGACACCTTACGAGAATTACACATGGAACCTTTAGAAAACAAAATTTCTGATTATAAGTCAAGATGAATGCAACATGTTCATCGAATGGAAGATCACAGAATACCCAACAAATGTTAAGATATCAACCTGCAGGAAGAAGAAGACCAGGACGTCCACTCAAAAGACTTTTGGATGGTGTTTCTCCTGAGGCCAAAACAGATCAACAAATGGCCTAAATTCGTGAATGTACTATGATGATAATGAAAATCATTATTCAACCAGTGAAAATGCAGCCTTACATCTGCTTTGTTTACATTGCAACTGGAACTTAGCTCGGAAGAGATATAGGTATTCAAATTCAGCCTCTTCTTCAAAATTTCCCTCATTTGTCCATTAATTGTCCATTTCCAAATTATATAATGTATTTCTATGTGTGACCATATATTTAGTTTTATTCATATTTACTTCCAGCCCCAATTCATTAATGTTAATAGAATCTCCTTGGTATTGCCTAATAATACTACTACATTAGCATATATCAACAGCTTATTAATACCATTGAATTGTATACATTCTTTATCCTCTGAAGATTTGATGGTATGCTCTAATACAAAATTGAGTAATAGAAAAGATAATGCATCTCCTTGCTTTAACTCTTTGTGAATAAGCATCAGAAAACAGTTAAAGTTGGGAAATAACACTATGAGGTAATTATTAATGAGTTGGTTATTTTGACTCACCTCGTATTTCTTGATTTTTATGCAGTTCAGGTTTTGTCGCTTTTATGCAACATTGTCAAAGCATTCCAACTCACTTGGAATGTATAAGATTTTAGAAAACAAAAGGGAATATAACAACAACATACATTAACTATAGTAGAGTTCAAAAAGACATTCAATTCAATTAAGAGGGAGAAGTTGTATAGTATCCTGTTGGACTTTGGAATTCCTAAAAATTAAACTTATTCATATGTTTTATTTTAGAAAGAAAAATTAATGCTCGGACCGGGATTCGAACCCTGGATCTCTGACTCTGCACGTCAGTATGATACCGATTACACCATCCGAACTCCGATACGAACATCGACAATTTCATGCAAAAGTGACGAAACCTGGTCTGCATAAAAATTAAGAAATATGAGGTGAATCAAAATAACCAACTCATTAATAATTAAAAGAAATCTCACAGTGTTATTTCCTACATATTTACAATTTATAAATTGAGTTGCTTAAATGTCTTTTCATCTCACCTCACCTCATAAAGTTCCATGTTTTCATGATACCGGTTTTAAAGACCTTTGCCTCCATCATCAGTCAAACTTGTATGGAACTTCTTGAGATGAGATGAAAAACATCAACTCAATTTATAAATCTGAAAACGGTTTTCCTACTTGCACTGTGCCATTTAGATACATTTGAATTAAACAAAAAGTAACATCAAAATATGAAGCTTTACTGCTTAAATAAACTCAATAAAAATACTTCTAATAGAAATTGTCAGATGGCATTGTTGGTAGCGACAGCTACCAGCCTTCTGATGAAAGAGAGTTGTATAAGTGGAAAGCATTATTGACATTCATATTGGAGTTTGTATTGTTTAATCCGTATCATACTGACATGTAGAATCAGAGATCCAGGGTTCGAATCCAGATCCGAGCATTAATTTTTGTCTCTAAAATAAAACATTAGAATAAGTTTAACTTTTAGGAATTCTGAAGTCCAACAGGATACTATACAACTTCTCCCTCTTAATTGAATTGTATGTCTCTTTTAATTTTACATATGGTTAATGTATGCTGTTGTTATATTCCCACTTGTTTTTTGTTTTCTAAAATCTGTCTTATACGAAAAACTTGATCTATTGTAGATCTATTTCTTTTCCCCAATTGCTTAGCTTTCTTTCTGATTGTCACATTATTTCAGCTTCAGCTTTTACCAAACTTACAACCCCCTTCATTGTCAGTATATTCCTAAATCCAATTCAACATTTTTTAAGTACTTTATTGTTACTACTAAATTAAATTTGTGATATTTTGGATGAAGCATGTGGAAGCCAGATGTCTAGAGTGCAATATTCCAGCTACCAAGCAATATGTATCAGGTAGGCAAAGCAACAAAAGATTTTGGACTATAGCAAGACATTTCAATGCCATTAGGCTATTTTCTCATTGGCAGCAGGAAGGCAGATGAATAAGATTCATACTGAATGATCATTCCATAAACCGGTATTAAAAAGTGCATTGAGTGTAATTTGTGTGTGTGTGAGGTTAAATTTCTAGCAACACCAAAAATATTCCTTAGAAATTAGTTCATTTTGTATCTGAATAGCTACTTGAATTGAGAAGTAACAAAATCTAGTTAAGAAAATTGAAACTAAGGTTGAGCGATTGTCACAGTAACCACGTGACTCGGTGAGTGTCATTTGTTAATTTAGTGACAGCAACCATTTTTTTCGGGATTGTTACATATAGCTACTGTGACTTAGATCAGCGATAATCCACTATATTGTTATTAAATTGACAATGGAAAAATATGATTGATGGAATTAAAATGACGCTGTATATATATTTTTTATGTTTATATCCTCTATGGGATAGAAACACGCAGAAACGGAAGAGGAGTTTACTTGATTAAAGACCGGAAGTATAGATTACAAGTTCGAGTAGATTGCTCTATGTCCGAGTTCAGATGAACTTTTGTAGATTTTTCTAAAAGTGTAATCTGTTTTAAAATCAAGAATAAGAAATGGTGGGTAAAGATAAATATTATATTGATAAGTAAAGACGATTCATATATAATTATAAATTTAAGTGTTTAATTAGTTTAAGTGACTTATTTTAATTAATATATAGCTGTCACTTGGTAAGAATAGGTTATGTTTAATCTCTTATGACGTTCTGCATATATTTATTTTGGTTTATTTCTTAATTTCATTAGCCAATGACACCTCAGTTGTCTCCTGTAGAAGAACAGGAAAGACTTTTGGATGAAGCATTGAGTGTTGTGAAAATACAGGCTTTTCAAATGAAAAGATGCCTGGACAAGAGTAAACTTATGGACGGCCTTAAACATGCCTCGACGATGCTGGGAGAACTCCGAACATCATTATTATCACCAAAAAGCTATTATGAACTATGTATCCTTTGCAGATATATTTACCGAAATTAACCTTTATTGTTTACTTGAAATATTATTCAATGCAGCCAACATGAAAAAGATGGACTATTTGTCTCCCATGAATTCTTCTAAATACTTCCGAAGTCCCTATAATAAACTCCGGCAATTATATACCACCAACAGCCAGTGAATATTCAATTGGAGAACAAGTGACTTTAGCATCATGTTGGCCAATGTGATAACACATGTTCCCCCTAGAGCCAATTCCAACATGTTTGCTCACATATAAGGGAATTCTGTCCCAAGAGTCCCACCTGCGTTAGTGGGCAAATTAGCGTTAGTTTGTGCAAGTTAGGGTGAGAAAATAGACAAGTTATTACACCAGATGGATGTGGTCGGTTTTATGTCTCTCACATTTCTACACTTACATTCTTATGCCACTGATGCACTAAACACTTGTAAACACGTTTTGTACTGTTTTAAACATTCTGCAATGATCTTCAAACTTTCTTCACAATATTTTATATTTATATATTTACGTAAAACATGATCGTGGATACATTACTTCCTTGCTACTTTCCCATGTTGTTCCAACGTTGCCACCATTTGAAAATAATTTAAAACTATATTTAGTGTTAGTGTACGTAAAATTAGTTTATAGTTCATTAAATAGTACACATGTAAATTGTTTTGTTACGTTAGGAAATGAGAAGTTGGTTTACGTCATTTTTAAGCATTTGGGAAGAAATAATATGCATGTAAATTATTTTCTTTAGTTAGAAAATGGCAAGTTAGTTAACGTCCATTTTTTTTTGCATTTGGAAATTTATTCCCAAAGTTGGTAACGCCGACTACTGGAGTCTATATTAACCATTACAGCAACTAGCGCATGCGCGCTGCGATTCTGTGGAACTTGGAAGAATTGCTGAGAGACATAAAACCGACTTTTTCCCACCAGATTAATATTAACTTAGGTCATGAAATAAATAAGTTGTTTTTTTTTTTTCATCTTACCTCATATTGGTTGTCTTATAATAGGACATGTTTTAGAGCAGCATCTTTGCTCTAACTTCGGCTTGTACAGACTGATGATCTTTAGGTTGTCAGCCCTGGATGTCTATTTCTGTTTCCTCTTTTTGTGGTCCTAAGACCTTGCATATTAAATCTCTCTCCCTAGGAACTTCAAATTTTATGATTCTCTCCTTGTTCTTCTGAATGTAGATTTTTTCCCATATGGTGAGTTCATTTGTATTTTCTGTTTTAATAATCTGGTGTCTATATCAATGTTAGGTTTGGATAAAGTTTGGGGAACTTAGGATACTTGACCCAAGAAACACTCTTTTATTTTTAGGAATATTTTAATGGAGTGAAAAAAATATTGATTAGCATCATTGCGTACTATAATCATATCCTTATTGCATCCAATTTCAATATAAAGAAATTTCACATTCTAAATGTGCAAAATTTTAATTTTTCCTTGTGTGTGCAAAAGGGTCAAGTATATTTAATTAATGTTGGGAAGTAAACATTATGAGGTATAATCATTAAAATTCGGAGTCGGAGTTATGGCTGACGATGAACATGATTATGTTTGAAATCGCGATATCATGGAAGCATTAATCCTATGAGGTGAGTTGTTTAAACAATATGTTCTCCGATGAATTTTAAGGGTCAAGTATCCCTCAAGTTAGGGATACTTGACCATCCATTTGGGATGCTTGACCCATGTCCAATTATTTTCAAATAATGCTAAAACAGAGATGACATTAAAGTATGATAGTTGTAATTTTTAAGTGAAATTGCATTTATTATATAACATGTTAGCTTATGTAACATTAACAAAAATGTAACTATTAAGCCTACTTAATGAGAAATTCAAACTGAAGTTTAAAATTCTATCTTTTTTGTTATAAATTCAAGAGACCCAATTAAAAATTTAATTTGCTTTGGATTAACCTCGGGAACATTGTCACATTCTGGTCACTTGACTCTTGAACCCATATATTTCTGTAAACATTTCAGAACAAACTTCGCTAACTTGGCCCACAAACCTGACAACATTTCACAATCACCCAATCATTTCATTTAGACTTGGAACTATTGCTTTATGACTTGTGTCTCATCGTTCATTTCTAATTCTAAATCACTCTGAACAGGTTTTTTTCAGATCAGATTCAGAACTTCATTTCAGAAGACCTGCCAAATTGCCATTTATTTTTATTTTATTAATTTTTTTCCCTTTATGAAAATATTTTTTTTCAATAACTTTTTCTTTAACTTTTCTTTCCCTTCTTATATTTGGCCTGCCAAATATTTTTATTATTGCCTCACTATGATGGTTGTCTGTTAAATAGAAGCGGGTGCCGCGTGACAATGCTTAACATGCGGAATTATTATAGTGGCAGTAGTCGGCTTCTTTGTATTTGATTATATATAACAATTGCAGAGAAACAAAGTGAGCCATCATAGTGAGGCAATAACATATATTCACAAAGTATTCTCATTAATGCCATTTTGTTTTTTGTTGTAATTGTTTTCAGGGCACCAGTAACTGTTATTTTAGAACTTGTGTTTTTTTTTTGAAAATGGCTCTTTTGTAATTTCTTTGGGGATGGACCCCCTGGGTTTGGCATTCTCTTTACTTTTGTGCAGATGTAGTATCTGGAATCTAAAACTTATAATGTAGTTTTTATTTACATATATCAAATATGGGTCAAGTATCCCTGCACTGAGTTCGTACACATAATCCAATATTTCACTGTATCTACTATAAAACAGCTAGGTGGCATTGTGTGAAAATAAGGCCAGATACATTACTAATAACAAGAAATAATACTAAGTTTCTTACCTCGAAGTAAACAAATGTAGACTGATGAAAATTCAGTCACTCAAAATTTACTTATGAAGGTACAAAACACATTTTTTCCCTTCGTTCATTAATCTCAGTAAACAATGTAATTTCTTTCTAAGGAAATGAGTGAGGGTACCAAGGGCTTACAGTGGTAGAAACACCATGCATCCAAAATACCCCTACTATGAGAAAGAGGCCTTGGGTCAAGTATCCTAAGTTCCCCCTACTCTTTGTCTCACATGAATTCTTCTAAGTTCTACAGAATTGTAGTGCACATGTGCGAGTTGCAGGTTTTGCTGTAATGGTTAATGTAGCTTCCGGTAGATGGCTCTGAAGTCAGTGTTACCAACTTTTGGAATAAATTCCCAAATTCATAAGAATTAAATTAATCGTGATTATTTCATACCTCATACTTCTATATTTTTTTCTTTAAATATAGAAATATAGAAGTATGAATTATGAAATAATCAAGATTCATTTAATTCTTATGAATTTGAACCTCATAATGTTAAAAATTCCCAAATTTAATATATAAATTCCCAAATGCTAAAAAAATGGCCATAAACTAACTTCCCATTTCCTAACCTAAGAGAACAAATTACTTGCATATTATGAGGGTCATACTGAAAGTCGTGAGCAACCCATTGTTAAAATTCAAATTTCAACAATGTAACAAAAACAACTGCAGGATCGTAATCTACAGACTTTATACCACAACATTGCCGTTTTGTGGCATCATAGCTTCTATCATGTGACCACACGCAGTGTTTCCAAAATGGCAGCCATCAATTTTTCGTTTTGACAGCGTGCTGTCATTGAATTCCTTGTTAAAGAGGAACAATCTGCTGTTGATATTCACCAAAGACTTTTAATGTGCTTACGGAGATGCCTGCATGGGTGTCAGCAGTGTTAGGAGATGGGTGAAACATTTTAAAGATGGGAACACGAGTATCAAAGATGAGCCTCGTAGCGGTCGCCCACGCTCCACGGATTGCAACAAGGAAAGAGTTGATGCGCTCATTAGAGATGACAGGCGTATCACAGTGAATGAAATTGCTACAAAACTTGCAGTAGGACACAGTGCAGTGCAAGAAATGATTCATAGCTTAGGTTACCAAAAAGTTAGTGCCCGTTGGGTTCCACATTTATTGAGTGAAGACCACAAACTTCAGAGAAGAACCATCACCCATAACCTTCTTCAGAGATTTCGAAATGAAGGTGATGATTTTTTGACGAGTATTGTGACAGGTGACGAAAGCTGGTTTCATCGCTACGAGCCTGAAACAAAACGCCAGAGTATGGAATGGCACCACTTGAATTCGCCATCAAAGAAAAAAGCGAAGACAGTGCAATCTGTTGGGAAAGTTATGGGCAGCATCTTCTGGGATGCGCAAGGTTGCATTCTGGTTGAATTTCTTGAACCTGGACAAACCATAAATGCTGCCCGCTATATCCAGATACTTGTCAAGCTCCGTCGTGCATTGCACGACAAACGCCCTGGAAGGAAGATCATTCTGCAACACGATAACGCATGTCCTCACACTGCTCGTGCCACTGTGGAGAAGATCAGGACATTTGGGTGGGAAACTCTTCCACATCCTCCCTATTGTCCCGATTTGGCACCCTCCGACTACCATCTTTTCGGTTCTGTGAAGGAGCAGATGAGAGGCCAACGCTACGAGATGCTGGAGGATATTCAGAAAGCAGCGTGTCAGTGTCTTCGAGCATGTGGAATGGACTTCTATCATAAGGGAATTTTCAAGCTTGTAGAATGCTGGACAAAATGTGTGCAAAAGAAATGGAGTCTATGTTGAAAAGTAGCACAAATATCTGTAGATTAACATGGTGTACTTGGTTTGTCTAAAATAAATATTATGATTGTTTAAAAAAATGTTGCTCATGACTTTCAGTATGACCCTCGTATTTAATAAACTATAAACTAATTTTATGTACACTAACTTGTCCCATCTGAATCTAACAAAATTAAGTTAATTTTTTTAAAATATGGTTTGGAAATATTTGCGATTGTTGGTAACACCGATTTGAGATCCATGTAGCGGAAGTTACATTAAGCATTTGCGTGTCTGTAGAATTTGATTCAGAATATTTGCATAATTGTATAAATATTTTTAATGTTTAAAAATCATAAGAAATGTTTATGAAATGGTTCCAAAATGGTTTAAAATAATACAAAAGTGTTTAAAAGTGTATAGTGCAACAGTATCATAAGAATGTTGTATGGAAAATCGTGTGAGACAAACAGTGAACTTCAGCCTTATGTTTTTCTGGCCAAACGTGAGCAACTATTACCGATTTTTCTACTTCTTCTTCTTCTTTTTTTACATTTCTTATGTGTTCCTTAGTGCTAATGGTTAAATTTATCTTTGATTTTCCTATGTATATCACAATTTGCCTAGTTTATTTGGCATATTCCTGATTTTTTGCAATCATCAATATTTTCATTTCTGTTGGTTTTTATTAATTTATTAGTTTCTTTTATCAATTTTTTTTGACGAAGTGTGACAAGCTACTACAGATTTTTCTTCTTCCCCATTTTTAACATTCCTGTGTTCCTTCACTCAGCTTTTTTTAATTTATTTTTGTTTTCCCATTGTATTTTTTTTATTATAATCTCCAAGCAACCCAGGCCAAAGAGACATGATCTATCGAGAGTGGTTTTTAAACTTTTGATAAAAGACATACATTTTCCACCACACAAAGACATGGAGGGCCTCCCTTGATAAGTGATCAGCTCATTGCCAGAGCTTCCCCTGAAACATGAACATTTAAGATAAAATACTCCATTCATTCTTATATTCATACTAAACAAAGTGAATATGGTAGAATGATTATGATAACTACATGATGTTCAGAGACTATTTGGGTCCCAAAGTTTTCTTGTAGTTGAGGAATAATGCCGAAAAATCTTACCCAGTAAATTTGTCCCAACCAGGGATTGAATCCGGACCCATTGCATGTGAGGCAACAGCATTACCAATATGCCACAGATGTGGACTAAAAAATTCTCCTTTTTTTTTTACAAATACTAACATTTGATTTTTGAACACTTTCAGCCTTTTAATAAATAATAGTTGTGGGTTATAAAAGAAAGAGCACCTTTTCTGTATTTTTTTTTATTTTCTACTATTTTAAGCACCTTTTGCCCTTACTTTTAACATCAAGTCCCGGTCTGAGCGTATAATTTTTCTCTTTAAATATGATTTATCCATCATTGAGATGTATGAAATTAATAATAAAAACATCGAAAATAGCCGTACTGGCATTTATAATGTAATGTATAATTCCCAAATATGTCTTCTTAATATAGGAGCCGCCATTTGCAAAGATAGAAGCAAAGGCTTCAAAGCATTTGGGCGGGAATTTCAACGTATATAGAGAAAGATTTGCGTTTAGATCGGTACTTGCTCAGGTAGCTCAAATGGTAGAGCACTTGGACTAGAAAACCAAGGGTCCCGGGTTCAAGTCCCGGTCTGAGCGTATAATTTTTCTCTTTAAATATGATTTATCCATCATTGAGATGTATGAAATTAATAATAAAAACATCGAAAATAGCCGTACTGGCATTTATAATGTAATGTATAATTCCCAAATATGTCTTCTTAATATAGGAGCCGCCATTTGCAAAGATAGAAGCAAAGGCTTCAAAGCATTTGGGGCGGGAATTTCAACGTATATAGAGAAAGATTTGCGTTTAGATCGGTACTTGCTCAGGTAGCTCAAATGGTAGAGCACTTGGACTAGAAAACCAAGGGTCCCGGGTTCAAGTCCCGGTCTGAGCGTATAATTTTTCTCTTTAAATATGAAAATTGTGCCTAAAAATCCTAAACTTATTAATAACCATTGAGTTGTATGCCCTTACATGAAGAAACTGTATGTGTGTTACAAGTTTATCATAATTTCTTTCTTGACTAACATTTTAGATATGGCAATAACAGATGAGCTTCGACATTTGGAACTCTACTTGTATGATGAATTTCGAAAGGGACGTAAAGTAGCAGATCTGTATGAACTTGTTCAGTATGCTGGTAATATTGTACCTAGATTGTAAGTAAACATTGTTTTCATATTCATTTTTCTTCAGGCACTACAACATTATTTGAATGTTTTAATCTTCTCAATTGGCCACAGTGTTTTAGTGGTTTTGTCCTTGCCTCCTGTCCTGAGAGTCGCAGGTTCAAATCTGGTCGAGGTCGATGGATTTTTTTTAAGATGGAAGAATCCAAGGAGCAATTCATCTGGGAGGAACTTTAAGCTGCGATCCCAAGTCTGAAGATTTTCAGGCTCATAAAAGAGCATTAAGCCTGGATAAAGAGGCCTCTAAGCAAAATTTAGTGACTTTCATCATCCTAATAATACCATAGTTGCTTACTAGATGTCTCATTGGCTTGGTATTCTGGCCACATACCTTTCCTGACATCTGTAGGGAAATAAGATAACTAATTTAACTTGGTCTATTAACTCCTAACAAAGGCTATGGTCCAACATTGGACTCTTACACCATTGTAGATATATTCATCCATAGTAATTCTTTCACTGCAATCATAGCATTTTCATGCTATGCTTTGCAGCTTTACTAGGGAATTGTAGGTGTGGTAGCTTCCCGTTGCTTTCCACATTGGTGAAGGATGGCGATGATAATGATAAGGATGATGATGATGGCCAGATGATTTTCAGGGACTGTTGGGCCTTAAGCTTCCTGACATTTGTCTTATAGGTGAGGAAAAATCCCGAAAAAAACTTCACCCAGGAGCCTGGCCCGACCGGGAATGAAACCCGGGCCCGCTGCATGACAAGCAGCATGCTAACTTGAGACCACAGCGGTGGACTTGTATATATATGTAATCTTAAATATTGCTTTTCATTTCTTCCCACTTGAATTGAATTTTGAATTTTTGTAGATGTTAAATCTGTTTGCATACTGTCCTTCCATCTGTATTTTGGTTTATCTTTCTTTCATGTGTCCGTTGGTAAAAAGGTAAAGTAATCCCATTGCAGGACTCAAGAGGCTCTTGAGGTACTAGATTATGGCTTCCTCCTCTCTAGACAGTCAGCACGCAAAAGCAGCGCTGCATGATAGCTGCCTTTACCACAGAACAAACATCTGGTACTCATTTCCATTAGAGACTGAGTCAACCCCAGGACCATGGTACCGCCATAAATTTTAGGTCAATTTAAAAACCCTGACAATGCTGGGTCATGAAACCCTGACCATCCTGCATGTAACATATTGCCTTAACCAACTACGCTAGGGCATTTCCCCATGTCTATTGGTAGTTTCCATTTAAATATATTTTCAACCTGCCGATCGTCCTCCATCCAGTATATATGTCCAATCCATTTTACTCCCCTTGGGATTTTATGAAGTTCATCATATTTTTTGTGTTTTATTATTCTGTTCAAATTCTTCGTTGAACTTTATTCTCCACGTCCCATCTGATTTTTAGTTGGACTATGTAATTCTTCTCAATGTCCTTATTTCAAATGTAAATAATTTTTGTTTATCAGCTTATTTTAAAACCCAAGTTTTACTTGGATATGTTCAACAGATCTTATAATAGCCCAATAGATTTTCATATTCATTACCACAGTAAAATTAATGGATCTTTGGACTTTTAGCAGCTTCAATTGAAGACTATAGGAGGCATACATATGATGATGACAGTAATGGGAGTGGGAGAATGCACCAGAATTTATAATGTAGTGATATCTTGCCATGAATATTAAAAATAAACATAATTTATATAAAAAAAGAAGAAAATCAAACATATTGAACAAAATTTGAATCAAACCTATATAGGTCATTATATAATGATAAAGAGAAAGGAAAAGATGAATTCTGGTATTGACACATAATATAATCCTGTCGAGAAATGCCAATAGGACAACAGTATTACATGCCTTTTCGATATATGTACTTCATAGGGATGTCTTTCTTCTTCTTCTTCCTTCCAAGTATTAGGCCAAGGCCTGTTATGATCCTATAGAAAATTTTCCCTCCAGCGTTTCATAGGATGGCCCAGTGATCTTCGTCCTCTTGGTATATAATTATAAACAGCTTTGGGGATCTGATTTGAACTCATTCTTTCTAGATGGTGTTTCCAATTTAATTGGCACTGTTTAATATATTCCAAAATTGGTGTAGTCTTCAATTCTTTTAAGATATCGGTGTTCCTTTTCCGATCCCATCTGGTGTAACCTGCTGTTCTGCGGATGTGGAATTTAATAAAGGCATGATCTAGAAATTAAAAGTATTATACTCTATCTATCCTCCTAGCCTAGAAATTAAAAATGTTTACTATTAAAATTTCCAACGTCAGCAGAAAACAAACCATGTGGGCACCTAGTCAGAAGGAGCAGATAGTCTCTATCTGATCCAGCATGGTGGACACTATTATAAAAAATAATTTAAAAATATTAATTTTTGAAGAGAAAAAAAAATTCTCCAAACTGGAATTTGAACCCAAGATCTATAGTTCTATGTACTAGTGCATTAACCAACTATGCTATCTGGGCGTCTCACATTAGACGGAAATGTTTCTCATGACAGTGGACCTTCATCCATGAAGCTACCTGGCTGCTTCTTATTCACTAATACTTTGATAGGATTATTAATATTACTATTATAGCTGTAATACTAATATTGTGATGTTTTATACAGGGTGTAACATAACTCAACGGCAAAATTTCAGGAATGAGTTCCTCTTATGGAGAGAATAAGAAAAGTGTATTACAACATGGGTCCAGAAATTGATAATTACAGAGTTATTCAAACTTTTATGAATGTTAGGTTATTTAGGTTTATAGTAGTTATTGACAGTCTGTTTTCTGTTGATTGTAGGCTGCTGTCAGAAATAAGTTCCTCATATGGAGAGAATAAAAAAAATGTATTACAACATGGGTCCAGAAATTGATAATTACAGAGTTATTCAAACTTTTATGAATGTTAGTTAGTAAGGTTTACAGTAGTTATTGACAGTCTGTTTTCTGTTGATTGTAGGCTGCTGTGATGTACACAAATGAAGGATATGCCTGTATTGAGGCACAAGGAGGTCACTTTGAACATTTCATCTGACAGAACAGAGCGCTCCAACAAGTCTCTTGCATTTTTGTCGCCATGTACTAACATTCATGAAAGTTCGAATAACTCTGTAATTACCATTTCTGGACCCATGTTGTAATACACTTTTTTTATTCTCTTCATATGAGGAACTCGTTCCTGAAATTTTGCCATTGAGTTATGTTACACCGTGTATAAATTTATACATTCATACTGGAGGATGAATTAATTTTGAAGAGAGAATTTTTTTTTCCCAATCTGGGATTTGAATCCAAGATCTCTATTTCTATCTACTAGTGCATTAATTAACTATGCTATCTGTATTATGTCTCATATCTGAAAAGGAAAAAGGAAAGCTAAAATTATGGGTTTTTTGACCTGTATTACTGTACTTTCAATTCTTGAAATTCACAGCACATATTTATATAACAATAACATTTTCTCTCAGCTCCACAGCCTAGGTGACCTCTGGCTTCCTTCTAATAATTTTATTTTTCATCACTTAGGGGGCACCAGGGATCAAATTTGAGCTTAAATGTCATTAACTGTCACCAATCAGATTAACAACATAAAAAAACTATAAATTTCACACTTTATTTTTATGTCACCCTCCCTTGCAGTTCTAGGACTCTCTTACTCTCTACCCATAGTAATATTTTCTTATTGTATTTCATATCTGTACCAGGTTTGGTTGAAATTACTCCAAATTTCCAGAGTTATACTGGAACACTAATGCATAAATAAATAATATATATATATATATATGTTGATCCCTAAGTATGTTTTTAAAATTTATAATTGTAGCAAGAATGTAGCCTAATCTTTGACCTAATACCATATTACTCTATTTTACATTTCCCTGTTTAATATGAAGTTTTGTTTTGTTACAGTGTTTTGCTGCATTATGTTGTTTATAAATGAGTGTTGAGGCAAATAACTTGCATATTGAACCTGTATTTTGTTTAATGAAACCTTGAAAAGTAGATAAAAATTATGTCAACATTTGTTTGATGTCTAGATAGCTTGTCAACTTAAAATTCAATAATCTTGTGTCACGCTCTATTAAATTTTGTCATCATATGAGGTAGTAATTGTTTTATTCTAGCTAAAACAATAAATTTAAGATGTCAAAAATTATGCTGAACAAAGATATTATCATTGTTGATTGTTAATACTAATATGAAATACATTTCTCGGGGTTTGTAGAAGTAGAAGGGTTCCATAGCCAAGTGATTTAAAGCATGATGCCTTGGTGTAGAGTTTTGGGACTTGCACTGTTTTGAGTCCCCATGGGGGAAGTCATTTTTGCATGGAATTTTGGCCAATACAGGATTGGTGCCATACAATATCATGAGAAATTTAAATAGCTTCAATGAATAGTGGCTTCAGGTTGAGAAAAGCTATAACAGCTAGGGAACCCAACATGCTAACCAAATGTCACTCCATTATGGGATGTATGATTCTACTGTAGGTTTTAGAAGACCCTTGGGGAGTAGGAGGTTAAGGCTCTAATTTTTCTAGATAATCAGCACTTAATGTAGCTGGGTTGTTCAGTTCTGCTTGACAGATGCCTTTACACCCAGAACAAACATCTGATACTAATTTCTATTAGAGGTTGAGTCACTTCCAGGGCCATGGTGCTCCCAGATGGTTTGAATCAGTTTAAAAACCTGACCTCATTTTAACTTGAACCCTCGACCTTTTGGCTTGTAGCTTATTGCTATAACCAACTACACTATGGTGTACTCCCGGATTATTGAGTACCTCTTTGTTTAACACTTGTGAATGTGAGGCCAGTAGTTGGGTGGAGGACCAAGGGCCTTCTGGGCTTATAGTCCTCTAGGATCTACATCTACACAAAAAAGTTCTTCTATTTCTTTGTCTTCTTATAGTCCTCTAGGATCTATATATATATATATATATATATATATATACAAAAAAGTTCTTCTATTTCTTTGTCTTCTTCTTTTATATGATGTTTCCATTTAGCAAATGGGTCATCTGATTTATCCTCCTGCAGAGATCTCTATTATCCCAGCATTTTTTGTTCATGATTGTTATTCATTATACTTCTCTTACCTGTAAGTTTTCCCTTTTCTTGTCTATCCACCTCAATCTTGGTTTTACAATGGTAATTTGTATTTTTTAATTCTCATTTCTAATGTTATTCTTGATAGTAAAAGCACTATGCTTGGAAAAGGTTTATCAACAAGACAAAAAAGAATAACAGTAAATGCAGACAGCCAAGCTACACATCAACATCAGAACACCAATGAAAACAATCTATTAGATCTAACTAACCTCTATGACATGATAGGCATAGCCCTACCAGTTGGCTTATCTATGTGTGTTAATCACAGAGGTAGTGATTATCCAGCCATTATAGAGGTGACATGTTCAGCATGTCAGATCCCCCAGCCGTTACAGCTAGTTTTCTCAATCTGGAGCTCTATTGCAGCTACCAAAATTCCTCATGATGCTGGGTGGGGATAGGTCCTATACTGGCCAAAATTTCATGAGGCTTCCCCCATGAGAAAATATTGTCTTGTAGCTCTATACTAAGGCATCATGCTTTAAGCTGCTCGGCTATGGGGTAGTTACTGAAAATGACCATTGGAAAAGTGAATGTATATATGTTAATGCTCTAGCAGTCACATTTTTTTTTTGGTATCAAACTTGTTATCAATCAATTAAAATCAGTAAGATCTTGTTCGTTAACCACCAAAATAAGACCATTAGGAGCAGGAGTTCAGCTGAAGCAAAAATGTAAACTTCACTCTAGCAGTCATAATGTTATATATATATATATTGCAACAAAATTCAGTATATGTTCTCGAAATAAAACAATGAAAATATTCTCAAAAAAATCAGCAAAATCTAACTGTTGGAAGTGGAGGTTAACCGGAAACCCAAATTTAAAAAATTTGCTCTAACACCCACCATGTTTGCATTGTTGTAGTATTACTGTACACCATAAAGTTTAATTATCAAAAGAAAGAAATATTCTGTAAACCAGCAAAATCAGACCACAAATTCAACTTGCTGAGGAATTGGCTCAGTTTATGCTGTTCGTGCTTGATGGACTTTTTTCTGAATGTAGTTCATCCGAACTATGGGTTCTGTTGGTCTTTTCATTTGTTTAAGGAATTTTGTCTTCAATTTCATGATTTTTTTTTTCTCCAAACATACACAGCTAACACTGATTTTTCTATTTCTCCGTATATAATATTTCTAAGGTACTCTTTCATTCTAGTGTTTATATTTCTTTTAGTCTTTCCTATATATATATATTCACATTCCTCATATTTCATGTGGTAAATTCCTGACATTTTATCTTTATCTATTTTGTTGTTGTGCAGGTACCTGCTGATTACTGTTGGATTGGTGTACATCAAAACAAACACATGTCTAAAACGAAACTTATTAAAGGACATGGTGGAGATGTGTCGTGGTGTGCAACACCCACTGCGAGGCTTGTTTTTGCGTAACTATTTGTTACAGTGCACTCGTAACGTGTTACCAGATGTTTCAGATCCTGAAGATGAGAATGAAGGCTCAGTACGTATCAAATTAATCTATCATAACAGTGATTTTTTTAACTATCAATCCTCCACAGCCTTCTGTTCATACATCTTCAGGTCTCATTCTTCTCCTCCTAATTGCTTCATTAAATGTAATTTAATAAATTACTTATATAATTTATTATAGAATAAAACTCTTATTACAGTCAAACCTGTCTAAAGCATTCATCTTAAAGTTATTTTAATAAAAATTACAATGGGAAGTAACACTATGAGGTATTCACAATTTATATAATGAATCAGAGAAAACTTTTTACACATCACCACATAAAACTCTGTGATTTTCATAGGACCAGTTTCTGGAGCCATTGCTCCTATCCTCAGCCAAAACTCTGACTGTTGAAATTCTGCTACTACCATCAACTTCCAAACTGCCAACTGGTGCCGATTTTATGAACTTTGAGATTAAATTTTGTTTGCTTTAAACATAAAATTCATGGATTTTTACTTGTTTTATGTATATGTACTTCGGTTGCAACTTTAATAGTGGCAACTATTTATTATTAGTATACAAGTGACAGACCTGTGAAACTTTTACAGTCCTTCAGTGTCGTACCCAGCATTGTCTACAACTTGTTGCGAATGATGTGGAAGTCATATCCCTGTAGCAGTCCCTGTTCTATTGATGTTTCTGTAATGCCAGTAGAATCTCGGGAATAGTCTGGAATTGAATGTCACAAAGTGGTTCCTTCATCTTAGGGATGAAATCATAATCACAGGGACTTAAGTCCGGTGAATGTGGTGGATGGAAAAGCACTTCCCACTCCCAGCGACAGTACAGATCATCTACAGGGTGGGTTGTGTGCGTCCGAGCATTATCTTGCAAAATGATTGGAGGGTTCTGCAAAAAAATGTGGGCGCTTTCTATGCAATGCTAGTCTCAGATTTTTCTCCAAAATACACTTCTCTTTCACATTTGTCGAGGTACGTTTTGCGTAGTGACCCATGATGATGCCACTCATTGGATTAATGCTTAAGTAGAGGCTCGTATGACCTAGCCCAGGTTTCATCAAGCGCAGTAATGCACCATAAGAAGGCGTCACCATCACGACCATAACTTTGGAGGTGAGCTTGATCGGAGTCATATCGTAGCCATCTCTGTGCCTCAGTCACATCCCAGGGAACCCACTGAGATGCAATTTTTTGCATTCTCAGGCATTTCCTTTGAATATGAAACATAGTCCTATCTCCAGGGCTAACCCACATACCATCTGTCGTCACTCAGATTCTACTAGTGTGGAAACAGTTTCCTCATCCCCTTCACTAACACTGGATAACCTGGCCTAGCCATGTGTTCCATGCAGTTACATCCCTCGTTAAAGGCTGTAACCCACCTTGCCACAGTCCTCTATGGTAATGCCATCTCCCCACATGCTTCCACAAGACCTTCATGACATTCTCGTGCTGTATGGCCATGGGCACATTGAATTTTCAACCAAGATTGCTTTAAACATGGCGAAACACAACAGCTTAGAGTGGCAACTTAGAGGAGATTAACTTTCTCTCTCTAAAGTGCATGCTCTTTGAGATGTATGGAGAGCTGATTTACTGTAAGATAGGTCAGATATATATTAACATGTGACAGAAGTTACAACAATTAACTCCGTTTAGTTTCGCTTCTACAACATTATTACCACTATTTTTGTTACAGCCCATGTATATAAATACACATTCAGAAGAATAAAATGTAAAATTTTAATTTTTTATTCATTATAATAAATTAGTATTTGTTTTGACAGGTGAAAGACTCGATTGATTTTGTTTTGATGAATTTTGCGGAGATGAATAAACTTTGGGTGCGTATGCAACATCAAGGACACTCTCGTGACCGAGAACGTCGTGAGCGTGAGCGAGAAGAACTGAGAATCCTCGTGGGTACCAACCTAGTCAGACTGTCTCAACTTGAAACTGTTAATCTTGATAAATATAGGAAGGTAAATGAATAGTTTTATATAACTGCAAATAATTAATATTCAATTCATTCCTCTTTCAAATAAATTTCAAGAGATCTCTATACTACTACTACTTTTTTGGTGGGATTAGGAATTTTAATTTTAAAATTTTTAATCCTGAGACCGTGAGGGATGATGGTATAAAAATAATATCCTCAACTTAGGGTAGGGTCGAGGGATGAGATTGAGGCCCCTATATTTATAGATCTCTGTGAATAACAAAAGTGCCTGGATTAAATTCCAAACACCTCCTCAGTACATACATTGAAAAGTATATGATACTGTTGATAGCAATTCACCCATCAGATGGAGACAAAATCTGGCGACCTCTTGGTACTTTTTAATAGGAGTAGTCTTCATCCCATCTCTGAGTTTCACTTTGTGAATTCTCATCACCATCTCTCATACAACACATTACACAAACACTTAAACATACTCTCATTCTATATTCCCTCTGTACACAATATAAGTACACGTCATGTATGCAAAGTGATTTGTCGAAGCAGTGTGCAAATTTAAAATACATCACATTAACATCATCTATCTACTTAGTGTAGAACTCGAAGCTTGAAAAGTGCAGGTGGATTGCATATGAAAACACATACACATTCATTACAATTAGAGATTCTTTAGTGTTCCAATATGGTATAGTAATGATATGATTTCATAGTAATTGAGATAAAAATTACCATTGGGTATTCCATGTTGCCAATATGGTGATTTTCCCACTAATTCTAGTTTATTTTATCTTAATATGATAAATTTGGGAATTTTTACATTATGAGGTTTTCTTAATAAGAATCAAATGAATCGTGAATTCTTCTTACCTCATACATCTATGTTTTTTAACACAGAACTGCAGTATCGGGAAACATATCATTCCCATCTTCAGCTGTTTTCACAACTGTCAATTTTTCATTATGCCAGTAATTTTCTAAACTGCCATCTGGTGTACTTTTGAAGAACGTTGTAATCAAATTTGATTCATCTGGATCCATGAACTTTGAGTTTCCAGATGAACCAAATTTGATTACAAAATTCTTCAAAAGTATACCAGATGGCAGTTTAGAAAATTATCGGCATAATGAAAAATTGACAGTCGTGAAAACAGCTGAAGATGGAAATTATTTGTTTCCCAATACTGCAGTTCTGTGTTAAAAACATAGATGTATGAGGTAAGAAGAATTCACGGTTCATTTGATTCATATTATTTTATCTTCTTCAACGGGTAAAATTTAACAGATAATGTGTAATGAGAATTTTTTTTTCTTATTTATGTTAGTCGTATTTTAGTATTTTTGTAACACTTCCATGTTTCTAAAATGGAGTTAAAAGTAATCAGTATAATATTAATGCAACATTAAACAGTACTGTACATTACTTATTTTAGGAATTCTCACTATGAGGTACATTCATTAAGGTAGAATTATTTATCACTCACCTCATATTGTTCTTCTTATTTAACTATAAACTAGTTTCGGAACATAGGTTTTGTTCTATCCTCAGTATTGTCATGACCATTGTTCTGTCGTCTTGAAGAACTGTCCTTCGCTCCTTCCATTGGCTGACTGAAAAACCTTGAAACCAGGTCATTCTCACCGGGAATTTCAAAGTTCATCAATTTCTTCTTTTCGCTCTTTTGAATGTAGATCTTTTCCCAAACAGTAAGTTCTTTTGGTTTTTCTATTTGTTTTAATAATTTAGCTTCTTTCTCGATAAGATGTTTTTCAGACCATGCATGGACAGCCACTGCAGATTTTTCTACTTCCCCTTTCTTGATATTCCTGAGATGTTCTTTCACTCTAGTTTTCAAATTTCTCTTAGTTTTTCCTATGTAGAATTTCTCACATTCTTCACATTTAATCTGATAAATCCCTGATTTGTTTTCTTCTTTTATTTTCTCACTTTTATTAGGTCTAATCAGTCTACTGATGCTGTAGTAATTTTTTGGGTGCTAACCTTATGTTGAAATCTTTTTAAAAAATTTGAAACTTGTGGTGTTTTAATGGATGATATGTGAATTTTCTGATTTTTACATTTTCTTCTTTTACTTTTAGAAGGGGGGCACGCCGTAGCGTAGTGGTTAAGGCACTGCACTACAAGCCAGAAGGTCGAGGGTTCGAGTCCCGGTGGGGTCAGGATTTTTAAACTGACCCAAACCTTCTGGCCGACACTATGGCCCTGGGGTCGACTCAGCCTCTAACTGAAATGAGTACCAGACGCTTGTTCTGGGGTAAAGGCGGCCGTCACGCAGGGCTGACAACCCGGCTGACATCAAGTGCCGATTGTCAAGAAAAAGTGGGAGCCTTAACCTCCTACTACCCCAAGGGCCTCCTGAGGCCTGTAGTGGGATCACTTTACCTTTTTTTACTTTTAGAAGAGTGCTTTGATTATAAATTTTTGTCTTTTGTACTTGTTTATTTTCTTGAGTATCATTCTTACTGCAAAACCATTTTTTGTGGCTACATTGATTATGGTTCTTTTTCTTTTTCATAATTTTCTTTGTTCATGGGTATGAAAGAATTATCAACGAAATCAAGGAAACATCGATAAACAAAAAGGGTTCAAGAAATATGAAAATTATAAAAGACATCAACAGCAAAAATGTAATAATTACTAAAGCTGACAAAGGCAACCAATTGGTGATTTTAGACAAGGAAGAATACAACAACAGAATGGAAAAATGTTTGGACTTCAAAGAATATACACAAATTCAATCAGACCCCCATAACAAAACCATTAAAGAAGTAGACAACACTCTCAAGAATATCAATCACATTTTAACTAAGAAAGACAAGTTTCATCTGAAGGTTTCAAATCCAAAAATTCCCAACATCTACGGACTCCCGAAAGTGCACAAAGAAGGGAAGAAAATGAGACTGATAATTAACAACATAGGGTCTCTTACATATCATTTATCTAAATGGTTATGCAAGGAATTTAATAAAATGAATGGATTTGAAAACTCTGCAATAGAAAACTCTTATGAATTGGTAAATAAACTACAAAACATACAACTACAATCATCAGACAGATTAGTTTCTTTTGATGTTGTTTCCTTATTTCCAAGCATTCCGAAAGACCAAACTATGGAAATTTTAGAGATTTGGCTGAACAATAACAAAATTGAAAAAAGGAAAGATAGTCGAATACAAAACTTTAACTAAATTATGTATTGATAATATGTTTTTCACCTACAATGGAAGATTCTATAAACAAAATTCAGGACTTTCGATGGGAAACCCTTTATCTCCGTTCTTAGCTAATCTATTCATGGGGAATTTTGAACAAAAGATAATTAATGGACATCGTTTAATTTTCAAGTTCTGGTGCAGATATGTGGATGACATAATTGCAATAGTTAATCATAAACAGATAGATGATGCAATGAAATTATTGAACATTCAAAGTCAAACTGTAAAGTTCACTATGGAAAAGGAAATTAATAGAGAAATACCATTTTTAGATCTCAACTTAAAAAGGAATGAAGAAAATAAAAAGATAAAATTTGGAATTTACAGAAAGAAGACACATGTAGATAACTATATAAAAGCTTCAGGTTTAAATCACATAGCTCACAAAGAAGCAGTTTTCAATAGTTTGACACATAGATTAGTGAACATACCCATGAACAAAGAAAATTATGGGGAAAAAAAAACACATAATCAATGTACCACGAAAAATGGTTTTGCAGTAAGAATGATACTCAAGAAAATAAACAAGTTCAAAAGACGAAAATTTATTAATCAAAGCACTCTTCTAAAAGTAAAAGAAGAAAATGTAAAATTCAGAAAATTCACATATCATCCATTAAAACACAAGTTTCAAAAACATGTTAAAGATTCCAACATAAGGTTAGCACCCAAAAATTACTACAGCATCAGTAGACTGATCAGACCTATTAAAAATGAGAAAATAAAAGAAGAAAACAAATCAGGGATTTATCAGATTAAATGTGAAGAATGTGAGAATTCTACATAGGAAAAACTAAGAGAAATTTGAAAACTAGAGTGAAAGAACATCTCAGGAATATCAAGAAAGGGGAAGTAGAAAAATCTGCAGTGGCTGTCCATGCATGGTCTGAAAAACATCTTATCGAGAAAGAAGCTAAATTATTAAAACAAATAGAAAAACCAAAAGAACTTACTGTTTGGGAAAAGATCTACATTCAAAAGAGCGAAAAGAAGAAATTGATGAACTTTGAAATTCCCGGTGAGAATGACCTGGTTTCAAGGTTTTTCAGTCAGCCAATGGAAGGAGCGAAGGACAGCTCTTCAAGATGACAGAACAACGGTCGTGACGATACTGAGGATGGAACAGAAACTATGTTCCGAAACTAGTTTATAGTCAAATAAGACGAACAATATGAGGTGAGTGATAAAAAATTCTACCTTAAAGTACTCTACATTTTTTAATACAAGCTACCTCATATGGGAAATTCCCTTAAGCTACTTCATACCTCCCTTCTATAATGACAGTTGAACTATATCTTACCACTACAGGTCTTAGGAGGACCATGGAATAGTAGGAGTTTAAGGCTCCCTTCATTCTAGACAATCAACACAAATTGTCAGCCTGCATGATAGTCATAATACTCCCAGAACATATATCTGGAACTCACTGTAGCATGTTGTTATATGTAAATTTACATAAAACATAATAATAGCTATACAGATATAATAGTATTAATCAATGGTATTTATTCAACCCCAGCACTGCTGGGATCATTAGTATATTCATAATTTTGTATTAAAATAAAATAATGAATTTGCCAAATTTCATTCAAATGTATTATGCTTGAACATTAAAATTTAAACTTCTGCCGCACAACCAAATATGCTGATATCTATCGCAGTCATCTTGATGGAACCTTATATTTGAAGAGAAAAATATATGCTCAGACTGAGGTTTGAACCCAGGACCTTTTGCTTTCTATGCAAATACTCTACTGACTGAGCCTGAGCACTCCAATCTAAATGCAATTTTTTCTCTTATATACGCTGTTAATTGCATTTAGATTAGAGTGCTCAGGTAGCTCAGTCAGTAGAGCATTCACATAGAAAGCAAAAAGTTGTGGGTTCAAACCCCAGTCTGTGTGTATATTTTTTTCTTCAAATATAAATTATCATTCATTGAGATGTATTAAATGAATAATAAAAAACATTTGATGGAGCCTTCTATCTACAATGCTAGCTAATTCATGAGAGATGAATTCACACATGCATACATAATATATTTCAATGTGCAGTTCCTAGACAAAGCTAGTCTAAATACTTTTTGAAAATTTACTATTACTAGCTAGCTAGGCTTATGTCACAGATTCTCAAAAGTGAAATGTAAATTTTGTTGATCGATTGCCATGAAATATTGATCTTGTACACAAGGTCGAATGAGTTTGAGGTTCCAATCTATCGATTCATAAAGAATTCCTTTGACGAAGAAATGTGACTGGCTGATGCGGAAAACGAGAGTTGTTTAACAATAAAATTTTTCGAAATAATATTTTTAAATTCATAATATTTAATTTAATTTATCCAAGTTATATTTTTTACAAAACACAAAGAAACGACATAAAATCAGTGTTTTTATTATTCATTTTAGACATTTTAATGATGGACAAATTATATTTGAAAAGAAAAATATACGCCTAAACTGGGGTTTTGCTAGGTAGCTCACTTGAAAGAGCATTGGCATAGAGAGCCAAGATCCTGGGTTCAAACCCCAGTCTAAGTATATATTTTTCTTTTCAAATATAATATTAAAATCAAATTATGTGGTATGCTTTGTCAGCTATGGCAACATACTAATTTAAGAAACTTTAATAACTCTATTTTCAACTAACTAATATAAATTAAGAAGCTTTATTAATATTATATAACTGAATAACTTACAATTGAAAGACTAGGACATATGCATTAACTAGGGTTCTTTTATTATTAAATTAATATTAAGAAACTAAAGCTATTACTATGAGTGAAATAAGTAAATTTAATTTAATTAATGTTGGGAAGTAAACATTATGAGGTAAATTAATGTACACAACTATATTATTTTAATTAATGGTAAAGAGAAAATTTTTTGCCTGATCTGGGAATCAAACTCTGAACCTTCAGGTTTATGTGCTAATGCCTAAACCAGTAAGCCAATTCAGTCTTCCTCCCATCAAGCATAAATTCTTCAAGAGAGTAAAGTAAAAGAATAATTTATACTTGGATGGGAAGGAAGCCTGAATGGCTCAATGTTCTGGGCATCAGCATGTAAAGCTGAAGGTTCAGTATTCAATTCCCGGTTCAGGCAAATATTTTTCTCAAGTTTTTTTGAGACTGGAAAACATCTTACCTCAAATTAATGTTGATTCAGTTGTCTGAGCAAGCTGACAATGATGTAGAAGGTTATATTGAAACATGTTCAAACTGAACGAACATTAATTTCAGGTAAGCTGTTTTCCAGTCTCAAAAAAACTTGATTAAAAGAACCACAAAATGTTACTTCCTAAAATAAATCATTAAACACATTTTTCTCTTTACCTTTAATTCTTATTAAATTTAGTCAACATATATACCCTAAAGTTTTATTTTAGAAAGAAAAAATACTCCAAAAATGCAATAGGAAGTAACATTTGACGTTTATAATTATATTATATGGAGTCTGGTTATCTTACCTCAATATTAATGTTGATTTGTTCTTGAACATTAATATTGAGGTATGATAAACAGACTCCATATAATATAATTAAAAGAACCTCAAAATATTACTTCCTAAAATTAAACATTAATTAAGAAGTATCGGCCGCGGTGGACTAGTGGTTATGCTCCTTGCCTCTGGTCCCGAGGGTCGTGGGTTCAAACCCGGCCGGGGTCGATGGGTTTTTTAGGATGGAAAAATCCAAGGAGCAAGTCCTCCAGGAGGGACTTTAAGCCGTGGGTCCCGAGTCTGAAGATTTTCAGGCTCGTAAAAGGTCCTTAAGCCTGTATGAAAAGGCCTCTAAGCAAAATTTACCGAATTTTCCTGTCCTAGTACTACCTTGGTTTCCTAGATGTCAGTATGAGGCAGAACGCTGACCACGGACCACTCAAAATGACATCTATACGAAAACAAGTGTAACTAAATTAGTATGGTTCAAATTCTTCCCTGTAGGGGGAGAGCGCCTAAATCTCTGTTAAGGGAAAACTTGGGCTTACAATACAAAAAAATAATTAAGAAGTCTATTTGATAATTAAGATATTCTTACCTCTTGTGGTTGTTTTTGTTGAACGAATGTTTCAAGACTTCTGAGCCCTATCTTCAGCTTGTACAGACCAAATAGCTTAATTTTAAGAAAAATTACATTTGAACTGGATCTCTACTCTGTACGTCAGTGTGAGTAATTTCTTTTCAAACGTAAGTTTTCTTTCTAAAATAAAAATATATCCAATTCTGGAAAAGGTAGTTTAAAATATAACATCAAAATATATATTAAGTTATGTAGATAGGAAATAACACTATGAGGTTTTTTAATATTGTTTATTTTTTATTATTTCACTCACCTCATACTTCATAATTCATAGCAGACCCTGGGTTTCTTCACATCTTTTGTGACATTCTCAATGCTGCATCACGTTCACAACTGACGTCCAACGGCCTTCTATCCTGCAGACTGACCTCCGCGCCATCTGGTGGCCGACCGAAGAATTTCCAAATCAGTCCTCTTTCTTTATAACCGGGTATTTCAAAATTCATAGTTGTATTTTCATTCTTGCATATGTAAATTTTTTCCCAAATTGTGAGTTCCTTCGGTTTTCCATTGTTTAAGTAATTTTGTTTTGGTTTCTATTCTATGTTTTTCTGACCAGGCATGTGCAGCTATTGCAGATTTTTCGGTTTCTCCATTTTTAACATTTCTGAGGTGTTCTTTTAATCTTGTATTTAGATTCCTTTTTGTTTTTCCTATGTATATCTTTTCACAATCTTTACAATTAATTTGATAAATTCCCGATTTTTTGCAGTCTTCAATCTTTTCATTTTTGTTGGTTTTTATTAAATTACCTAAGCTGTAATCATTTTTCGGTGCTAATTTAATGTTGAATTTGTTGAAAATTTTTTGAAACTGTCAAATACCAAAGGATGGTATGTGAACTTCTTGAATTTTTTGCCTATATTTTTATCTGTCTGAAGAGTACTTTCATTGATGACTTTTTGTTCTTTGAATTTATTTATTTTCTTGTGTATCAACTTCTTTTGAAAACCATTATCCTTAGCAATTTTTATGATGTGTTCTTTCTCTTTATTGTAATTTTCTTTGCTCATGGGGACATTCACAAGTCTGTGTGTTAAACTATTAAATACTGCCTGTTTGTGTGAAAAATGGTTAAATCCAGTAGCTTATATATAATTGTCGATGTGAGTTTCTTTTCTGTAGATTCCAAATTCTATTTTCTTTTTTTCTTCATTCCTAATCAATTTAAGGTCTAAAAATGGTATTTCATGATTATTTTCTATTTCCATTGTAAATTTGATTGTTTTATTTTGAATATTTAACAGTTTAATGGCATCTTCTAGACCTTAAATTGATTAGGAATGAAGAAAAAAAGAAAATAGAATTTGGAATCTACAGAAAAGAAACTCACATCGACAATTATATAAAAGCTACTGGATTTAACCATTTTTCACACAAACAGGCAGTATTTAATAGTTTAACACACAGACTTGTGAATGTCCCCATGAGCAAAGAAAATTACAATAAAGAGAAAGAACACATCATAAAAATTGCTAAGGATAATGGTTTTCAAAAGAAGTTGATACACAAGAAAATAAATAAATTCAAAGAACAAAAAGTCATCAATTGAAGTACTCTTCAGACAGATAAAAATATAGGCAAAAAATTCAAGAAGTTCACATACCATCCTTTGGTATTTGACAAGTTTCAAAAAATTTTCAACAAATTCAACATTAAATTAGCACCGAAAAATGATTACAGCTTAGGTAATTTAATAAAAACCAACAAAAATGAAAAGATTGAAGACTGCAAAAAATCGGGAATTTATCAAATTAATTGTAAAGATTGTGAAAAGATATACATAGGAAAAACAAAAAGGAATCTAAATACAAGATTAAAAGAACACCTCAGAAATGTTAAAAATGGAGAAACCGAAAAATCTGCAATAGCTGCACATGCCTGGTCAGAAAAACATAGAATAGAAACCAAAACAAAATTACTTAAACAATTGGAAAAACCGAAGGAACTCACAATGTGGGAAAAAATTTACATATGCAAGAATGAAAATACAACTATGAATTTTGAAATACCCGGTTATAAAGAAAGAGGACTGATTTGGAAGTTCTTCGGTCGGCCACCAGATGGCGCAGAGGTCAGTCTGCAGGATAGAAGGCCGATTGGACGTCAGTTGTGACCGTGACGCAGCATTGAGAATGTCACAAAAGATGTGAAGAAACCCAGGGTCTGCTATGAATTATGAAGTATGAGGTGAGTGAAAATAATAAAAAATAAACAATATCAAAAGTATATCCACCCTATATTTGAAGAGAAAAATTTATGCCTAAATCGTGGTTTGAGCCCAGGACCTTTACTTTTATATGCTAATGCTCCTAATTAATAGGAAAGTTTGAGATAATTTATAAAGAAAATATTAAGTAGGTTTGTTACTACATTCAATGGGTTTTTGTGGGTTTTTATTTTAAGTTGAAACATTGATTCTCAATATGTATCTCTCTTCAACACAGTACTTAACTCACTCTATAAGATCTGCCAGAGATCTTTCATTAGAAGAAGTGAAGAAGAAGGCAATTTTGAGTGATATTATGTGTTTCAGTTGGTATTGCCTGGTATCCTGGAGCAAGTTGTAAGCTGTAGAGATGCAATCGCTCAGGAATATCTTATGGAGTGTATTATTCAGGTGAGAAGTTAAAAACTGTATGTGTAAACAAGTTATTTGCATTTAAATTTGAAGAGAAAAATTTTCGCCCAGACCGAGACTTGAACCCGGGACCTTTGGTTTTCCTTACCAAATGCTCTACTAGAGCTACCTGGGCAAGTTCAATCTAGATGCAAATTTTTCTCTTATATATGTTGTATTTCCCGCTCACCAAATGCTTGAAGTCTTGGCTTCTTTCTATTTAAATGGCAGCTTCTTAGTTAAGAAGACATTTATTGGGAATTTAAACACTACTTTATAAAGCCAATAAGGCTTCTATTGATGTTTTCATTATTAATTTATCACTTCTCACTGAAGGATAAATTAAATTTACAGAGAAACATTTTTTTATTTTTTATTTTTATTTTGTTACTTGCACTACAAAAATTGAAAAGTGAGGATTCACAGATGGATTACATTTAACTGGAATTTCAAAACAAATTTGTAAAATACTTAGATTTTTGCAACATGGTAGTATATTATGATGCAAAGTTGGGAAATGGTTTTTACAGAAGTGAGGAAAATGTTTAAAAACTGAGTGATAGCAAGGTTTTTAATTTCCAAGATTCTGTAAAACACTTCACAAATATGCGTTGTACATTATTTTTTGGGCAAAGGTGTTTTCAAAATAATTAATAATATAGTATTATAGTGATATTGTGAAAAGATAAATTAATGTCTGAACCAGGAATCGAACCGTGGACCTCTAGTTCTCCAGACTAGTGTGCAGCCCACTGCACCATTCCAGACCTGGCACAACCATTAACAATTCTTTCCACATATACAAATCTATAATTCTCGTTTCGTCCGCTGTCAGGTAGGTGTCACAACCATTGCCAACGGCTGGCTTCGTTAGTCTGGACAAACTGACGATAAAACAGAATTGTTTTGAAACATGTTCAAGAACAAATCAATATTAATATTGAGGTAAGATGATCAGACTAAAAATAATATAATAGAAGTTTCTATATTTGAGAATTTTACACCACCACTTTTATAAGCAGTAAACAATGTTATTTAACATTTTCAATACTATTATTTTAACATATGTGGAAAGAATTGTTAATGTTTGTGCCAGGTCTGGAATGGTGTAGTGGGCTGCACACTAGTCTGGAGAACTAGAGGTCCATGGTTCGATTCCTGGTTCAGACATTAATTTTTCTTTTCACAATATCATTATAATATTATAATATGATCCATTATTGGAACTGTGTTAAAATAACAGTATTGAAAATGTTAAATAACATCGTTTACTGCTTATAAAAGTGGTGATGTAAAATTCTCAAATATAGATACTTCTAAACGAAGCTGGCCATTGGCGATGGTTGTGACACCTACCTGACAGTGGACGAAACAAGAATTATAGATTTGTATATGTGGAAAGAATTGTTAATGGTTGTGCCAGGTCTGGAATGGTGTAGTGGGCTGCACACTAGTCTGGAGAACTAGAGGTCCATGGTTCGATTCCGGGTTCAGACATTAATTTTTCTTTCCACAATATCATTATAATATTATAATATGATCCGTTATTGGAACTGTGTTAAAATAACAGTATTGAAAATGTTAAATTCACAGTAAATTTACAAAAAACAGAATATCTGGCAATAAATAGCAATGAAAGAGAAAACTTAGTATTGGAAGATGGAATCCAAATAAAGCAAGTGAAACAAACTAAATATTTGGGAATGATTATGGATAACATCGAAGGTATAGGCAAAGAGAACATAAAACATAGAATTGAATTGAGTAGCAAAATAATATCATCATTAAATTCCATATGGTGGGATAAGCATATTTGGAAAGACACAAAAAATATATTGGTAAAACATTGGTGGAATCTGTTGCAATGTACGGAAGTGAGGTATGGACAATCAATAAGTACTACAAGAATAGACTAATAGCTCTAGAAATGGATTATTTACGAAGAAGTGCCAGAAAGTCTAAATTAGAACGTGTCACAAATAAGGAAATTAGAAACAAAATGGAAGCAGAAGAAAGCATAATTGAAAGAATTGAGGAAAAGGAATTAAAGTGGTTAGGACATGTTTTAAGAATGGAAGATGAGCGATGGCCGAAGCAACTATATGAATGGCATCCTAACAGAAAGAAGAAAAGAGGAAGACCAAGGTTAACATGGAAGGAAAACATGAAGACAGTAATGCAAGCTAGAGGGCTAAGCATCGAAGATGCCCAAGACCGTAGGCTTTGGAGGTTTGGCACGGGAAGACGGCAGCAGCTGTAAAAACCCGAAGATAGATAGATAGAAAAATGTTAAATAATCAATAATAGTAAAATAATAACATCTTTGTTGGAAATATTTGCATTCATTATAAACAATTGATTAACGTAAACAGTGTGGGCAATGTTTATTAGTTGAAACTACAGGAGGCCATGACAGCAATCTGTGATAAAATGGCAGCAAGTATGTATTTATGGTTTATATTGTTTCAAATAAAGTTCAGTTCATTTAAAATGCAGCGATTTGTTTCATATAATGTATATTAACACAACCTTTTGGATATCTTGTGTATATACATTGTATGTAGTATACATAGAGGGCAGTAGTTTTACTTCCCACACGTGGTTTGTAATATGTAATATTACAGCACAGTTATTTTATTACAGTATAGTTATTTAGGTTGGCAACCCCGAAATGTAGGAAGTTGCACTTTTAATCATAGTCACCATTGTTGTAAGTACGACAAAACGCACTATCGTGCAAAAACGTTTTATTCGTATGTTGATTTCATCTTTAGCTTCTTCATGGTGAAGGGACTATAGCATGCTTAATATCCCTATGAACTATACCGGCAGTAACATTGTTACCAGAATGGTCAACCATGCCAGACAGATCAAAGGTAATAAACTCAATGACATTATAGTCTGGATGCCCCCTCCTTCACATGCACATGTGTTAATCACAGAGATGGACAATCATCTAGCCAGTATAGGGACGACATGTTGTCAGCATATCGGTCCCCTAACCATTAGAGCTGGTTTTCTCAACCTGGAGTGCTATTTATTGTAGTTACCCAAATTCCTCATGATACTGGGTGATCACCATTCTCATACCAGCTGAAATTCCATGATAAAATTTCTTTCCCCATGAGGACTCGAACCAGCACAAGTCCTGTAGCTCTATACTAAGGCATCATGCCTTAATCTGCTACGACATGGGACGATCAAAGGTAATAAAGCATACTAAAAGAGATATCTTTGTTGAAATAGTCACAACATTTTATTGTAAAAATACAACCATAAAAAAAAATACAGGGATGGCTGTCTCTGAAATAAAATTCACTGGAGATAAAATAATGCCTCATTTAGATTTCCACATGGTGTCTTTTAATTTCCAAGTCCCCCATAAGTAGCGAAATTATGTGGACAAAACTTTAAAAGGAGGCTTATACAGTAAGAATCATGAACAAATTTTGAATTTTTTTATTGCCTCAAATAGCAGTGTACATTTCTGCATCTTATTCCAAATTTTCAATTAAAAATTCAAATTATTTGTCATGATACTTTTTTGTAAGATTGTTTATGGAGGTAAGTACAAGTGTTATGAAAATACAATAGGAAATAACATTATGAGATTCTTCGTAATAAGTAAGTTGAGTCTGTTGTCATCTTGCCTCATATTACTTATTTCTTTTAGGACATGTTTCAGAACATCTCTGCTCTATCTTCAGCTTGTACAGACTGATGATCTTTAAATTGTCGACTCTTACTCCCTCTATAGGTGATCCAAAGAACTTGCATATTAAATCTCTCTACCTGGGAATTTCAGGAGAGAATCATGAATTTTGAAATTCCCGGGAGAGAGATTTAATATTGTAGCAGAATACTAATAAATACCTACTACACATACAGGTAATTGTTCACTGAGCTTTATTTCTAACCTGTAAATAGCGATAAAGTTCTTCTCTCTGGAAAGTGGACTGTATTTTAGGAAATGCTGTGACACAAATAATTACACATATGAAGATAAGACTATATTTAAACAAGTAATAATACATTAAGGTTGCACGTGCTCAAGTCTTGTTCAGTAAGTTTACCACGTGCTCTCGTCGCTTTCAGTTCTCTCACAAAGTACTTACACAGAGCGTCACTCTTCTAATTCACTTAATAATGCTTATAATGTGTGGCTATTGATTTCAGCCTTAATTTATCACTCACAGTTATTTATGTGCTCGTGTAGATGCTTAAACACTATGTGCAGAGGCGCACCACTAAACACGTCCGCCATCTACGAGACGCACACACACACGACCGCTCGCTAGGAGCTCCACAAGCACAAGGAAGAGTGCGTACGCCACGAGGTTCAAACCACGAGAGGACTCAGGTTGGCCAACATTGACAACTCCCGCCAACCACTCAAGGCAGCCAACCTGAGGCGTCAACATGCTCCCCCCTTTGAGAGATCTCACGATTTAACACATCGGTGAATCTCTCAACACAACTGGGTAAGGGAACAAGTTTCACAATTGCTCGTCGAAATAATCCAGTTTTAGTCTTAAGGGTGACCACTCGCACCACACCATCGATCCCAGGGTGAAGCTGTTGGATCACACCAGTCTTCCATACCAGAGGTGGTAAGTTGTCGTCCCGAAGGATCACAAGATCACCGACAGCTGGGCACCATCTTCCGGCAGACAGCCATTTCCTCCTTTGCTGAAGCGACTGCAGGTATTGTCTGGACCACTGTTGCCAGAAAGACCTGTAGAGAGCCTGAACTACCTTCCACCTTGTATCGTAGGAAAGGGGACAGTTGGCTATATCGGGAGGGATAGTGCTAGTTAATAGTCTACCGACCAGGAAGTGACTGGGAGTTAGGTACATTTCTTCATGGGATTCACTGGGCGTGCAGATAGGTCTAGAATTTAGTACAGACTCGATCTGACACAACAAAGTACACAATTCTTCAAAACTAAGAATAGTTTTGCCTATAGTCCTTTTCATAAGGGATTTAACCGATTTTATTCCTGCCTCCCAAAGTCCACCAAAATGGGGACTAGAAGGAGGAATAAATCTCCATTCAATATTCATATTTGCTATGTTCTCGGTAATAGCATTCGCATGATTCTTGACAAAATTCAATAACTCGTTATTGGCACCCACAAAATTTGAACCATTATCACTCAATATGAGACAAGGGCGTCCTCTGCGGGCAACAAATCTATAGAGGGCAGCAATAAAGTCCTTAGTAGTAAGGCTCCTGACCACTTCTAAATGGATATCCTTAGTTACTAAACATACAAAAAGTGCTATGTAAGCCTTGAATTTCACCTTAGATCTTGGGTTGTCTCCCTTTATTACAATTGGACCCCCGTAGTCCAAACCTACCTTAACAAAGGGAAGACTTTGCTCTACTCTATACTCAGGAAGTTTTAAAGACTCAATGACCTTGGACATCAAATTAGCAAGTAACAATGCGGCGCA
This sequence comes from Diploptera punctata, assembly GCA_030220185.1. Taxonomy (NCBI): domain Eukaryota; kingdom Metazoa; phylum Arthropoda; class Insecta; order Blattodea; family Blaberidae; genus Diploptera; species Diploptera punctata. The sequence goes on from JASPKZ010007842.1 coordinate 365,806, forward strand.
GAGTTCCAAACGAGCAATAGTCTGTTGCTTCAATGGTGCAACTCTGGACTTAGAACACAACAAATGCACTGATACTTGATTGTTTTGCGATACATTACGAATATAAATACAGGCGCCGTATGCAGATTCTGAAGCATCACAGAAGCCATGTATTTCCACACATTTTGCATTAACATAGGGCATTACATTTCTAGGAACACGAATATTATTTAACACACACAACTCATTACAGATTTCCAACCAACGTTGCACTATAGAAGAAGATTGTTCCAATAGCTCATCCCATTCTACCTTTAACTGCCAAAGAGCTTGGATGATGAGTTTACACTTCACTACCACACACCCTAAGAGACCAAGAGGATCAAATATTGAAGCTACAGTGGAAAGAATGTTTCTCTTGGTGATCCTTCCTTGATCTGGATTGATCTTGATCTGAATTTGGAATTCATCAGAAGAGGGATGCCAAATGATACCTAAAGTTTTGACTGCTTCCTCCTTAGTAAGATTACAAGGGGTTAGAGTTTCTCTGTCTTCTTCTGGAACATTAACAAGAGCGTCTGGACAATTTGACTTCCATTTTCTTAAATGAAATTGGGCACTATCTAGCACAGAAGACACTTTACCTTGTAATTCTTGTGCACTTTCCACGGTATCCGAACCACAAATGAAATCGTCCATATAAAAACAAGACTGTATGGCATCAGAAGCGATAGGATGTGATTCCTTACATTGCTTAGATAATTCAAGCAAACATCTTGTTGCTAGAAACGACGCTGGAGCAGTGCCATAGGTCACGGTAGTAAGACGATACTCCCTTAAAGCCTCATCAGGTGACTCACGCCAGACGATGCGTTGCAAGTCCCTGTCGTCGGGGTGCACCAATATGCAACGATACATTTTAGCTATGTCGGCAGATAGCGCAACCTGATAAGTACGAAACCTCATGACAGTAGACAACAGTTCTGGTTGTATAGACGGTCCAACCATGAGCGTAGCATTCAAGGAAACTCCATTAGAAGATTCGCAACTTCCATCGAAAACAACTCGTAATTTGGTCGTTGTACTAGACTCTTTAATTACGCAATGATGCGGTAAGTAGAACGTACTCTTGTTTCCTTCTACGGGAGGTGCAAGCTCCATGTGTCCCAGATCGCTGTATTCTCTCATAAATCCGACATAGTGTTCCTTTAATTGAGAATGTTTATCAAGCTTACTCTCAATGTGCTTAAATCTCTTAATAGCAGTGTGCTTAGATTCAGCGACCGAAGGAACATCAAGACGTATAGGTAACTTCACAATAAAACGACCAGATTCATCTCTTTGGATGTTTTCAACGAAATGTTGTTCACACGCTTTCTCTTCTGGACTAAGAACAGGGTTTTGCAGTTCGTCTAGCTGCCAGAACCTTTCCAGTTTTTTATCCAGAGAATCAAGTTTCACAAAATTTACCGAACGATGATCTACTCTTTTCTTAATACAAAGTTCAGGAAAGGCACCTGAAAATATGTAACCAAACTCTGTTTTGATCAACGTGGGGTATCCCTTCCTTCTCAAAGTCTCAGAACAAACAATATCATGGTACACGTCTGCGCCGAGAAGAAGTTCAATCGTAGCAGGTTTATTAAAGTTTGGATCACTCAACACAATGTTAGATGGAATATTCCAGTTTGAATGATCAATCTCGGTGGCAGGACATTGAGATGTGATATTCTCTACGACAGCACAATTCAAGTTCAACCTATAGTTAGACACTCTGGACAACAATTGCACCTTACAAGTAAGACTGACTGGAGAGACATCTGAGTCTCCAATACCCACAATAGGAAGTTTGCACGATTGGGTTGCAAGACCTAACTTGCTCAACAGATTTGTAGTCATAAAAGATAACTGGCTGGCAGAGTCCAGTAACGCTCTAACCTTAACTAACCGCCCTACTTTATCTTTCACATTAACACAGGCCGTGCTAAGAAGTACGTTTGAGCCTAGCCCGGAGGTTATCTTCATAGCAGTGGGAGACACAATAGCTGGATGCTCAACATTAGGCTTTCTTTCAAAATGTATTAAAGTATTGTGTTTGCGTTGACATTTGGAACAAGGTTTCTCTTTACAAAATCTCGCTGTATGCCCCTTTGAAAAGCAATTATAACATAATCTAATCTGACCAACTAAATGTACTCTATCATCTACAGTTAATTGGTTGAATTCCTCACAATCTGTTAAATTATGTTTATTTGATTTGCAATTATGGCAATATCTCGATTTGCTGTCATTAACAATATGGAAAGATTTGACTTTAGGCTTTACATCTAGTTTCTCATTCACTACAATGCTTTTACATTCACTGAGCTCCAAAGTTTGAGCCTTTCTCTCCAAAAATTCCATAAACTCGACTAAGCTAGGGATATCCGTAGCACCATGTTTAGCTTCCCACTCTGACCTATGAATACCTTTCATTTTACTCGATATAATTTCCTGCAACATTAGATCTGATAACAGAACATCACTCTGAAGATTCTCTATGGCATTAATATTGCCTTTTACTTGGTTAAGTACTTTCCTATACTCTGCAGCAGTACCTGTACTACAAGAAGGTAAGCTGAGTAAGCACTTAACATGCTGAGACAATATCATGCGTCTGTTGTCGTACCTTTGCTGAATTAACTTCCAGGCGGTACCAAAATTGCCTTCAGTTATCGCTAAATTACTGAGTAATTGCCTAGGTTCGCCTTCAAGTGACGATAATAAATAATGAAGCCTTTGAACATTATCTAAGTTGGTATTGTTAATCACCAGGGACTCAAAGGTATTCTTAAATGAGAGGTATTCAGTCAATTCTCCTTGGAAATGGGGAATCTGAATAGCCGGTAACTTAAAACTACAACTCGATCTACTAGATGCACGTGACTCATCAAAACCATGACTATCTGTAGGTTTTTGAAGACTTTCTATTAAATCCTGCACCTTGCCACACAACTCATAATATTCATTTTCAAAATCCTCATGATCCCTTGCATGATCCTGACCTGGCTTTGGATCTACTTCAAGCTCTAAGAAATTCCTAACTGCCTCAAACTGTTCCCAAATATCTCCTAGCTTACTTTGTCTAGCTACTAGGGTGTTTAGGGAAATGGTTTCACTATTGATATAATTTTCCAAATTAGTAAGGCTTCTTTTAAGAATGCCTCGCTTTTGGATAGCCTTTGCCTCACTTTCAAATGACATTTTGATAAATAACAAATTACCGAACACTATAACACAAAATATTTTATAAAATAATTAAAATATATATATAAATCACACAAATAATATGGAAATTTGAAATATCATGTCAGCTCGACTCAATACTGAATGAGGTAGGATATCAGCTCTAAGATAGGAGATACAAGCATGCAGTAGTACTTATCTTTAGGTCTCTACTAGGATTTCCAATAGACCAGACATCTGTGGTACTCTAGAATGGGACACCACGCTGCTAGAAGGTCACAGCACCGTTGATATCAAAGGATAGCTCACTCGAAGATCTGCGAGGGGGTCGCGGTCCACTAGTTGATAACCGAAACACCACGTGGTAACGCTTTCACTGTTTCTTTGTTTAATATAGTTCTTCACGTAAGTAATACTTTTTGTGTCACAATATCACGATTTTTCACAAGGCGGCTGTTAGATCCGGCCCGGAGGACCAAAAATATGTAGCAGAATACTAATAAATACCTACTACACATACAGGTAATTGTTCACTGAGCTTTATTTCTAACCTGTAAATAGCGATAAAGTTCTTCTCTCTGGAAAGTGGACTGTATTTTAGGAAATGCTGTGACACAAATAATTACACATATGAAGATAAGACTATATTTAAACAAGTAATAATACATTAAGGTTGCACGTGCTCAAGTCTTGTTCAGTAAGTTTACCACGTGCTCTCGTCGCTTTCAGTTCTCTCACAAAGTACTTACACAGAGCGTCACTCTTCTAATTCACTTAATAATGCTTATAATGTGTGGCTATTGATTTCAGCCTTAATTTATCACTCACAGTTATTTATGTGCTCGTGTAGATGCTTAAACACTATGTGCAGAGGCGCACCACTAAACACGTCCGCCATCTACGAGACGCACACACACAAGACCGCTCTCTAGGAGCTCCGCAAGCACAAGGAAAAGTGCGTACGCCACGCGGTTCAAACCACGAGAGGACTCAGGTTGGCCAACATTGACAACTCCCACCAACCACTCAAGGCAGCCAACCTGAGGCGTCAACAAATATATATAATAATCTATTTACATTGCCACAAGTTTATTTTTGTTGCAGGTTTTCCCAGATGAATTTCATCTTCAAACACTTCATCCTTTCCTAAAGTCATGTGCTGAGCTGCAGACTGGTGTGAATGTAAAGAATATTATTATCTCTTTGAACGACAGACTTGCTACTTACTCTCAGCGAGCTGATACAAGTGTGGGTGCTGGTGGCATTCCCAGTGATGTCCGTCTCTTTGATATATTTTCCGATCAGGTTGCTACAATAATTCAGGTGAGCTACAATTGTACCATATTACTCAGAAATTCAGCTGTCCCATCTCTCCTTTATGGATGTGAATGCTGTACTTTTACAAAAAGAGAATCTAGGGAAATAGAGTCTGCAGAAATGAGATTGTTGCAGGATATTAAAGAACAGATAGAAAAAAAATGAAGACATCGGAAAAGAGTTTAACATAATCAACCTTCGATGTTTTTATTATTCATTTCATACATCTCAATGATAGATAAATTATATTTGAAGAGAAAAATATACACTCAGACTGGGATTTGAACCCAGAACCTTTTGCTTTTTATGTGAATGCTGTACCAACTGAGCTATCTGAGAAACTCCAATCGAAATACAAATTTTTCTCTTATATATACTGTTAATTCCTGAGCAGCAAATGCTACGAAACCGTTGCTTTGATCTTGCAAATGATGGCTTAATAAAGAAGCTGCCATTTGCAAGATCGAAGCAACAGTTTCATAGCATTTAGTGCTTGGGAATTAACAGTGTATTATAAGAGAAATATTTGCGTTTAGATTGAATTTTGTCAGATAGCTCAGATGGTAGAGCATTCACATAGAAAGCAAATGGTCCTGGGTTCAAACCCCAGTCTGAGTGTATATCTTTCTCTTCAAATATAATATTCAACCTAAACGAGCAAATAGCACAATACTACAACTCATATTATGAACACGATTTAGGAATAAAAATTACTGACTCCCCAAGAAGGTATTACAGTGAAACCTGTCTTAGCCGGAATCTTCATAAGAAGGAAACCTGTAGAGACGGAAAAATTCTCCAGAACGGTACGATTTTATATGTGAAATCGTCCTGTATAAGCCAGAAACCTTCATAATGCAGAAACAGAATGGTTGTAGTTAATTTTTACCTCAGTAAGGCGGAAAATTATTCTTAAGCACTATCTAATTACAGTATTAATGACCACACATGAAAATTCCGCATATGACACTACTGCATTATATCGTTTTACCTTCTTGTGTTGCCATTTTATTGCAGGATACCCTTGCTTATGTGTGACAGCGGGGAATCCCTCGTTTTTCCTTGCTTGCTTATGTGACCTGTGAGTTAGTTGGGAAACTCTTCAGTCCTCCTATAGTTGAGTTCCTTCTCATTTTTGTGTAATAAAGTCGTTTTGTATTGCCGTGCATAGTGTACTGTGTTACATACACTATTTTGTCTGTATTTCAGTTCAATACGTTATGTCTTTAAATCGTGCATGTAAAACCCTTACACTGTGTGAGAAAATTCAAACTTGTAATTTGGGAACTCTTTATAAGAAGGAAAACTGCCAAGATGGAAATATATTTAAGGAACCGTCATGTTCCTTCATAGACAGGTTTTACTGTATTAGCGTAGTGGTTAAGGCACTGAGCTACAAGCCGGAGGGTCAAGGGTTCAAGTCCCGTTGCGGTCAGGATTTTTAAACTGATCCAAACCCTCTGGCGGCACCATGGCCTTGGGGTCGACTCAGCCTCTAACGGAAATGAGTACCAGATGCTTGTTCTGGGGGTAAAGGCGGCCGTCATGCAGGGCTGACAACCCAGCTGACATAAAGTGCCGATTGTCTAGAAAAAGTGGGAGCCTTAACCTCCTACTACCCCAGGGGCCTCCGGGCCTGTTGTGGGATCATTTTACTTATTATAAACTTACAAATAGGATATATAAGAATTAAATTAATCGTGATTATTTCATACCTCATACTTCTATATTTCTTTAAATACAGCACTGCAGTATCGGCAATTTCTTATCACCATCATCAGCTGTTTTCACGATTAAATTGCCGATACTGCAGTGCTGTATTTAAAGAAATATAGAAGTATGAGGTATGAAATAATCACGATTAATTTAATTCTTATGAATTTGAACCTCATAATGTTAAAAATTCCCAAATTTAATATATAAATTTTACAAATAGGAGTTAATCAAAATTACAGTGGGAAGTAACACTACCTTCTGGCAGCAACATGACCCTGGAGTCGACTCATCCTCTAATGGAAATGAGTACCAGACACTTGTTCTGGGGGTAAAGGCGGCCGTCATGCAGGGTTGACAACCCGGCTGACATCAAGTCCCGATTTTCTAGAAAAGTCAAAGCCTAAACTTCTTACTACGTCAAGGGCCTTCAAAAGGCATGTAATGGGATCACTTCACTACTGTATTTCATTAGTAGAATTTAAGATACAGTTTATATTATTGGTTTCGTACATCTCAATGATGGATAAATCATATTTGAAGAGAAAAATTATACGCTCAGACCGGGACTTGAACCCAGAACCCTTGGTTCTCTAGACCAAGTGCTCTACCAACTGAGCTACCTGAGCAAGTACCGATCTAAACGCAAATCTTTCTCTATATACATTGTAATTCCCATCCACCAAATGCTATGAAGCCATGCTTCTATCTTGCAAATGGCGGCTCCTTTATTAAGAAGACATATTTGGGAATTATACATTACAGCCAGTACGGCTTTTTCCATGTTTCTATTATTGATTTCGTACATCTCAATGATGGATAAATCATATTTGAAGAGAAAAATTATACGCTCAGACCGGGACTTGAACCCGGGACCCTTGGTTCTCTAGACCAAGTGCTCTACCAACTGAGCTACCTGAGCAAGTACCGATCTAAACGCAAATCTTTCTCTATATACATTGTAATTCCCATCCACCAAATGCTATGAAGCCATGCTTCTATCTTGCAAATGGCGGCTCCTTTATTAAGAAGACATATTTGGGAATTATACATTACAGCCAGTACGGCTTTTTCCGAGATGTACGAAATCAATAATAGAAACATGGAAAAAGCCGTACTGGCTGTAATGTATAATTCCCAAATATGTCTTCTTAATAAAGGAGCCGCCATTTGCAAGATAGAAGCATGGCTTCATAGCATTTGGTGGATGGGAATTACAATGTATATAGAGAAAGATTTGCGTTTAGATCGGTACTTGCTCAGGTAGCTCAGTTGGTAGAGCACTTGGTCTAGAGAACCAAGGGTCCCGGGTTCAAGTCCCGGTCTGAGCGTATAATTTTTCTCTTCAAATATGATACATTTATGTTTTCTTTTGTTACAGTCTCGACAAGATATGCCTCCAGAAGATATTGTATCTTTACAAGTATCTCTTATTAACTTGGCTCACAAATGTTACCCAGATCGAGTGGATTACGTTGATAAAGTTCTGCTCACAACTGTTCAGATTTTTCAGAAGTTAAATATAGAGAGGTAATACTTATACACAGTGTTCAAACATTTTTGGATTCTATATTTGAATTGTAGGTATTATATCATGTATCACTAAGAAATCCATGGCATAATTAATAGGCATGTGATTTTTTGGTATTATAAAAAATGTAAAACTCTATGGCCCTTTGCCTTCCAGCAGGCTACTGACCTTACATCCACATATGTTAATCATAGAGATGCACGATCATCCAGCCAGTATAGGAGTGACATATGGTCTGCATGTCGAGTCCCCAACCATTATAGTTGGTTTTCTCAATCTGGAGCAACTACTTATTATAGCTACCCAAATTTTTCTTGATGCTGGGTGGGTACTGGTCTCATACTGGCCAAAATTCCATTAGAAAATTTCTTCTCCCATGGGGACTCAAACCAGCGCAAGTACCATAGCTCTGCATCAAGGCATCATGCCTTAAACAATAAAAAATATAACTTACTATAATTGACAATTATTACATATCTTGTAAAGTTGGATTGAATTATCTTTCCAAACCAAAGTAAAGTAAAGTAAAGTAATCCCACTACAGGCCTCGGGAGGCCCTTGGGGTAGTAGGAGGTTAAGGCTCCCACTTTTTCTAGACAATCGACACTTGGTGTCAGCCGGGTTGTCAGCCCTGCGTGACGGCCGCTTTACCCCCAGAACAAGCGTCTGGTACTCATTTCCGTTAGAGGCTGAGTCGACCCCAGGGCCATAGTGCCGCCAGAAGGTATTGGTCAGTTTAAAAATCCTGACCCCACCGGGACTTGAACCCTCGACCTTCCGACTTGTAGCGCAGTGCCTTAACCACTACGCCCAAAGAGAGAAGGATATTCCTCATAATTAAGAGTTTTGCCCCTGTTGGAGTAATGTTTAATGTAGAGACGAGATATTAGGTAAAATGCTTATACTTACTGTTACAGATATCACAAAAATTCCTTAATTTAAGATAATTTTTAATATCGTAGAGTTGTATAAAGCATATATAATTTTATTAAGTTATGTATATAGGAAATAACACTATGAGGTTTTTTAATATTGTTTATTTTTTATTATTTCACTCACCTCATACTTCATAATTCCTAGCAGACCCAGGGTTTCTTCACATCATTTGTGACACAGCATTGAGAATGTCACAAATGATGTGAAGAAACCCTGGGTCTGCTAGGAATTATGAAGTATGAGGTGAGTGAAATATTAAAAAATAAACAATATATAATTTTGTTTTTATTATTGATTTAACATTTCTCAATGAAAGATAAATTATATTTGAAGAGAAAAATTTTCGCCTAGACCGGACTCGAACCCGGGACCCTTGGCTTTCCGGGCCAAGTGCTCTACCAACTGAGCTACCGAGGTGAGTTACGATCTAGACGCAAATTTTTCTCTTATATACGTTGTAATTCCCTATCGCCAAATGCTTTTGAAACCATTGCTTCTATCTTTGCAAAGCCTTACTAGCTTTATAAAGCAATGTTAAATTCCCAATAAATGTCTTCTTAACTAAGAAGCCGCCATTTGCAAAGATAGAAGCAATGGTTTCAAAAGCATTTGGCGATAGGGAATTACAACGTATATATAAGAGAAAAATTTGCGTCTAGATCGTAACTCGCCTCGGTAGCTCAGTTGGTAGAGCACTTGGCCCGGAAAGCCAAGGGTCTTGGGTTCGAGTCCCAGTCTAGGCGAAAAAAATTTTCTCTTCAAATATAATATATAATTTTGCCTATTTTCAGACGTAGTGCCTATGAAGGCTGAAAATTACATGATTTTTTTTTTCAAAATTAACTTTTCACTAGCACTGTCGAACCGAAGGTTCATGGCCACGTGGACATAAGATCTCCATACATCCCTATCCTCAGCTAATGTTTTCCAATCATCCCCTGTATAAAGTTATGTAGATAGGAAATAACACTATGAGGTTCTTTAATATTGTTTATTTTTTATCATTTCACTCACCTCATACTTCATAATTTATAGCAGACCCAGGGTTTCTTCACGTAATTCGTGACATTGTCAATGCTGCGTCATGTTCACAACTGACGTCCAACGGCCTTCTATCTGCAGGATTGTTTATTTTTTATCATTTCACTCACCTCATACTTCATAATTTATAGCAGACCCAGGGTTTCTTCACGTAATTCGTGACATTGTCAATGCTGCGTCAGTTGTGAACATGACGCAGCATTGACAATGTCACGAATTACGTGAAGAAACCCTGGGTCTGCTATAAATTATGAAGTATGAGGTGAGTGAAATGATAAAAAATAAACAATATCCCCTGTATAATTTATTTCCCATCTCATTCTTGATCTACCAACTGGACAATTTTCCTACAAGAAGCATCACTGCACTTCTTTCATTCTCTATTCATGCCATATTGTCTGGCCATCATGAACTACGAGACTTGACTCTTCTTATTATATCTTGTTTCTTATAAAGATCATGTAGCTCACTGCTATATAGTCTTCTCGAATGAGCCTGTCTCTTCATCTCTCTTCGGTCCAAAAATTTTCCTGAGAACTTTGTTCTCAAATACTTGTAATATTTTCTCTTCCCTTAAAGTAAGAGTCCATGTTCCACATCCATATAATATAACTAGGAGAATAGCAGTTTTATATATCTTTAGTTTAACAGGTATTTTTAAAGTAGTTGGACTACAAGAGTTCCTGTAATGCATAACAGCATACATTTCCAGAATTGACCCTATGTTTAATTACTTTGTGCAGCTCATTCCTATTTGTAATTATTGTTACTAGGTATTTGAATTCATCCACTTCTTCAAAATTTCTCTTAATTGTCTTTAGCTGTCCATTTCCATTATAATATGTATTTCTACTTGTGAACATGTATTTAGTTTATATTTGGGGAGAAAAATGTTTGCCTAGACCGAGACTCGAACCCGGGACCTTTGGCTTTCCAGGCCAAATACTCTACCAACTGAGGTACCGAGGCAAGTTGCAATCTAGATGCAAATTTTCCTCTTATATATGTTGTAATTCCCTTGCGCCAAATGCTATAAAACCTTTGCTTCTATCTTTGCAAATGGCGACTTCTTAGTTAAGACATTTTTATTGGGAATTTAAACACTACTTTATAAAGCCAGTGGGGCTTATATTGATGTTTTTATTATTGATCCTTCAGTGAGAAGTGTTAAATCAATAATAAAAACATCAATATATTTAGTTTTATATTATTTTCAGTCTGATCATCTTACCTCAATGTTAACACATTCAGTACCGTAAACCAGTTAAGGCATTTAAAGAGACTATCGTGTATGCGGCCGTCGGTCAGTTAACTCATTTTAGGGCAGGTGTGAACAAACCGCATTTATATTCTGCGCCTAAATATTGTGTTGGCTTAGTATGTCTTGGAGATCATAGATGGCATGTAAATGTACATTTTCTATTCCCGTTTGACACGTTTAACCTTGGTGAATCCCCTTTTATTTTTAAAACAAACAACACATGGAATTCATTCACCCATACTTGACTCCAGGCTCTAATCACGTCATATATGTTTCTCGTTATCGTGCTGTTTTTTGTGTGTGAGTGAAACCATGGCGAATGAAAAATATCTCACTGAAGAAGAATTAGTGAATATTTTGTATAATGATGATTCAGGTGATGAACTGATTCCTGAATTAGAAGATTCACAAAGTGAAAGTGAAGATGAACTTCCACTTCTGAAATTAATACGCCGATACCATGTGATGTCAATCACCCAAGTTATTTCACCATCAAATCCTACTAGGATATCTCCTTTAGGTATGTACAAAATTTGAATTTTCTAGGACTAATAGTTTGTGAATAATGGTCCATTTTCTGAAGTGCCACGAAAAGGGTAGCTGGGGTATTTAACCATTAAATGCCCAGGAGCCCATATGCTGGGTTTTAAATTGTACGTCCAGTCTGCCCGCAGACCCAGCGTATGGGTTCTGAGCAGGCGGACCTGTTTGGTTGCTTGAAATTATACTGGATAATATTACTTTTGTAACATACCTTTTTTCAGGGTTATCAGATGCTTGGCAACATGATGTGAAGGTAGCATTTGTTTATTAAATGTTTGTTTTTTTGTGATAAGCCTCAAAACAATCACCAATTCACAAACCGACATCATACTTTTTACACTTCACTTGCACACGTTTTCTGATTCCCCGTGCCGAACACACACGACAAATTAGTCTTTGTAAAGCTACCGACCAATGTTGACTAAAGTTAACTTCAAGTCACGAAATGTCTGTACTCAATATACTATGTCTACCAACCAGGGAGTCATTTATAGGGTGTTCTACCAGCCTGTTCCAAAAAGTCTAAGTCGGAAGTCTCTATGTGTTGTTTTGGCCCAATGTTGACTAAAGTTGACTTCAAATCACAAATTGTCTGTACTCAATATACTAGGTCTATCCAGAAAGTCGTCTACAGGGTGTTCTATCAGCCTGTTGCAAAACGTCTCTGACAAGTCTAAGTCGGAAGTCTCTATCTGTTGTTTTGGCACCAATGAAGTCAGAAGAAGAAAACTGTATAGAATGGTCAAGTCTAACAAATGAAAAAATAATTTTTTGGTTGAGTAAACAAGCTATAACGGCTGGGGGACTCGACATGCTGACCACATGCTCGATGATAATCTACCTTTGTGATTGACACATGTGAGTGTGAGGCCAGCAGCTGGATGGTAGGCTAAGGACCTTCTAGGTCTGTCGCACCATTGAATTATTATTATTTTTAGATTATTAGGCATCCCTTTTCTCTTAGGTCTTACTATCCCACAACACGTCATTTCATATTAGAATAATTACGCCAAAAAGAAGGTACATTTTTGATTCTGTCATGTCGGGGGAAGAGTACATTTTTCTTTGCTGTCAATTCTAGTTTCACGAACCCAAGACCTGACAAAAGCCAGGTGTCTCACAGCTATAAGTGTCAGTTGATTGTAGCTTGTGATTGTCATTGATATCGTTTTCGCCATTGTCACAATCCGAGAATGTCTTGTATTTCAGCAGAACGTAGTGATTTTGTACTAGACATATCGTAAACTTCACTCTGAGTCACAAAAATGTGAATGAATAAGGGCTGTGGGTGGAATGTGACCTGTTTTTTTTTCAAAACTTTCCTGCTTAGGGGGAAAACTGACCGGATGCAACATAATAAACAAAAGAATGAACGAGGGTTAGAATATACCTAAATCTATATACAGTTTTTCACTTCTAACCTGATTCACAACACTCTAAAGTCCCTAAAGTTATTTGGTAACTATCCTGAATTTAAAAATTCTTTCTATGGTATAAAATATCACTATGGATTTTTGCCATGATTACCACTGATTTTACAATAATATTTAACACTTTAAACGTTGTTTGATGTTTGTGACCCCCACAGATTTTAAAATGTGAGTTAATAATATCAGCAAAGTTATAGTCAAAAGCCAAGGAGTTTAAAAGCTAGGTGGACATTTAAACCCGGGCAGCCTGCCGCTACCTGGCCATTTAAACTTGGGCACTTAAAGGTTTAAATGGCTGGCCTGTGGATTTAAATGCCCTGCTCAGTGCCTGGTACTGAATGTGACACATGTTGATTTGTTCTTGGACATGTTTCAAAACAATTCTGTTTTATCGTCAGCTTGTCCATACTGGACGATAAAACAGAATTGTTTTGAAACATGTCCAAGAACAAATCAACATTAATATTGAGGTAAGATGATCAGACTGAAAATAATATAATTAAAATAACCTCAAAATATCACTTCCTAAAATTAAATATTATATTTAGTTTTATTGTTGTTCACTTCCAGTCCCAATTTCTTAGTGTTACTCTATAGAGAGAGTGTGTGTATGTGTGTGTGTTGGCCCTTAGTATATCCTCGCTGTTCCCTATAATACTACATCATCAGCATAAACTAATGCTTATTAATACCATTGTGCATTACATACAAAAAAGTTGAAAAGTACAGTAAAAGCTGTTTGAACTCATATCGGAAAAAATCACTATGAGATTTAAATCAGTCTTCTAATTAGAAGAATGGATATGAGGTGAGATATAAAATATTTTCATTTAAATTGCAGTAAAAGCTATGTTAGCTGCTTATGTATGGAGAGCTTATGTCCGTGCGGCCATGAACCTACGGGTTCGATAGTGCCAGTGAGTAAGTAAGTATATAACCACCACTCTGTTGGCGGACTGATGAATTTCCAGATTAAATCTTTTTCTTCAGGAATTTCAAAATTCATTAACATTCCTTGTATTTTTTAATATAGATTTTTTTCCCCCACCAAACTGCGAGTTCACTAGATTTCTCTAATTGTGGTATTATTTTTGTTTTTTCTTCAATTCTGTGCAAAATTAATTAAACAATTAGAGAAATCTAGAGAGCTCACAATTTGGGAAAAAATTTACAATCAAAAATACAAAGAGCAAAATAATGAATTTTGAAATTCCCAATAAAGGGAGGAGAAGCAAAGGAATTACCAACTGTCAAATCAATAATCAGATGACAGTTGACAATGAGAAAAATTCCAGAACACTAGTCCTGAAGAGGATACAAAATATGAGGTGGGGTGTAAAATCTTATTCATTTATTGAATGATTGTATTCATTTTTTAATTTAAGAAAGAAAAATTAACGCTTGAACTAGGATTTGAACCCTGGACCTCTCATTCTTCGTATGGAGAACAAGAGGTCCAGGGTTCAAATTCCGGTTCAAGCGTTAATTTTTCTTTCTTAAATTAGATTCTCTCCAGGATTGGAAAATGTTAATTTAAATGAAAACATTGAAAAATGATTGTATTCATATTTGAAAATTATTTATTTTATTTTTCTTGCATTTGTAGAATTGAATACAACAGTGCAGTTTCCCGTGAACTTACAAGACTAATGAAGATTCCAGTTGACAACTACAATAATCTGCTGACAGTACTTCAGTTGCAACATTATGCTCCTCTGTTGGATCTGTTTGATTACCAGGGCAGGAAAAATGTGGCTGCGTATTTAGTCACAAATGCACTGGACAATGAAACTCTAGTTCCCACCCAAGAACAGGTAATCATCGTCTTACTGCAGCAGATTTTGAAACATGTAAATTCTCCAAAACATACCCACATGATTTTAATTCTAATTTTGTTCATTCTTGAAATTGGACAAACTTATGGATGTGACAAAGGAACTTGCAACCATTGCATGCCGAAACATACGTGGATTGGATAACCCTAACAACCTGCCCTGCACCATGTCCTGCCTCACTTCACTCTGAACTACTCATGCAGGGACATCCATCTGTTTTGCACAGTGGGTTGTCATTGCTGGATTTCTGTGCCTTGCAGTTAAAAGCAGCAGATTTTTTTTTTTTTGGACATGGCCTGGTATATCACAAAGCTTCTCTGGGAGAAATTTCATGGTAGATTTCAGTATGTAATTAAAATTCATCGGAGAACATATTGTTTAAACAACTCACCTCATAGGATTCATACTTCCATGATATCGCGATTTCAAACATAGTCATGTTTGAAATCGCGATATCATGGAAGCATGAATCCTATGAGGTGAGTTGTTTAATCAATATGTTCTCCGATGAATTTTAATGATTATACCTCATAATGTTTACTTCCCAACATTAATTAAATATACCTCATAATTATATTTGAAGAGAAAAATTTTTGCCTAGACCGGGACTCGAACCCGGGACCCTTGGCTTTCCGGGCCAAGTGCTCTACCAACTGAGCTACCGAGGCGAGTTACGATCTAGATGCAAATTTTTCTCTTATATACGTTGTAATTCCCTATCGCCAAATGCTTTTGAAACCATTGCTTCTATCTTTGCAAATGGCGGCTTCTTAGTTAAGAAGACATTTATTGGGAATTTAACATTACTTTATAAAGCTAGTAAAGCTTCTAATGATGTTTTTATTATTAATTTAACATTTCTCAATGAAAGATAAATTATATTTGAAGAGAAAAATTTTCGCCTAGACCGGGACTCGAACCCGGGACCCTTGGCTTTCCGGGCCAAGTGCTCTACCAACTGAGCTACCGAGGCGAGTTACGATCTAGATGCAAATTTTTCTCTTATATACGTTGTAATTCCCTATCGCCAAATGCTTTTTGAAACCATTGCTTCTATCTTTGCAAATGGCGGCTTCTTAGTTAAGAAGACATTTATTGGGAATTTAACATTACTTTATAAAGCTAGTAAAGCTTCTAATGATGTTTTTATTATTAATTTAACATTCTCAATGAAAGATAAATTATATTTGAAGAGAAAAATTTCGCCTAGACCGGGACCCTTGGCTTTCCGGGCCAAGTGCTCTACCAACTGAGCTACCGAGGCGAGTTACGATCTAGACGCAAATTTTTCTCTTATATACGTTGTAATTTCCTATCGCCAAATGCTTTTGAAACCATTGCTTCTATCTTTGCAAATGGCGGCTTCTTAGTTAAGAAGACATTTATTGGGAATTTAACATTACTTTATAAAGCTAGTAAAGCTTCTAATGATGTTTTTATTATTAATTTAACATTTCTCAATGAAAGATAAATTATATTTGAAGAGAAAAATTTTCGCCTAGACCGGGACTCGAACCCGGGACCCTTGGCTTTCCGGGCCAAGTGCTCTACCAACTGAGCTACCGAGGCGAGTTACGATCTAGATGCAAATTTTTCTCTTATATACCTCCCTATCGCCAAATGCTTTTGAAACCATTGCTTCTATCTTTGCAAATGGTGGCTTCTTAGTTAAGAAGACATTTATTGGGAATTTAACATTACTTTATAAAGCTAGTAAAGCTTCTAATGATGTTTTTATTATTAATTTAACATTTCTCAATGAAAGATAAATTATATTTGAAGAGAAAAATTTTCGCCTAGACCGGGATAGATAGGGAATTACAACGTATATAAGAGAAAAATTTGCGTCTAGATCTTAACTCGCCTCGGTAGCTCAGTTGGTAGAGCACTTGGCCCGGAAAGCCAAGGGTCCCGGGTTCGAGTCCCGGTCTAGGCGAAAATTTTTCTCTTCAAATATAATTTATCTTTCATTGAGAAATGTTAAATTAATAATAAAAACATCATTAGAAGCTTTACTAGCTTTATAAAGTAATGTTAAATTCCCAATAAATGTCTTCTTAACTAAGAAGCCGCCATTTGCAAAGATAGAAGCAATGGTTTCAAAAGCATTTGGCGATAGGGAATTACAACGTATATAAGAGAAAAATTTGCATCTAGATCGTAACTCGCCTCGGTAGCTCAGTTGGTAGAGCACTTGGCCCGGAAAGCCAAGGGTTCGAGTCCCGGTCTAGGCGAAAATTTTTCTCTTCAAATATAATTTATCTTTCATTGAGAAATGTTAAATTAATAATAAAAATACCTCATAATGTTTACTTCCCAACATTAATTTAATATAATCAGTATGTAATGTTTGAAAGTTCCCTTTTCAGACATGGGTCGTAACTCATAAGCAAAAATAACGAAAAACTTCATAGTATTTTCAAAAGGAAAATCGTGAGAGTCATATTTAGCCCAATATATTGACGGAGAATGGCATATTAGATATAACAAGTAGCTATATGATCTATACTGCCATCCTTAACCAAAAGGACATACAATATTGAACTTTTACAGGAATGAATCACTATGAGGTTTAATTTAACATAAATTAAAATATTTCATACCTCTCCTCATAATTAATCTTTTAAGTAGATCACGATTTCAGGGTCTTGGCAACCCCATCCTCAGTACACTTATGCCGATTGATGTTATAGGACATACAGTATTTAAACTTCTTTTTTTTTAATTTTCAGTTTTTCTTACCATAGTGATGTTTAGTGTTTGTTAAGCTAAATAGCCTTACCTGTACTGAAAGTCATGAAAAACTGTAATGAATTATAAATACAAATTATTACAATCCTAAGCAATATAGCAATATTTAAATTAAAATAAGGTGAATCCGGAGCCATCGTACCTCATAACTTCTGTTCTATTTGAACATGTTTTGGTATATCACATATACTATTGTCAGCTTATCCAGTCTGTTGAATTTTACGTTTTCTGCCTTGGATATTGTCTCCCACTCCATCCTTTGGCTGACCAAAGAACTTGTAAATCAAATCTTTTTCCTCGGCAGTTTTGAGATTCATAATCTTGTTTTTGTTTTTCTGTTTATAGATCTTCTCCCAAAGGCGAGTTTTTTTATATTATCCAACTGTTTTAATAATGTTGTTTTTACATCAATTTTACACTTTTTTGACCAAATGTGAGCAGCCATTGCAGATTTTTGTACTTCTCCAGTTTTTACATTTCTAATGTGTTCTTTTGTTCTAATGCTCAAGTTTCTCAAAGAGCCACTAGTATTAGTACTTCTATTTAATGTAGGACATGTCTAAGTTCACAGTTTGAGCATTACAACCCATGTAGTTGCCACCCACTCTGTTTGAAGTTACACACACTGAACAAAAAATTCTCATTTGTATTTAATTTACATTTGTATAAGTTTTAAATTACTGTTTTGAAAGTTTCAAATAATATAACAATGTTTATGTAGGTAGATGCTGTTCTTACAATGCTGTCATCATTAATTCAAGACCAGGCTGATCAACCTCCTGGAGAAGAAGATCCAGAAGATTTTGCAGAAGAGCAGGGCTTGCTTGGAAGGTTTGTGCATTTGGAAAAGTATTAGTAGTATCTTTAATTTAACTTTTATAGGAATTAATCACTATGAGGTTTAATTTATGGTGAGATTAAATGTTTCTTACCTCTCCTCATATAAATTTTCTAAGTAGATCGCAATTTCGAGACCACAACGGTCTCATCGTCAGCACTTTCTTGGCGACGGATGTTATGTCGATCGGAAGAAACTCTTCTTCTTCCCTCTGTTGGTGGACCGATGAACCTCTGGATCAGGAAAACTTAACTTATGAACTTCGAAATTCCTGCAAATTTTGACCTGATCCAGAGGCTCATCGGTCCACCAACAGAGGGAAGAAGAAGAGTTTCTTCTGATCGACATAACATCCGTCACCAAGAAAGTGCTGACGATGAGACCGTTGTGGTCTCAAAAACGTGATCTACTAAAATTTATATGAGGAGAGGTAAGAAACATTTAATTTCACCATTAGTAGTATCTCCTTAGTCAAAAGAGTTAAAATCATTCACTATAAACATAAACTCCATGGTGTGACAGGCTTTCAGGCTCTTGGCCTACCAGACCTCACATTCATATGTTAATCATAGAGGTTTACGATCATTCAGTCAGTATAGAAGTGATATGTGATCAGCATATCGGCATTATAGCTGGCCTTTTTCAACCTTGAGCCGCTACTTTTATAGCTACTCACATTCCTCATGATGTTGGGTTGGCGATGGTCCCATACGGGTCGAAATTCCAAGAGAAAACTTCTTCCCCCATGGGGTTTCATACCAGCACGAGTCCTGTAGTTTTACACCAAGCCATCCTATCTTAAACCGCTTAAGGTGTGGAACTTTTTGAAAACATGCACATTTTGTGAGATACCAAGAAACACGCATGTTTACAACTCACAATAGGAACTTTCAACCATTCTGTGGCAAAACCTACCTTGAAATTTGTCTGAGAGAAGTGTTGTGATGTACCAAGGCCGTGTCCAAAAATTATCTGCTTTTAACTGCAAGACACTAAAAATCCAGTACCAAATCTTTAATTTAAACTACAGGGAAGTAATACAACTTTTGAAATGGTGTATTGGATAACTCTGACAACTTACTGCCCACACCATGCTCTACCTCACTCCACTCTACTCAAGCAAGGATGTCCACCTGCTTTGCACAGTGGGTTGCCTTTGCTGGATGCTGGTTTTGATTTCTGTGCCTTTCAGTTAAAAGCAGTAGATAATTTTTTTGGACACGGCCTTGGTGCATCACAATGCTACTCTGGGACAAATTTCAAGGTAGGTTTCAACATGCAATGGTTGTAAGTTCCTTGGTCAGAATGTCATCCTGGGTTTCCAACTTCTTCACAGTGCATAAAAGGCTTGTAATTTTTTTTTTTTACTTAACAACATATTTTCCTCTATTTCTTCCCCTCCAGTTATCTACATACTCCTTCTATAAGATGTATCATAATTCCCATTTTGTCTTTTAAAAATTTATGTGAAAATTACTTCATTCTGGGTTCCTCCACTGAGCATGAGAATTTTTTCTACAGGATAATGCTAGAATTATATTTGATGTTATATGTATTATCCATAGGTAACTATTTATCAATAAATAAATTTATTAAAACATAATATTGTTATTTTCTAGGTTTATTCATCATTTACGATCAGAGATTCCAGATCAGCAGTACCTAATACTCAGCACAGCTAGAAAACATTTTGGAGCAGGAGGAAATTGTCGCATCAAATACACACTGCCACCTATAGTATTTCAGGCATATCAACTTGCTTTTAAATATAGGGCACTCAGAAATGAGGTGAGTTATTATATTTAGCAAATTCCAAAGCAATTACGCTATTGAGGTTGTTCTTATGAAAAACTTTTTGCTCTTGCAGTAGTTGGAGGTTAAGGCTCCCACTTTTCTAGTCAATCGGCACTTGATATCAGCCGAGTTGTCAGCCATGCTTGATGATGCATTTACTCCCCAGAATAAGCATCTGGTATTCATTTACTTTAGAGGTTGAGTCAACTCCAGGACCATGGTGCTGTCTGAATGTTTGATTCAATTTAAAATTCCTGATCCCATCAGGACTTAAACTCTCAACCTTCCGTCTTGTAGCATACTGCATTAACCAACTATGAAAATAGCATGCCCCATATATACATGTATTTTTATTCATTTTTTTTTATTCTATGGTCATTAGTTTTGTCATTTCAACATTTCTGGTATTCTCTCCTGGCATTGACGTATTGTAACCCACTTCTGATGTTGGGGTACCTGGAAGGCGAGGTTTCACTGCCCCAGTGATATGATGGATGATGATTATGGTAACAATGTACCAAGAGAGGCGTTCCTAAACTTAATATAATGAGGTGAATATGATAATGATTGAACTTTTATAGGAAAAATCACTATGAGGTTTAATTTAAAATTTAAATTTAAATTCTTTATACCTCACCTCATATTCAGTCTTTTAATTATACCCGTTTCAAAACCTGTGTGGGTTCATCTTCAGAAAATATCTTGACTGATGTTATGCAGGAATTCAGTTCTCCTGAATGACATAATATCAGTTGAGATATTACTGAAGATAAAACCACATAGGTTTTCAAATCAGTATAATTAGAATACTGGATATGAGGTGAGGTGTAAGGAATTTAATTTTAAATCTTCAATGATAATGATGGCCAGATGATGTTTGGGGATTGTTTGGGCCTTAAAGTTTCCTGACATTTGTCTTCTAGATGAAGAAAAACCCCAAAAAACTTCACTCAGGAAACTTGTCCCAACCGGGAATCGAACCTGGGATCGCTCGTGTGACAAGGCAGCATGCTACCTCGAGACCACAGTGGTAGACTATTCATTGTATAAATTAACTATTTGGTCCTAGTGGACTAATGGATATTATACTCACTCTGGTTCTAAGGTTCACAGAAACAAACTCACTGTATTGTTTATTTTTTATTATTTCACTCACCTCATACTTCATAATTCATAGCAGACCCTGGGTTTCTTCACATCTTATGTGACATTCTCAATGCTGTGTCACGCTCACAACTGATGTCCAACGGCCTTCTATCCTGCAGACTGACCTCCGCGCCATCTGGTGGCCGACCGAAGAATTTCCAAATCAGTCCTCTCTCCTTATAACCGGGTATTTCAAAATTCATAGTTGTATTTTCATTCTTGCATATGTAAATTCTTTCCCAAATTGTGAGTTTCTTCGGTTTTTCCAATTGTTTAAGTAATTTTGTTTTGGTTTCTATTCTATGTTTTTCTGACCAGGCATGTGCAGCTATTGCAGATTTTTCAGTTTCTCCATTTTTAACATTTCTGAGGTGTTCTTTTAATCTTGTATGACTGCAAAAAATCGGGAATTTATCAAATTAATTGTAAAGATTGTGAAAAGATATACATAGGAAAAACAAAAAGGAATCTAAATATAAATAAAAAGCTGAGCAAGTCTTGCTCAGGTAGCTCAAATGGTAGAGCACTTGGACTAGAAAACCAAGGGTCCCGGGTTCAAGTCCCGGTCTGAGCGTATAATTTTTCTCTTTAAATTAAAAATAACTTCAATATCGATGGGTAATTGATCCGTAGCATTCTGGACACTATTATGAGCAATGTGTGCACCTTAACCAATACCTAGCACTTTTCTTCCTAGTTCATTCTGCAGTTTACTGAAAACATTTGTTTTCCCCTTGCTTTTTCACACCTCCAAAATTTGTGTTAGTGTTATCAGCACAATATGATACTATTTTGTCCTTGAGATTATTGTTCTGTAAAGTTTTCATAACATGATCTGATAATATTTCTGAAGTTTCACCACTAACATCTTCAAATTCTAACAAGCTGATTTTAACCTCAATAGTTGGGATGAAATATCTCACTAGTACAGGAACTATCTTCAAATCTAACCTATTGGAAGCATCTATGGTTATGATAACATAATTAGCAGCTTGAAGTTCAGTTTGAACATTCTTATTCAGAAATGGGGCTATCACATTAACTGCTATTGCCTCACTTTTTGTTTTCCCACAAGTAAACGTTTTATCATACAATTTGTTTATCAATTTTGACTTACAATCACCCGAATTGAAGCTCAAATCATGTTGCATGGAATGATAAACAAAAGTTGCCTATCTAGCAGCACACTGTAAATCTTCAGGCTTTGCAACTTTATTCTTAAAAAACATCCACTGTCTTGCCTACACTAGAAGCATTAACAGCTTTACAATGCTTCTGACTTCCCACGTGCTTATTTATGTCTCTACGGCCACCAAATGCAATTGAAAATTGTGAGTTACAAACTGAACACATAACTTCATCTTCGTTCACACTCTGATTATTTCTTTTTAGAAATGGATATTCCTTTTCCAAGTCACTTGAAGAAACACATTTCCTCTTCGGCATTTTAGTGACTTGTATATGCCGTAAACATGGGAAAATCCATGCCGTACACACACAAAGAACACCAGACAAATGACCTAGCGAAGCAGAGGCAAGGAGCATAGTCAACACGATGCAGAGTTATTAGAATACTGATTAGGGTGGTATAGCTGGAGGAAGGAGCATAGTCAACACGATGCAGAGTTATTAGAATACTGATTAGGGTGCTCCGTAGCCGAGCGGTTAAGGTAGGAAGCCTTGGCGCAGAGCTACGGGACTTGCGCTGGTTCGAGTCTCCATGGGGGAAGAAATTTTCTCATGGTATTTCGGCCAGTATGGGACCGGTGCCCACCCAGCATCGTGAGGCAATTGGGTAGCTACAATAAGTAGCGGCTCCAGGTTGAGGAACCAGCTATAACGGCTGGGGGACTCGACATGCTAACCACATGTCACCCCTACACTGGCTGTTGATCATCTACCTCTGTGATTGACACATGTCGATGTGAAGGGCCAGCAGCCGGCTGGTAAAAGGGCAACCGCTGAAAAGTGGAAAGACCCTCAATCGGATTAGGGTGGTATAGCCGGAGCAAGGAGCATAGTCAACACGATGCAGAGTTATTAGAATACTGATTAGGGTGGTATAGCTGGAGGAAGGAGCATAGTCAACACGTTGCAAGGTTATTAGAGTACTGATTAGGATAGTATAGCCGGAGCAAGGAGCATAGTCAACACGTTGCAGAGTTATTAGAGTACTGATTAGGATAGTATAGCCGGAGCAAGGCGCATAGTCAACACGTTGCAGAGTTATTAGAGTACTGATTAGGATAGTATAGCCGGAGCAAGGAGCATAGTCAACACGTTGCAGAGTTATTAGAATACTGATTAGGATAGTATAGCCGGAGCAAGGAGCGTAGTAAACACGTTGCAGAGTTATTAGAATACTGATTAGGATAGTATAGCCGGAGCAAGGAGCATAGTCAACACGTTGCAGAGTTATTAGAGTACTGATTAGGATAGTATAGCCGGAGCAAGGCGCATAGTCAACACGTTGCAGAGTTATTAGAGTACTGATTAGGATAGTATAGCCGGAGCAAGGAGCATAGTCAACACGTTGCAGAGTTATTAGAGTACTGATTAGGATAGTATAGCCGGAGCAAGGAGCATAGTCAACACGTTGCAGAGTTATTAGAATACTGATTAGGATAGTATAGCCGGAGCAAGGAGCATAGTCAACACGTTGCAGAGTTATTAGAATACTGATTAGGATAGTATAGCCGGAGCAAGAGCATAGTCAACACGTTGCAGAGTTATTAGAATACTGATTAGGATAGTATAGCCGGAGCAAGGAGCATAGTCAACACGTTGCAGAGTTATTAGAATACTGATTAGGATAGTATAGCCGGAGCAAGGAGCATAGTCAACACGTTGCAGAGTTATTAGAGTACTGATTAGGATAGTATAGCCGGAGCAAGGAGCATAGTCAACACGTTGCAGAGTTATTAGAGTACTGATTAGGATAGTATAGCCGGAGCAAGGAGCATAGTCAACACGTTGCAGAGTTATTAGAGTACTGATTAGGATAGTATAAGCCGGAGCAAGGCGCATAGTCAACACGTTGCAGAGTTATTAGAGTACTGATTAGGATAGTATAGCCGGAGCAAGGAGCATAGTCAACACGTTGCAGAGTTATTAGAGTACTGATTAGGATAGTATAGCCGGAGCAAGGAGCATAGTCAACACGTTGCAGAGTTATTAGAGTACTGATTAGGATAGTATAGCCGGAGCAAGGAGCATAGTCAACACGTTGCAGAGTTATTAGAGTACTGATTAGGATAGTATAGCCGGAGCAAGGCGCATAGTCAACACGTTGCAGAGTTATTAGAGTACTGATTAGGATAGTATAGCCGGAGCAAGGAGCATAGTCAACACGATGCAGAGTTATTAGAATACTGATTAGGGTGGTATAGCCGGAGCAAGGAGCATAGTCAACACGATGCAGAGTTATTAGAATACTGATTAGGGTGGTATAGCCGGAGGAAGGAGCATAATCAACACGTTGCAAGGTTATTAGAATACTGTTTAGGGCAATATCGCTGGTGACTAGCTTCATAGTGATGCCATCTAGTAACAGAAATTGAAACTATGTAATCTTTTGACTTTTTTCTATATCTAAACAAGAAAATACAGACATTTCATCATATTTTAAAAAGTATGATATGGACATGGACACTGCCCTTAAAATACAAACTGCCCATACAAAATACGGACGTCTGGCAACCCTATCTAAAGTTTCTTTTGTACGAGTTTCTAAATTCCTTTTAGTTTTTCCTATATATATTTTCTTGCAGTCATTGCAACTAATTTAATAAATTCCAGATTTTTTACTATCTGGGACATTAACTTTTTAATAGTTATTAGTAGATTATCCAGGCTATTGACCAGCGTCATGGGCTAGTGGTCAGCGTTTCTGACTACTGTTCAGGAGGCCCCAGATTTGATTCCTGGTCAAACCATAGGAATTTTTCCTTAAAGGGAATTATTCCTGTGGTTGCCCATGGTCTGGAATTTAGGTTAAGTTTAGGTTAAGAACTCTCCTGGTGCTTCATTATCATCTATCACCCATCATATCATCGGGGTAACATAACTCCGCCTTTCAGGTGCCCCAACCTAAGAAATGGATTACAATTCTGCCAATGCTAGGGGAGAAAGCCAGAAATGTCATAAAAGACAACCTGGTGGCATTAGATAAAAAAAATGGTTAATCGGTGCTAATGTAATATTGAATTTGTTAAATATTTTTTTTAATTTTCTGTGTGTTTCAGGATGGTAAGTAATTTTCTTAGCGTTTCTTTTCTTTTGAATCAGGTTGTAGGGTGGTGTATTCTTTAAGTCTTTTTTGTTGTTTAAACTTCTTTAACTTATTTATTATTGTCTTCTTTCCAAAACCATTTAACATATCTTCAGTGCACTGTGTGAAACAGGGATTTGCATGTTAATTATAACAGTTTTAATTCAGTCAAACTGTCTGTATCAAAACATCTTTCACATGGTGTATGTGCAATTAACATAACCAATAGTGAAAATGAAAATGGTTTGGCTGTTAGCACCATTGGAGACCAAAAACACTATGATCTTCATGCCAGCTGGGAGCGAAACGTCAATCACTTTTTTGCAGCTCATGCACATTAAGCTGGGGTGCCTAAAAGGCAGTTACGTTACTCCGATGATATGATTGCTGATGAATAATAATGAAGCATCAGGAGAATCCTTAAATCTAAACTTAACCTAAATTCAGGTCATGGGAGTCTGCAGAAATAATTTTGTTTAAGAAAAAAAATGTATGTGGTGTGACAGGGAATCAAAACCTTGGACTCCATGAACTGTAGTCAGAAGTTCTGAGCACTTGCCCATGGAGCTGGTCACATTAGAAACTAACAAAGGATTTAATTATGAAATTTTATTTTTTCAGGATGAGATGTGGGAAAAGAAATGTCAGAAGATATTTCAGTTTTGTCATCAGACCATAACTGCTCTCATTAAAGCTGAATTAGCAGAACTACCATTGCGACTTTTCCTGCAAGGAGCTGTTGCTGTTGGTTTGATGGAATTTGAAAACCATGAAACAGTGGCATATGAATTTATGTCTCAGGTATGATTTTTTTTTTTTTGGGGGGGGGCACGCCGTAGTGTAGTGGTTAAGGCACTGAGCTAACAAGCCGGAGGGTCGAGGGTTCAAGTCCCGTTGGGGTCAGGATTTTTAAACTTACCCAAACCCACTGGCGGCACTATGGCCCTGGGGTTGACTCAGCCTCTAACTGAAATGAGTACCAGACGCTTGTTCTGGGGTAAAGGCGGCCGTCACGCAGGGCTGACATAAAAGTGCTGATTGTCTAGAAAAAGTGGGAGCCTTAACCTCCTACTACCCCAAGGGCCTCCGGGTCTGTTGTGGGATCACTTTACTTTACTTATGTTATTTTTTATAATATGTGAGAGGTAACCAACTATGGAAACAGATCTTTTATGGATTATATGGACTTTTAAAACTCCATGGCTCTTGGCTTACTAGCCGGCTTCTGGTCTCACATCCACATTTGCAAATTATACAGGTCAATAATTATCCATACAGTGTAGGGACAGAGTTTTTTTTTAATTATAGGTATCCAAATTCCTTATGAAGCCTTCTGCATACTGGTTACATAACTATTTCACTGGCACTATCAAACCCAGAGGTTCATGGTCACATAGACATAAGTACATTAGTTCTCCATACTTCTCTATCCTGAACTAATGTTTTCCAATCATACCCTGCATAATTCACCTCCCTCAAATCATGGTTAATGTTATTCTCCCATCTCATTCTTGACCTCTCTACTGGATGCTTTCCTTCAGGTTTTCCTACAAGGAGTTTCCATGCCCCTCTTTTATTCCCCATTTGTGCCATATGTATTGCCCATTGCAGTCTATGAGACTTAACAGTTCTTATTACATCTGGTTTCCCATATCGATCATGTAGCTCACTATTATATAGTCTTCTCCATTCACCTGTCTGTTTGTCTCTCTTTGGTCCACTTGCTGTAACTCCATGAGATAATTTTAAAATACAATAGGAAGTAACATTAAGAGGTTTAAGAATTAAATTAATGTTTTTTATTACCTCACCTCATATCCTTTTTCTTCTAGACTGCAGTTTCGGAGCTTATCTCCATCATCAGTAGCCTCTTGTTATGTCGTTTTCTGGTGGTTTTCTTCTTCCTTCTATAGGTGGACCGATGAACCTCTGGATCAAGTCAAATTTGCAGGAATTTCGAAATTCATGAGTTTATCTGTCTTGTTTTTTTTTGGATGTGGATTTTTTCCCAGACCATGGGTTCTTCCTGTTTATCTGTGTGTTTGATTAGGCTAGCTTTTTTCATCGATTAAATGTTTTTCACACCAAGCATGGGCTGCTACAGCTGACTTGTCCACTTCACCCTTTTTGACATTTCTAAGATGTTCTTTCAATCTAGTTTTTAAATTTCTTTTTGTTTTTCCTATATAGATTTTGTCAATTGGTAATTAAAACCAATAAAAATGAAAAAAATTGAAGAAGAAAACAAATCAGGGAATATATCAGATCAAATGTAAGGATTGTGACAAAATCTATCTAGGAAAAACAAAAAGAAATTTAAAAACTAGATTGAAAGAACATCTTAGAAATGTCAAAAAGGGTGAAGTGGACAAGTCAGCTGTAGCAGCCCATGCTTGGTCTAGAAAACGTTTAATTGATACAGAAGCTAGCCTAATCAAACACACAGATAAACAGAAAGAACTCATGGTCTGGGAAAAAATCCACATCCAAAAAAACAAGAAAGATAAACTCATGAATTTTGAAACTCCTGCAAATTTTAAGTATTCCAGAGGTTCATCGGTCCACCGATAGAAGGAAAAAGAAAATCGCCAAGAAACGACATAACACCGATCGATGAGAGGCTACTAATGATGGAAGTAAGCTCCGAAACTGCAGTCTAGAAGAAAAAGGGTATGTGGTGAGGTAATAAAAACATTAAATTTAATTCTTAAATTAAACCTCATAGTGTTTTTTTCCCTGTGAAAGTTAAATAATTAAGAGGTTTGTTTAATAATTAAAACATTTTGTCTGTTCATTTTTACCTCTTATAGTTGTTTTTTATCGAACATATGTTTCAAGGCTTCTTGGCCCCATTCTGTAATCGCTGATGATGGGGCTAAAAAGCCTTGAAACATATCTTCGACAAACCAACTATAAGAGGTAAGAATGAACAGACAAAATGTTTTAATTATCCATGACATAATGTTTCTTTCCCCATGGGTACTCAAAACAGTGCATGTCCCGTAGTTCTGAATGATGCTTAGACTGCTTGGCTATGGTGCCAGACTTTAGGGATTCCTCCTCCATGGCACGACAGACTTAGAGGGCCCTTGACTTTCCAGCCATCTGTTTGCCTCACATCAACATGTGTTAGTCACTGAAGTAGATGATCTTTCTGCTAGTAAATGGGGTGTCTATCAGCATATCGGGTCCCTCAGCCATTATATCTGGTTTTCTCAATCTGGAGACGCTACTGATTGAAGTTCACAGGTTCAAATCTGGCCAGGGCAAATTGATTTTTTAGGGAATAAAAATCCAGACTATGGGTTTGCTTTGGAAGATAACTATAACATTCGGTCCATATCATAGATTTAAGCCATCTAAAAGATACCTCATTCTTGCAACATAGCCGAGCAGTTTAAGGCCTGATGCTTTGTTGCAGAACTACAGGACTTGCATTGGTTTGAGTCACCATAGAGGAAGAAATGTTCTCATGGAGTTTCGGCTAGTATGAGACTGGTGCCCACCCAGCATAATGAGGAATTTGGGTAGCTACAATAAGCAGTGACTCTACGTTGACAGTATAACAGCTGGGGGACGTGACATGTTAACCACATGTCACCCCTATATTGACTAGATGATAGTCCATCTCTGTGATTAACACAGGTGGATGGTAAGCTAAGAGTAGATCTGGTCAAGTACACATTCACTCCCACTTGAATCTCATTCCCAAAACTTCCCAGTCTCATTGCCTCTATGGAGGAACTTGACATATTCAGGGGAGTTGAAACAGGTATAATTAGAAGACTGGATATGAGGTGAGGTATAAAACATTTTAATTTAAATCTTAAAATTGTTAATGTTTGTATTGGCTCGGATGATGTAATAGTTATCATAGTGACGCGCATAGTCAGAGAGTCTTGGTTCGTGTTAATTTTTCTTTCCAACTTATATTTGTATAATAAATTCATACTTATTTGATGTTTTTTTTTTTTTTTTGGGTTGACAGGCTTTTTCATTATATGAAGATGAAATATCTGATAGTAAAGCACAATTAGCAGCTATAACCTTAATAGTTGCTACATTTGAGCAGATGTCATGTTTCAGTGAAGAAAATCATGAACCTTTAAGGACACAGTGTGCATTAGCAGCATCAAAATTACTAAAAAAACCAGATCAGTGTCGTGGAGTTGCAACTTGTTCTCATCTGTTCTGGTCTGGCAAGAGTATTGCTACTGGTGGAAAAGAGGTAATCACTTTTCTGAATGTATTCATTTTTTATAGATATTTTATGAAGTAACATTATGAGATGTTTTTATTATTAATTTAATACTTCTCGCTGAAGGAAAAATTATATTTGAAGAGATAAATTATACGCTCAGACTGAGGGTTGAATCCAGGATCTTTGGCTTCCTAGGCCCATGCTCTATTGCTGAGCTACCTGAGCACTCCAATCTAAACGCAGTTTTTTCTCTTAAACATTGTTAATTCCCGAGCGCCAAATGCTACAAGCCTTTGTTCGAATATGCAAATGGCAGCTTCTTGTTTAAGAAGACATTTATTGGGAATTTAAACATTACTTTATAAAGCCAGTACGGCTTCTTTCAATGTTTTTATTATTAATTTAGTACTTCTCACTGAAGGACAAATTATGTTTGAAGAGAAAAATTATACACTCAGACCAGGGTATGAACCCAGAATCTTTGGCTGGGTTCAAAATTTTTCCTGGGTTCAAACCTCAATCTGAGCATATAATTTTTCTCTTCAGATATAACACTATGAGATTTTATTTAGTAATGATTAGATGAATCAAATTTTACATGTCACCTCATATATTTTATACATACACAGGAGCAGTTTTAAAGAGTTTTCTCTTTCAGTGGGAGTGTTGTAGTTCCTCCTCTTAGCCATGGGTCCAGCCCAGAAATGGCGATATGAGATGTTGTAGCTTATCTCAAATTCTTCTAAACATGACCATGAGGTTGTTGTTTTGAAGTAATTTTATTACATATGCAGGTTAATTCCAAAGATACTTCACTGAGCTGTTGATGTATTGGAGTATATGTTGTGGTAATGCTTCTTTTGTATTATACTTTGGGCAGATTGACAACCATTCTATTCATTTCATAATGAGGAAAGCGAAATAGATCTTTCAGGATGCTAGGGTAGTTTGTCCTACCAGTTTAAAATAGATATAGAGTTAATATTACAAATTTGAAAACATGTTTAATTTTTTTTTTGTACTTTTAGATGCATGATGGTAAACGTGTATTGGAATGTTTGAAGAAAGGTGTTCGGATTGGGAACCAGTGTATGGATCCTTCAGTACAAGTCCAGCTATTTGTTGAATTATTAAACCATTATATATACTTCTATGAAAAGGACAATGATCAGGTAAAGCATTTCCTATATCATGAATATTATATACAAGAAAATTGAAACATCACAACTCTATCATCTTCTTCTTCTTCTATTAGTCACAGTCCAATATCAGCTGGCCTTACCATCCTTTATTGTTTTCCTGCATCCTTCCCTGTTCAAAACCATTCCTCTCCATGCTGTCAGACCAAATTCTGTAGTTAGTTGTTACTGCATTAATCAATCTATCCTTAAGTCTTCCAACTGGATTTTTTATAAAATATTTTTCCTTCTATAACATTCTTTGGTATGTCTATCATACTAGCTCAGGTAGTAGCATGCCTCCTTCCTCACTACCAGGCCAGGGTTCAATACCCAGGAGGGTTGAAAATTGTAATTGTAAAAATTTCAATCTTGGGGCCAAGAAGGATGGTGGTGTACAATTTGTAATCCTAGATTGTGCATTAAATTGCAAATCCCTCTGCATTACATGTGTTGAGAAGGCATGTGGTACTGTTGATAGTAACTAATCCATCGGATTGGGATATTAATCCTGGTGGACCCTTGGTGCTTTTCGACAGGAGTAAGTTGTGTACTGGTAATGAGTTTCACCTTCTGCCTTCTCTTTATCATCATCTATCATACAACACATTTTACACTACACAAACATACAAATATAATTCTATACTCCTCTCTGTAAACAATACAAGAATACATCATCTATGTAAAGTGGTCTGCTAAAGTGATGTGTAAATTGAAAATAGACCACATCAATGATATCTGGTAGCCCAGTAAAGAGCCTGAAGCATGAAAAGTGTAATGGGTGACATTAGTACGCATACATCTCCTTTGGTATCCTAAGTTCATCCATCCGATATATGTGATCAGCCCATTCCACTCTTCTCAATTTAATGAGTAACCAGGTGAGAACTCATATACTTTTCAAACAACTCATGATCGTGTCTAATTCTCCAAATAGTGTTGTCTTGCACTTCCCCAAAGTTCTTTGTGTTCAAATACATCAAGCATCATTAATATAACAGATTTGGGAATTTTTACATTATGAGGTTTTCTTAATAAGAATCGCTTCAATTTTTTTGGATATATCACATTTTGATAGTCTAAAACATGAAAGATGATGATGGTTTTTATTTTTATTTAAACTTTGATTTTAATATTTTTTTCTTTTTTTAGGTTACTGTACAAATGTTAAATCAGTTGATAGGGAAGATAAGAGAAGAACTGCCAAACTTGGAAGCAAACGAAGAAACAGAGCAAATTAACAAACACTTCACAAACACATTGGAACATTTAAGAAATAGGATAGAATCTCCAGAATCAGAAGGCCCATCTTATGAAGGTCTTATTCTTTAAAATATATTTGACTGATAAAGTAGAAGACTATTTTCTATATATATGTAAAATGAAAGTTTGAAAATTGTTTGTTATTAGCATTGTTCTGTAATAGAAGTTCTTGTCATTGGTACATGGAGTAATAAGATAGGACAGGAAACTTTATTAGGATTGAAAAATTATATTAGAACCTTCTGCCACCTGGTGGCAACTATAAAAACTGTGTGTGTTTAATCACTTGTTAGTGAGTGGATCATTTAGTGGCAGATGCATGTCATTTGGAAACATTTATGTTACTGATTGCAAGTCCTCCCGCTCCCTATCTCTCTCTCTCTCTCTTTTTTTTCTAACAAGGGAACTATCATCCATTGGATGCCGAAACCTACCTTGAATTTTCTCACAGAGAAGTGTTGTGATTTACCAAGGTCATGTCTAAAAATGTATCTGCCTTTTCAACTGCAAAACACAGAAATCGAAGCTAGAATCCAGCAATGGCAACCCACTGTACATAGCAGATGGATTCCCTGCATGAGTAAGAGTGGAGCGAAGTGAGATGGTGCATGGTGCAGACGGCTGGTAGTGAGGGTTATCCAATCTACCAATTCATAAGTTGTATTCCTTCCCTAAAGTTCAAATGAGAGATTTGGCTCTGGATTTTAATGCCTAACAATTAAAAAGGCAGATAATTTTTTAGACACGGCCTTGTTACATCACAACGCTTCTCTAGATGAAATTTCAAGGTATGTTTCGGCATGCCATGGGTGACAGTTCCCTTGTAAGTTCTTACATATGAAGTTCTTGCTGTTTTTGTTTAAGTGATGAACCCTATTAAGTGGAGGCAAATTATTTGCTGATTTGTTTCCTTTTCTTCCACAATTTCCTCTCACATACAATTGACCGCAGCTGAAATTTATCACTGTTGACAGAAACTGTGACTCGCCAGCTAAGAAAAAATCTAATATAATATGAGAATATTAATAAATAAGTTTGATTTGCCTTCATCTTATCTCATATTTTGTTGTTTCATGTAAGACATGTTTCAAAGCATCTTTGCTTCATCTTTGATCTGTACCAACTGAAGATGAAGCAAAGATGCTTTGAAACATGTCTTACAAGAAACAATGAAATATGAGGTAAAGTGAAGGCAGACTAAACTTACTTATTAAGTAGAACCTCATAATGTTACTTCCTAATGTATTTTCATAATGAGAATATTAATTTAATGCTGAAAATAATTCCTTAAAACATTTAATGTTCATCTCAATAGTTGCCATGTACAAACTATATATATATAAAGGTGAATTTCATGGTAACTGACATAGCAATTACAACAAATGAAATGACATTTTAATTTTTTTAGCCTACAAATAATAAGACATCATCACTTTTTCTCTTTACCACCATGCTGGCTCAGGTGGGTATCATGCTTGCTTCCTGACTAACGGGGCCAGGTTTGATACGCAGTGGGGTTGAAAATTTTAATTGTTAAATCAATTTAATTGCAAAATTTTTAATCTCGAGGCCAGGAGAGGTGGTGGTGATGTACAATTTTTAATCGCTAGATTGTGCACCAGATTTCTGCATTAAATTCAAAATTCTCCACAGTATGTATGTATAGAAGGCATGTGGTACTGTTGATGTGATTCGTCTGTTAGATGGGGACATTAAACCTGGTGGTGCCATTTAGTGCTTTTTGATAGCAGTAGGCTGCGTGCCGGCACCGGGTTTCATCTTCTCTCTTTTCTTCATCGTCATCCTTCTTACAACATACACTACACTACACAAACACATAAACATACTTTTTTTTAAAACTAATATTGGGAAGTAAACATTATGAGGTTATATCATTAATAGTGAGTGGAGAACATATTTTTAATGACTCACCTCATATGATTTCAAATTTCTTTGATACCGGCGGTTTCAGACAATATCTTGTCCCTCATCAGTCATGGCTTCCACTAGTGAAGAGGGACAAGATATTGTCTGAAACCGCCGGTATCAAAAAAATTTGAAATTATATGAGGTGAGTCGTTATAAATATGTTCTCCACTCACTATTAAACATAAACATACACTCATCCTACATTCCTTTCTGTACATAATACAACAATACATCATTTATATAAAGTCCTCTGCCGAAGAGATGCATAAATTGAAATTGGTTAAAAAGGTTTGATTAATAAATGAAACATTAATGCCATCTATCCGCCCAGCACAGAACCTGAGCATGTAAAGAGCAGTGGGTGGCATTGCAACATGTACACACACACACTATAAAGACCATTTTTTAGAATTCTTGTTATGAGGTGAATGTCCCATTGTAATCGAAATATCATATTCCTTAAATACTATTATTGAATTTTGCCTCACCTTGTATTTTGTCTTCTTTTTAGACCAGTTTTGCAGACTAATAATCATCATCCATTGTCAATTTGCCTGACAAAACTTCCTCCTCCATCTATTTGCAGACCGATAAACCTCCAAATCAAATTAGATTCTCCAAGAAATTAATTAATTGCTCCTTTTAATTTTTTTTTAATGTAGATCTTTTCCCAAACTGAATTTTTTTTTCTATTTGTTTAATTAATTTTGCCTATTTAGTAGATAAAATATGGAACTTGTG
This sequence comes from Diploptera punctata, assembly GCA_030220185.1. Classification (NCBI taxonomy): domain Eukaryota; kingdom Metazoa; phylum Arthropoda; class Insecta; order Blattodea; family Blaberidae; genus Diploptera; species Diploptera punctata. The sequence continues at coordinate 400,728 of JASPKZ010007842.1, forward strand.
ATAAAATCTACATAGGAAAAACAAAAATAAATTTAAAAAACCAGAGTGAAGGAACATCTACCCCAGGAATGTTTAAAAATGGGAAAGTAGAAAATCTGCAGTAGCCGTTCCCGCTTGGTAAGAAAACATCGAATTGAAAGAAAGGTTAAATTAATTAAACAAATGTCACTAATATAAGATAAATTAAAATGTTGCATACCTCTCCTCATAATTAATTAAAAAATATAAAAGTTCAAATGTCACAAAATATTTATAGGATTTGTATTTTTGTATCTCTTCTTTAGTAATCCTAAAGAACTCACGGTTTGGGAAAAGATCTAAATTTAAAAAAATAAAAAGGAGCTGTTAATGAATTTTGAAATCCCAAGGGGATGACATTTGATATGAGATTCATCAATTTGCTAACAGATAAAGGAGGAAGCATTGAATTACCAACAGTGGGGCAACAGTCGAGTACAAACTGACGATCGAGATTGAGTCATTCCATGTGAGTTTTGTGTTGGTCGAAACGGAGTTTGGGCAGATTTTCCCAGGATTTCTCCAGTTTTCCCCTGCCACAAATTTCATTCCACCATTTCTCTGTATTCATATCACTCATTTCATTTAAATTTGTTCGCCCGTCCTTCTGACAGTATGTCAGGCAGTCAGCCTCATCACTCACAGACCTCTATAAATATAGGGGCATCATGTCATCTCATTCCTCGACCCGACCCTGAGTTGGACAAGAGTTAAGGATATTATTATTATTATTATTATTATTATTATAGACCTCTTCGTTAACTTTTGAAATATATTATTGTTTGTATAATCAAAAAATTCAAATCCTTTCTTATTGCTTCATTTTATGAAGTATTATTTTGAGGTTCTTTTGATCAAGTTGTATTAATACTGGAAACATCTTACCTCAAATTAATGTTGGTTATTCTCGCAAACATGTTTTGATATAATCTTCAGCTGGACAAGCTGAAGATGATATAGAAGATTATATCGAAACATGTTTGCGGGAATAACCAACATTAGATTTTAGGTAAGATGTTTCCTTTCTTACTGCTTGTGAAAAAAATTCAAAACAGATTTATGATACACATATCAGACTTAAACCTCAATTATCTCAGTAAAAACATGTTGTGGGATTGTCATATTTTATATTCCTCATATATGTATGTAGTCCACCACTGTGCTCTCGAGGTAGCATGCTGCCTTGTTACACAGCAGGCCCGGGTTCGATTCCCAGTTGGGATAAACTTTCTGGGTGAGGTTTTTTCCGGAGTTTTTCCTTACCTGTAAGACAAACATCAGGTAACTTTAAGGCCCAAAAGGTCCTTGAACATCATCTAGCCATCATCATCATTATAATCATTATCATCTTTTTTCACCGGTGTAGAAAGCAACAGGAAGTTACCACACCTATAATTCTCTAGTAAAGCTGCAAAGCTTAATATGAAAATGCTTTGATTGCAGTGAAAGACCTGCCCTAGTGCAGAACACTATAGAATAGAACATGTATGTATGTGTGTGTGTGTATATATTATATATATTATATATAAGTATGAATAAGAAAGTTTTCTTTGGTTTTGTGCATCTTGGATTCAAGTTCATCCTCTGGCCACTGATTCCGATGTTTCGGCATGATCCCACATGCCATTATCAAGGAATGATAAGTTCAAGTCACAGGTTTAGGTCTTATATAATTAAACACGTAGAAACCCAAGAAAACTTTCTTATTCATATATATATTCCTGCAAAAATTTGTGCATTTTTTAAAATTTTTATTTAAATTACTGCTAGACTGCTAATTGCACTAGAATCTCAAACTTTATGGATGAGACTATGTTCTCAGATAATCCTCGCATTGATGAAAATTCCAGGTTTCATCAAATACAGTTTTTTTTTCTTCCTATTATATTACTCCATGAAAGTTTTGTGTTTATATTAAATTGAAAGTGATAATGTCACTAATCTTGAGCTGTGTAATTTAAAGAAATATTTAATATATATATGATTCATAGACAAACAGTATAAGTACAGTAAAATCTGTTGATGTTGACCTCTTTTTGTTCAATTTAATGGTCATAAAGTTATATATAAATTAATTCCATAAAATTAAATGGAAACTGTAACTTTTATAATTTATGTACAAGTACATTCAATGAAAATGTTATAGTTAAGGGATTATTCTATGAGGTAAATTATCAATATTATATAAATATAACTTGTAAATTAAGGTAGAATATTTTTATCACTCACCTCATATTGTTCTTCTTATTTGATTATAAACTAGTTTCGGAACATAGTTTCTGTTCCATCCTCAGTATCGTCACGACCGTTGTTCTGTCGTCTTGAAGAGCTGTCCTTCTCTCCTTCCATTGGCTGACTGAAAAACCTCGAAACCAGGCCATTCTCACCGGGAATTTCAAAGTTCATTAATTTCTTCTTTTCGCTCTTTTGAATGTAGATCTTTTCCCAAACAGTAAGTTCTTTAGGTTTTTCTATTTGTTTTAATAATTTAGCTTCTTTCTCGATAAGATGTTTTTCAGACCATGCATGGGCAGCCACTGCAGATTTTTCTACTTCCCCTTTCTTGACATTCCTGAGATGTTCTTTCACTCTAGTTTTCAAATTTCTTTTAGTTTTTCCTATGTAGAATTTCTCACATTCTTCACATTTAATTTGATAAATCCCTGATTTGTTTTCTTCTTTAATTTTCTCATTCTTATTAGGTCTAATCAGTCTACTGATGCTGTAGTCATTTTTGGGTGCTAACCTTATGTTGAAATCTTTAAAAAAATTTTGAAACTTGTGGTGTTTTAATGGATGATATGTGAATTTTCTAAATTTTACATTATCTTCTTTTACTTTTAGAAGAGTGCTTTGATTAATAAATTTTCAAGTTCAAGTTCAAAAGACAAAAATTTATTAATCAAAGCACTCTTCTAAAAGTAAAAGAAGATAATGTAAAATTTAGAAAATTCACATATCATCCATTAAAACACCACAAGTTTCAAAAAATTTTTAAAGATTTCAACATAAGGTTAGCACCCAAAAAATGACTACAGCATCAGTAGACTGATTAGACCTAATAAGAATGAGAAAATTAAAGAAGAAAACAAATCAGGGATTTATCAAATTAAATGTGAAGAATGTGAGAAATTCTACATAGGAAAAACTAAAAGAAATTTGAAAACTAGAGTTAAAGAACATCTCAGGAATGTCAAGAAAGGGGAAGTAGAAAAATCTGCAGTGGCTGCCCATGCATGGTCTGAAAAACATCTTATCGAGAAAGAAGCTAAATTATTAAAACAAATAGAAAAACCTAAAGAACTTACTGTTTGGGAAAAGATCTACATTCAAAAGAGCGAAAAGAAGAAATTAATGAACTTTGAAATTCCCGGTGAGAATGGCCTGGTTTCGAGGTTTTTCAGTCAGCCAATGAAAGGAGAGAAGGACAGCTCTTCAAGACGACAGAACAACGGTCGTGACGATACTGAGGATGGAACAAAAACTATGTTCCGAAACTAGTTTATAATCAAATAAGAAGAACAATATGAGGTGAGTGATAAAAATATTCTACCTTAATGAATATACCTCATAGTGAGAATTCCTAAAATAAGTAATAACTTGTAAACTTCATTGCTCACCTCATACAGATACTCTCTCATAAGTAATGTGGTTTCTTTTTTACCAAATTTTATTTGCTGTGTTTTTTGGTAAGAAATTAAACTACTCTTGAAAGTAAAGACCATCAGATTCTATGATCTTGAGCCATCTATCAGCGAGGTTTATTATCCCATGATTTTACTGCTCTCTTTTTTTTTATATATGAAGAATTAGTTGAGACCCGCTCCGTGTTTTCAGTGTTTTAGAAATTTCACATAAGAAATTAAACATGGATCAAAACAGATGGTAATCTGAAGGTGCAAGATCAGAGCTATATGCTGTGTGGGGTAGCATGGTTGTTTGTGCAGTGAAGTCTGCTCAAAATATCACAAACTTCTTCCAGTATTGAGAATAAAGATCCACATCCACTGCACATCCCTTATAAACAAACTCCATAAGAAATACCAATTTCAAAATTCTACCAGACACACAACATTACATTAAAATTTGACATTACTTATGAGACAACCTAATAAAATATGCTCTTCTCACCTGACATGTTTTGAAAATCTTGATTTTCATCCCTCAGCTATGCTCTGACTGGGTTATTCTAGGTCAACTGTATAAAACCTCACAATCTCAGATTTTCATTAAATATGCCACAGGTTTACTATTCATACAGACTTGAAAAGTAGCGCATTTCATTGATATTGATATATATAATTCTCTTTAATTTGCTTGCTTGTTACAGTGGCTACTTGAGGGCAGTGTGACCGAGTTCCCGCTACCTCTCGTAATAGAGAATATATATAAAAGAAAAATAAATGTTTGTACTCGATTTGCTTGGATAGTGTAATCGGTAGCGCACTGAAGTATCAATTCAGAGGTCCGGGTTCAAATTCCCGTCCAAGCATTTATTTTTCTTTTCATGTCATATTAGGTTTGCATTGCTCAATGTCAAAAATTTAATTACAACATCAAATTAAAGAAGTGTCATTGCTATAAAGTAAAAATTCTCTTTCATTTACTTACTTGTTATAGTAGCTACTAGAGGGCAGTGTGACTGAGTTCCTGCTACTTCTCATAATAGAGAATATATATAAAAAAAATGTTTGTATTAGATTTGCTTGGATAGCATAATCGGTAGCGCACTGAAGTATCAATTCAGAAGTCTAGGTTCAAATTCCCAAGCATTTATTTTTCTTTCCATGTCATATATATATATATATATATATATGTGTGTGTGTGTGTGTGTGCTCATTTTTTAAGTACAGCTATGTAAAGTTTTAAAGAATTGGATGAAAAACTGAGAGAGGAAATTAATAAATTACAATAAGGAAGTAACATTATGAGATTCTTCTTAATAATTTGAGTCTAACATCTCACCTCATAAATTGTTGTGTTCTTGAGAACATGTTTCAATATGTTTGAAGAGAGAAACTTTTGCTCAGACCGAGACTCGAACCCGGGACCTTTGGCTTTCTAGGCTATGTTTCAATATGCCTGCATATTATCGTCAGCTCATTCAGTCTGTTGAATTTTAGATTATTGGTTCAGTCCTCAGTCAACCAAAAGATGGAGGGGGAGTCGACATGCAGGACCAACAACCTAAAATTCAGCAGACTGAATGAGCTGACAATAATATGCAGACATATTGGCTTTCCGGGCCAAGGGTCCCGGGTTCGAGTCCCGGTCTAGGCAAAAATTTTTCTCTTCAAATATAATTTATCTTTCATTGAGAAATGTTAAATGAATAATAAAAACATCATTAGAAGCCTTACTAGCTTTATAAAGTAATGTTAAATTCCCAGTAAATGTCTTCTTAACTAAGAAGCCGCCATTTGCAAAGATAGAAGCAATGGTTTCAAAAGCATTTGGCAATAGGGAATTACAACGTATATAAGAGAAAAATTTGCGTCTAGATCATAACTCGCCTCGGTAGCTCAGTTGGTAGAGCACTTGGCTCGGAAAGCCAAGGGTCCCGGGTTCGAGTCTCGGTCTAGGCGAGAATTTTTCTCTTCAAATATAATTTATCTTTATTAGACTGTTAATTTAGATCTGCTTATTTCCCCATAGATATCATGAATGGTATGTGGTCAACATACCTACCAAATGAGACATCTAGTAGGCAACTAAGATATTATTAGGATTATGAGGTTGGTAAATTTTGCTTAGAGGCCTTTTTTATTCAGGCTTAAGGATCTTTTACAAGCCTGAAAATCTTCAGACTTGGGATCCATAGCGTAAAGTCCCTCCTGGAGGACTTGCTCCTTGGATTTTTCCATATCATTTCATTCAGGATAACATAATCGAAAAATAAAATAAATTATTAGAAGTTTTAGAAAATCTAGTACAATTAACAATATGGGAAAAGATATACATTCAAAATAACAAGGATAGGACCATGAATTTTAAGTTCCCAGTGAGTAAGATTTGATCTCAAAAGTTCATTTAACCCCACCAGATGGCAAGAGGAAAGCTGGTGTTAACAACTCAATTCTAACAGTCAGAGTAGCTGTGAAGGCTTTCAAAACATCAGGTGAAAAAAGCACATTTTAATAAGATGAGGTTTGAAGTTTCCAATTTGTATTTGTATAATATTTTAAATACATATTTAATTACATATTGAGGTAAAAATGACTAAATATATGTAAACCATGTCTGGGCTAGAAGTACCAAGAAATTGTATTATTCATCACAACAATCATATTCCTTTAACGTAACTAAAGAGAAAAAATGTAACCTGACTCAGGATTTATACCCAAGATCTCCGTTGGTGCTCAACCATTGAGCTACTTAGGAGCACCTCCTGCAGCAAGCATAAATTCTCCTCTTTTTAATCTTTAGTGTACCTTATGTATTGAAACTTGTGGTCACAATATTTAATGGCAGTACTTCTACTGCGAGAAGCCATTATGAAGGAGTTTCATAGAAAAATTGGTAAATTATTAACCTTATATAGAAATTAATACTTCCAGACAAGTGTCTGTAGGCAATGGTTAACATAACTAGAGATAAAAAAAAGTCTTGTGAACACATGTTTCACTACTTAAGGCTCGTTTCCATTCCAACAAGTTTCAGGCACATAACGCGCAACATGTTCCAACACATGTTGCGCTTCATTGTTTCTACTGCTTCCCATTTCCTGCGGCATCTGCAAACATTAGTATAGAGGTTTGGAGAGAAAGACTACAGTTTAATTTATGTAGGTAGGAAATAACACTATGAGGTTTCTTTAATTTATGTTGAGTTGTTTTTGACTCATCTCATACTTCTTAACTCCCTTGCAGACCCAGGTTTCATCACTGCATTTGTGACATTCTCAATGCTGTATCACGTTCACAACTGATGTCCAACGGCCTCCTCTCCTGCATACTGACATCCGTGTCATCTGATGGCTGACCGACGAACTTCCAAATCAATCCCCTCTCCTTAACACCGGGTATTTCAAAATTCATAGTTATGTTTTTATTCTTGCATGTGTAAAATTTTTTCCAAATTGTGAGTTCCTGCGATTTTTTCAATTGTTTAAGTAATTTTGTTTTGGTTTCTGTTCTGTGTTTTTCTGACCAGGCATGGAGAAACAGAAAAATCTGCAATAGCTTCACATGCCTGGTCAGAAAAACACAGAAGGAACTCACAATTTGGAAAAAAATTTACATATGCAAGAATAAAAACATAACTAGAGATGGCGCAGAGGTCAGTATGCAGGAGAGGACATTAGTTGTGAATGTGATACAGCATTGAGAATGTCACAAATGCAGTGATGAAACCTGGGTCTGCAAGAGAGTTAAGAAGTATGAGGTGAGTCAAAAACAACTCAACATAAACTACAGTTTAAGTTTATACACTGAATCAGATACAGTGCTATCCAGTGTTTCTTGAGGTTCAAATATTGGACAACTCATCTACTTTAGCTTTCGTGGTAATGGCAGACACATACTATGAACTTCTAAAAAAAAAGGCAAAAACGACCGAGATGGTGGATTAGAAGTTTTCTAGCAAAAAGACATTCAAAAGAGTTGCTCTTTTCTATTTTAGTTTTTCTCTCAAGTATTGAGATCTCAGTGAGTGAAGCTTCTTGAAGAGTGCATTCCATACCATGAGAAATCCGTTGCAGGGCATCATTTCCGTTGTTACAGTTCTTATGTATTGAATTTGTTATATTCCACAGCCCTGTCTCCTGTTAATGTAGTTCAATAAGTTTCTCCACTTTACATAAAAAACAGCTCTTACACCACTGAAAATACCACAACACAAACAAGAGAAAACATTTGTACTTATACTTGCAGTGCAGTGTGTGCAAGACAGCAAATATAAACTGTACTGCGCATGCACATGTCCTTGGGACATGTTGCAACCTGTTTCCATTTTCTGTGGCACATGTTGACCGCCGCAGTCGCTTGGCACATTTTTATCCCCGGCACTTGTGCCGCAACATGATGCATACTGTTTCCATTTCAACAAATTTTGGGAACATGTGACAGCACATGACACTCAACATGTTGAGGGACAAATTTGTAATAATGGAAATGAGCCTTAGTGGTACTAGGAAATTAAAGAGAGGAGATATTGAACTTTTATTGGAATAAATCACTATGAGGTTTAATTTAAGATATACTAAAATGTTTCATACCACTCCTCATAATCAATCTTCTAAGTATATCGCGATTTCAGGGTCTTGGCGACCCCATCCTCAGTACACTCTTGGCGATTGATGTTATGTCGATCGGAAGAACTACTCCCTCAGAGGGAAGAAGAAGTGAGGATGGGGTCGCCAACACCCTGAAATCGCGATGTACTTAGAAGATTGATTATGAGGTGAGGTATGAAACATTTTAATTTATCTTAAAGAGAGGAGAGTTTGTGCTTGCTCTGGGAGGTGCACTTAAGTAGCTCAATCGTAGAGTGCCAATGTGTAAAGCTGAAGATCTTGGATTCAAATTCCTCTTCAGGTGCATATTTTTCTCACTAGTTACAATAACCATTGCCTACAGATGGCTTCTCTATAAACATTAATTTCCTTATAACCATTACTTTGATGTATTGTAATTTAAATAAATAATATATTTTAATTTTAACATTTCTCACTGAATGACAAATTATGTTTGAAGAGAAAAATGTATGCCTATGTTGGGTTCAAGCCCAAGATCTCTAGTTCTATACACTAGTGCTCTTGCCAACTAGCCTCCAATCTAAATGCAGATTTTTCTCTTATATTTACAAATCCCGATCAGCAGTGGCTTTATTTTATTTTTTTTAGACTTTATTAAAAACAATATGTACATTAAATTTAATTTTGCTTTTCACCAGTCTTTTGTTACAGTTTTTAGTGGTAGAGTCCTGTTTTCACACTTTGCTAGATGATATTTGAGGCATGTATTCCCATGAAATCCATAGGCTGTGAAATGTGTGTACAGGTGTCGAAGTTTGGTTCCTTCCAGGTTTGTGTTTTTATTGCGTCTGTTTCCATAATTTCTCTCGGTATCTCAGCGGCTTTGATCTCTTTGATGATGATTCTGTATGCTTGCATTTCTGGTAGTCCAAAGCAGTGTCTGATATCCTCAATAAAGAAGGATTCCTGGGCTATTGTATAGGCATAACAATTTCTTGTATATTTTGAGATTGAACAGTGCTCTTTTGAGAAACCTTGATTTAATGTTTTTCACCGTCAAGTGATTCCATATTAGCCGGATTCCGTATGTTGTGACCAGCATTACTTTAAGCTTGAAGAGTTTCATTGCAGTTGGGAGGGATAGTCTTTGTAGTTTAGGGATATCGTACATGGCTTCATTGGAGCTGTTGCTCAATCCTGTATATGAAGTGAGAAAGCGGTTCCAGTTGTTTGTAAGGTGACCCCCAAGTATTTGTAGCTTGATACGAATTCTAGGGTTTTTCCTCCGCATATAAGATGGTCCTTCTTAGACAGTCTTCCTCCTTTCCTGAATTTCATTGCCTTTGTTTTGGAGCTGTTTATTTCCATCGAGATTTCAAGTGCCCATATCCTAATGTTCTCCATGGCTGTTTGGAGGTCTCCTTGATTCCTGGAGAGGATGATGTCGTCTGCGTACACTAATAGTTTAACATTTCTTGTGTCTGTAGTCTGCCCAATGTCTGATGTCATTACATTAAAGAGTACAGGACTCATCGAGTCTCCTTGTAGGACCCCCCTTGTTTTGGTGACACTCCTCGACATCGATATACCATCACTGATTGTCACATAGTTTGTGGTGAGGATTGATTTGATTGTTCCTAATTCATTGTTTGAGCTGCCTAGTATGTTATCTAGCTTCTGGATGAAGATTTTCCTGTCAGTACTGTCGAATGCCTTGGAATAATCTATGTATATCACATACAATGGTGTAGCATATTGTGCTAAGGTCATTATTAATTCTTGTGTGAGTTCTTGAACAGCATGTAGTGTTGATCTACCCGGGGTGAAGCCATATTGATTCTGTGGTATACTGGTAGGTAGTTTATGTTCCACACATCTTAGCAGGATCTTTGAGAAGAGTTTGAACATAACATTTTCCAGGGCATTTCCCCTGTAAGAGTTTGGGTTTTCTTTCCTTCCTTTCCCTTTGTAGATCACAGTTATAATTGACTTTCTCCATTGTTGTGGGATTGAATTATCTTTTAGGCATTCATTAAACATACAGGTTAGAGGTTCTAACAAGTCTTGAAGTGTTTCCTTTAGATGTTCAGCAAATATCCTGTCTGGACTGGCTGCTTTGTTATTTTTCTCGTTTCTTATGAGTTGGCGACGTCTTCTGTTGTAATTGGGCTCATGTCATGTATGTTTTCCACATGCGGTGTGAAGCAGTTTGGCGTTTTGTCCTTTGCTTCCAGGAGGTTACTGAAGTGATCTTCCCATTGCTACATGTTTATGAGAGGGCTTGATTTCTGTTTCTTTGAGGACCTTAAGATTTTGTGAGGTTTCATTTCTACCTCGGCTAATAGTTCCTGTTCTTTGTAGGTGTCATACTCTAACTTCTTTTCCTTCAGTAGTCTTCTATGTTTCCTACGTTCTTCAACATATTCCATTAGAGCATAGCCTCCATATTCCCTGGTGGCTTGGAGGAGGATTAGTGTTCTTTGTCTTGTGTTGTAACACTCTTCATTGAACCATGGCTTTGCAGTATGTTTATGTCTAATCAGTTGAGTGGTGGCGTGTATAATTGTCATTCAAGGTTGCTGTTGCCCCGTCCAGGTTCTCCTGCCTCACCATATGCATTATTGACGGTAGCTTCACTTTATTTGTTTGCCATCTTTCCTTGTCTATGTACCTTGGAGCTTTTTATGGGAAGTTTTTATCTTCTTGTTTCCTGTGTTTGAGTTCTTATTTCGAACTCATTTAAGACTGAAATTTGTTTTCTAGTTGCTACTTTTCCCATTTTCACTCCTGCTTGGTCTTGTATATTTGTGAATACCAAATTGATTGTGCTTCTTCTATTAGGTGCTATGTATGTATAGTCCTTCTCTCTATTTAGCAGTCTTAGCTCGTGGTCGAGGAATTCGCTTGAGTTCTTGTATCCCACTTGTCTATGCGATAGTTTAAATCTCCTGCTAACAAGGTTGGCCTGTCATTTTCTATGTTTTCCAATGCCTTTCCTAGTTCGTAACGATGTCTTCCAGTTCGGTCTTGGGCGTGAAGTATGCTCCTACTATATTCATTTTCCCAGTGACTACTACTAGGGTATTGACTGTACAAGCTATTGAACTGACCGTCCATCGCTGTGATGTAGTCGGTAGAGTCCCTACCTTCTACTCCGGTGACCTGAATTTGATTCCTGGCGGGTTAGGGGATTTTAAATCTCCACCTTGGGTCTGGGTGTGTGTGTTCTGTCCTTGTGTCTATGTGAGAATTAAAGGAAGTTAACAAACAGGTAAAACAAACAAAGAAAAAGGTAAAACAATAAGGAATACCAGTATAAACAAAAAAAAATGGGTTGGAGGTGTGTCTTTATGAAGCAGCTCAGTCCCCTGGGGGGCGGCCTGTGTCTCCTTTCTTTGCTGGGGAGTGAATACCATAGAAGCCATCTATGCATATTTCTTCTAAGCTGAATGTTTCTGTGAAGAGTAGTACATCATTCTCTTGGAAAGTGAGTATGGGGGTCATGTTGATTACTGACTTAAGCCCTTCTACATTCCAAATCATTGTTTTTATATGTTTAATGTTATTACTGCTGTTGCTGTTGTGTATTATGTAGTCTTGGTGGTGTGTTGCGGCGGCAGGAGTTGTTGAGTTTTGACCTTTCATATTAAAACTCAATATTAATATATATAAGATGATTAGTACACACCTAACTGATATTTTTCAAAAATTTCATTTCTTTATTTGGTGAAATCACAGAAACGTTAAAACATTTAAAGATAGATAATGACACATACAAAAAATACACTTAGTGATCATATTTACATGATCTTTTATTCTAAAACAATGTCTATATTCACAAAACTTATTTTTATTATTACTTAAAATTCAACAATTCATATATATCATTTGTATCAATCATAATTTGTACTTGCATCATGAAGATGATATCTAATCTACTCTTTCTTTCCAAAATTATCTCCTGTTTTGGCAAAATGATAAAAATTCTTCATCTACTAACTATTTTAGAGAAATAAGAAGTTGTGCATTTTAGCCTAAATATAAGGGCTATGCAGTACTGGATTAAATAAGATGGACGATGGACAAATCACTCACGATATTATAAGATCAGTCTTGTTTAGCCAAACTCAACTTCAATTTGTCAAATCCAAATGATACATAATCTACTCTTTCTTTCCAAAATTATCTCCTGTTTTAGCAAAATGATAAAAATTCTTCATATACTATTTTAGAGAAATAAGAAAGTTGTGCATTCTAGCCTAAATATAATAATGACATTTTAGGCTATGCAGTACTGGATTAAATAAGATGGACGATGGACAAATCACTCACGATATTATAAAATCAATCTTGTTTAGCCAAGCCAACTTCAATTTGTCGGATCCAAATGATACATAATCTACTGTTTCTTTCCTGTTTTAGCAAAATGATAAAAATTCTTCATCTACTATTGTAGAGAAATAAGCAAGTTGTGCATTCTAGCCTAAATATAATAATGGCATTTTAGGCTATGCAGTACTGGATTAAATAAGATGGACGATGGACAAATCACTCACGATATTATAAAATCAGTCTTGTTTAGCCAAGCCCAACTTCAATTTGTCAGATCCAAATGATACATAATCTACTCTTTCTTTCCTATATTAGCAAAATGATAAAAATTCTTCATCTACTATTTTAGAGAAATAAGAAAGTTGTGCATTCTAGCCTAAATGATGTTGTTGTTGTTTTCTAATGGCGAGATTTGACGCTTAAGTCATTTTCTCTCTGGCTTCCCAGTACAAGCGAACAAGGTCCTTAGAGTGTTGTGCAGTTGGATTTAAAGCTGGACAGACTAGAAGGTGGTGTTTGTCCATGATCAGGTCCGGGTCTTTGCATATGACACATCTGTCGGATTGGAAAACGTTTATTCTGTGGAGATGGTGAGCCAGGCAATCGTGTCCTGACATCAGTCTGAATTTTGCTACTGCTTCCTTGCGGCCTTTATATTTTATTTCTGTGTATAGCTCATCAATTTTTCCCATGATTTCTCTCTGGCTGTTGCAATGTTTTCTTTCAGGTTTTCCATTTGGAATGCTTTCTTAATTTCTTCGATCTTTCTGTGGAGGTTCGAATTGGGGTGGGTTGTTATCTGTATTTTGGTACCCTTTTTGGCAAGTCCATCAGCTATTTCATTGCCAACTATTCCGATGTGTGAGGGTATCCACTGGAAGGCTATTAATTTATTTTGGTTGTTGAGGTATTTCAGAAGTTTACGGCATTCCAAGATGGTTTCATTTTCTGGTGTTTGGTTGGAGGTTATTGCTTGTATAGCGGCCTTAGAGTCTGCCAGAATAACAGCTTTTGTAAACATTTTGTTCGGAATAGGAGGTTGTGGAGTGCTACTTCTATGGCTTTTACTTCACCATCGAAGGCTGTATTGTTTGTGCCTACTGCAACATATTGACTAAACAGATGAGAGTAGATTCCTGCGCCAGCATTTTCACTCTTGGTTTTGGAGCCATCAGTGAAGACTCTTAGCCACTCTGGTTCTGGGAACTTTGTACTAATAGTTTCTAAGGTCATTTGTTTGGCTATTGATGGGTTTGTATCATTTTTCTTTATTATTTCGTCTATTGAGAGGGTTGCATTGTACAGTTGGTAATCTAATGGGCTTGGTATTTGAGGTTCAGTTTTGGCATCTAATTTATGTTTTTGGAAAAGATTACTAGTTTTGTGGAGAAAGGAAGGTTGTGTGATTAAGATCTGGGGTGTTGTGCTTTGAGGTTGGATTGCTTTTGGTAGCGCTGCTAATTTTGTGTGCATGATGCAGGATTTCTTTTCTATCTCATTTTTAATTGAGGGGTTGCCTGTGAACATTCTCATAGTTGCAGTGTTAGTTGATTTTAATATAAAATTACAGAATATTCACCTGAAAGGTCCGTCTCCTCAACTTAATTATCATTTAACTGTAGCGCTTTCGGGACTTGTCCCATCATCGGCAGGATTCAAAACTGGTGTTTCACTGAATCCTGCCGATGATGGGACAAGTCCCGAAAGCGCTACAGTTAAATGATAATTAAGTTGAGGAGACGGACCTTTCAGGTGAATATTCTATAATTTTATATTAATTTTGAATAAACCTCAACGGAACACATCATGAATCTTATAAAAGTTGATTAGTTGATTTTACTGCTCCAGTGACTAATCTTAGCAATCGATTCTGGATTATTTCTAGTTTATTCACTGTGGTGTCTTTAGCTGTTACTATTGTTTCTGCTCCATAGGTTATAATTGGTTTCATGTAGATTTTATATGTTTTGTTTAGGGTGTCCAATGAGCTCCCCATTTGTTCCCAGCTAATCTCTTCAGTATGTATGAGTTTTTGTTCGCTTTTTCTTCGATCTTGTTGACATGATGCTCCCAGTTTAGTTTATTATCTAGATGGACTCCTAAGTATTTTGTGCAATTGGATTTGGTTATCGGGCTATTGTTGATTGGTATGTTAAAGGATTCACTTGTGTGTCTTAGTGAGAAGTACTGGTAAAATGTTTTTGACATGCTGATTTCCATGTTGTTAATTGTGCACCAGTGTTGTAGCCTTTTTATGGCGTTGTCCATAGACTTCTGCAGCTGTTCTTTGTGGTTTCTGGCTGAATTGTTGGCCTTTGTCCATATGACTAAATCATCTGCAAATAGTGCACATTTGATGTGCTGATTAGTTTTGATTTCCTTAGGGAGGTCATTGATGTAACTATTGAAGATGGTGGTGCTTGAGACGGCGCCTTGTGGCAGTCCTGTTTTGGTTTGGACGTAATTTGATTGGAGGTTGTTATACTTGGAAGCTATCCATCTTTGTGTTATAAAGGATTTAACCCAGTGTAACATATGGCCTGTTATTCCCATTTTTTGTAGCTTCCAAATAAGGTTGGTGCACCACACTTTGTCATAGGCTGCTTGTAGGTCTACAAATACTGCTAGGACACTCTCTCTTCTGTTAAAGGCATCCTTGATCTGCTGGGTGAATTTAACCAATTGGTGACTTGTTGAAAGTTTTGGTCTAAAACCTGCCTGTTCTGGAGTCAGAAGGTGTTGTGTTTCCAAATACCAATTTAATCTAGCCGTAACCATTCTTTCCATTATCTTGGCTAGTACGGATGTTAAAGATATTGGGCGGTAGCTATTTATGTC
The DNA here is from genome assembly GCA_030220185.1 of Diploptera punctata. Taxonomy (NCBI): domain Eukaryota; kingdom Metazoa; phylum Arthropoda; class Insecta; order Blattodea; family Blaberidae; genus Diploptera; species Diploptera punctata. The sequence continues at coordinate 416,110 of JASPKZ010007842.1, forward strand.
TTCTGCTGGTTTATTAGGTTTTTTAATAGGAATTACAATGGCTTTTTTCCATTCTGCTGGTATGCTGTACTGTTGCCAAACATTGTTGTAGAATATATGATTGTAGGCTTTCACGGCCAGCGTCTTGATCCATATTTGGTTCGTCTTCCGGGCTTGTAGGCCGTGGTCTGGTTGTCTTCTTACTCGACGTTTCATCTACTGCTGCGGTAGACATCATCAGGAGATACTGCGTGCTTTCTGTGAACTCCTCAACAGTCGGCTGCAGACTGGTAGGTCGTTGGAAACTGTCTCTCTGTTTATAGCTAAACCCCGGGTGGAGGGGAGGTTTTCTGCGCGCACCGAGTTGTGCGCTGTATTGCCGTGTGCCGAAGTCATAGGCTTCGTTGTCGTGTTAAGCAGTGCTGGGATCCAAATTTTGTTTATCTTCAAGTTTTCTTCTTCTTTTTTTGTTTTTTTTGTTGAAGGAATTTTTATGTTTGTATATTTCTATGGCTTCTCTGTATAGTCTGGTGTAGTAATGTGATGTTTGTGATAAAACCTGGGTATCTTCAAATCTTATAATATGTTGTTGGTTGTTCATACAGTGTTCCGCTACGGCCGATTTTTCATTTTGTATTTTCGGCCGTAGCGGAACACTGTATGAACAACCAACAACATATTATAAGATTTGAAGATACCCAGGTTTTATCACAAACATCACATTACTACACCAGACTATACAGAGAAGCCATAGAAATATACAAACATAAAAATTCCTTCAACAAAAAAGAAGAAACCTTGAAGATAAACAAAATTTGGATCCCAGCACTGCTTAACACGACAACGAAGCCTATGACTTCGGCACACGGCAATACAGCGCACAACTCGGTGCGCGCAGAAAACCTCCCCTCCACCCGGGGTTTAGCTATAAACAGAGAGACAGTTTCCAACGACCTACCAGTCTGCAGCCGACTGTTGAGGAGTTCACAGAAAGCACGCAGTATCTCCTGATGATGTCTACCGCAGCAGTAGATGAAACGTCGAGTAAGAAGACAACCAGACCACGGCCTACAAGCCCGGAAGACGAACCAAATATGGATTGTTGTAGAAGTCGAGTAATCTTCTTTTCATTGAAGGTCCCAGATGTGTTATAAATTCTGGAAATATTCTGTTTGGTCCGGCTTGTTTTCCTGTTTTGGTCTTCTTTATTGCCTCTTCCAGCTCTTGTATAGAGAACTTTTTACTAAATATGTCATGTGGTTTTGTGTGATTGTTTAGGTTGCTCTTGGCAATTTTGGTTTTGATTGCTTTTTGGTTGTCCTTTGCACATTTGTTGAGTTTGTGTTCGTTGGCATAGTGGTGGTTAAATTTATTTGCAATTGTTTTATCATCGGTAATAGGCTTGTTTTCTATTTTTATTGGGGGTTTGTTTCGGTTGGCATTATTATTGTTAACTTTTTTGATAAAAGTGTATACTGATCTACCTTTTGGTGCAAACCCTGCTTTGCTTATAAAGTTGTGGAAGCTAGTTCTTTTTTGCTTAATAATTTCTCTTTTGAGAATGGCACTTTGTTTTCTCCAGTGTTGTACGTCTTGTGGATTTTTTTGTTCTTTCAACTGTTTTTCTTAATCTGTTTCTTTCTATTTTTATTGCCTGAAGTTGTGTGTTCCAAAAGGGTTTGTATCTTTTAATCCTCCTCCTTGGTATGTTAGTCTTTGCTCGTGTAGTATTATGTTGGTTATGTTTCTTCTTTAGTTCATCTTTTGGTTTTGTTTCGATTTTTGATTGTTTGGTGTCTGCTTCTGTTTCTATTGTGTACTTATTCCAATTTGCTTTTTTGAAGTTCTATGTGATTCTGGTTTGTGTGGGTGCAAAGGTGTGTGTCCATTTGATCTTTGTGATGACTGCTCTATGCTCCGTCCCCATATCTTCTATTGTGCGAGTTGCAACATTTGAAAGATTTGATGAAATAATGGATAGGTCAGGATTTGTTCCATGTCCATTATAATGGAGATATGTTGGTGGATCTTTTTGTTTGTATAGTATTTCTACAGTGTTGGATGCTAGAAATTCTTCTACGGCTTTGCCTGATGCATTTTTGTAAGTATAGCCCCAATTTGGGGAAGCTGCATTGAAGTCTCCCACTATTACAGTGTTATTACATGTGAGGTCTAATATCTAGATTCATCTAGCCTAAATATAATAATGACATTTTAGGCTATGGAGTACTGGATTAAATAAGATGGACGATGGACAAATCACACACGATATTATAAAATCAGTTTTGTTTAGCCAAGCCAACTTCAATTTGTCGAATCCAAATTTCTTTCCAAATTTATCTCCTGTTTTAGCAAAATGATATAAATTCTTCATCTACTATTTTAGAGAAATAAGAAAGTTGTGCATTCTAGCCTAAATATAATAATGACATTTTAGGCTATGGAGTACTGGATTAAATAAGATGGACGATGGACAAATCACACACGATATTATAAAATCAGTCTTGTTTAGCCAAGCCAACTTCAATTTGTCGAATCCAAATTTCTTTCCAAAATTATCTCTTGTTTTAGCAAAATGATATAAATTCTTCATCTACTATTTTAGAGAAATAAGAAAGTTGTGCATTCTAGCCTAAATATAATAATGACATTTTAGGCTATGCAATACTGGATTAAATAAGATGGACGATGGACAAATCACTCACGATATTATAAAATCAGTCTTGTTTAGCCAAGCCAACTTCAATTTTTCGAATCCAAATTTCTTTCCAAAATTATCTCCTGTTTTAGCAAAATTATATAAATTCTTCATCTACTATTTTAAAGAAATAAGAAAGTTGTGCATTCTAGCCTAAATATAATAATAACATTTTAGGCTATGCAGTACTGGATTAAATAAAATGGACGATGGACAAATCACTCACGATATTATAAAATCAGTCTTGTTTAGCCAAGCCAACTTCAATTTGTCGAATCCAAATGATACATAATCTACTGTTTCTTTCCTGTTTTAGCAAAATGATAAAAATTCTTCATCTACTATTGTAGAGAAATAAGCAAGTTGTGCATTCTAGCCTAAATATAATAATTGCATTTTAGGCTATGCAGTACTGGATTAAATAAGATGGACGATGGACAAATCACTCATGATATTATAAAATCAGTCTTGTTTAGCCAAGCCAACTTCAATTTGTTGAATCCAATTGAGTCCAGAGCACCATGGAGGGGTAAGATGCTGAAAACTGGTAACCAGGATAAATGCTATAACCATCTCCATACTCACTACCAGACTTCTGTTGACCTGCAGGAGCATTGCCTGGTGGTGCTGGGCCTGTAGGTGCTAAGCCTGCTGGTCCAGGTGCTGAACCCCGAGAATACATGTCACCCTGGAGACCAGGAGGGCCCTCTTCAGGTCCAGGAGTCCTCCAGGTGCTGGTGGTCCATTTAGCATTGACTTTATAAAGTAATATTAAATTCCTATTAAAAGTCTTCGAAATAAGAAGCTTCCTGATGGTATGTTGAATAACTATTCATAACCTTTGGTGCTCGGGAATTGTATTAATAGTGAAAATTTGTGTTTACATTGGAGACCTAAATACCTCAGATGGCAAGAGCACTAGTTTAGAGAACTAGAGACCTTAGGTTTGAACCCCAGTCTAGATGTAAATTTTTCTGTTCAAATATAGTATATTTGATATTTAAATGTATTCCTCTCTCAAATAATTTAGTAATTTCATGAACATGAGTGACTACTCATAATACTAAACTAACTCACTGATACTATTGAACCCACAAGGTTCAAGGTAGCACACATATAATTTCTTCATATGTTCCTAACTTTAGCTAATATATTCCAATCATCCCCATTAGTCACCTCCCTAAAATTATGGTTAATGTTATTCTCCTACTTCTTTTTTGGCCTATCCACTGGACACTCTCTCTCTGGTTTTTCTACGAGAAGTTTCCATTCCCTTCTTATTTTCCTCATTTGTGCCACTTATACTGCCCAACTTTCTCTCTGGTTTATCTACAAGAAGTTTCCATGCCTCCCTTCTTTTCTCATTTGTGCCACATGTCCTACCCATTGCAGTCTACAAAACTTAAATGTTCTTACTACATTTGGTTTCCCAAATATATCATGAAGTTAATTTCATTTATCATGAAAATACAATAGGAAATAACATTATGAAGTTCTACTTAATAAATATGTTGAATCTGCCGTCATCTTACCTCATATTTTGTAGTTTCTTGTGCGACATGTTTCAAAGCATCTCTGCTCCATCTTCAGATGGTATAAACTGATGATCTTTAAGTAGTCAGCTGTGGAGGTTGACTCCTGCTCCCTCTTTTCATGTTCCAAAAAACTCTAGTATTAAATTTCTCTCCCCGAAAATTTCAAAATTCATGTCTCTCTCCTTGTTCTTCTGTATGTAGATTTTTTTCCCCATATGGTTCAGTTCATTTGTGTGTTTTTTTAATAATTTGGTGTTTACATCCAGTGGTGTGCATTCAACCCCAGCACTGCTGGGGTAATTAGTATATTAATAATTTTGAATTAAAATAAATAATATATTTGCCAAATTCCATTTAAATCAATTACGCATGAACATAAAAATTAAAGATTCCCACCGTGCCAGCAGACATGTGTCGCATTCGGTTTGATGGAGCCATCTGCATATTCACATTATCTCCATAGAGAAACGCATAGAGTGTTCCTCTATGTTATCCCCACCAACACCAGCTATTGCGCTACTGATGAATCCGTGCAAGCCTGGTACAAGTGAATTGTATCACTGCCTGCTACGTCCAACAATAATCCACTAGACGAAGCTTGTGTCTTATTCAATTGTTCCATTGATTTTTTTATTGAATACTGGCTAGCTGTACCTAGTTAACGTCACAACTCGAATAAGAATACATTTGATGAAAAAACTGTGATTGGCTGATTTGGGAAGTACCAATTCCTCAATAATTAGAATTTTTTCGAAATAACATTTCTTAATTTATGCTAGTTATATTTTTACAAAGTACAAAAAATAAAAATAAATAAAATTATGTGGTACATTTTGTCAGCTATAGTAACCTGATAATTTAAGAAGCTTTATTTATATTGTATAACTGAATAACAACAATTGGATTATTACGAACATGTATACATTATTTGTGGAAAGCAACAGTTGAATTTAATATTGACACGGAGTTCATTCAAACTCATTATTATTACATTTTTATGAGTTACTGATGATGTGATTTGTCAATTTAGTAAAAATGAATGTAAGTGACTGTATAATTTACAAACAAGACCATTTTCATGCAGCAGACCTTTCAACAAGAAAAATGACCTCGTACAACAAGATAAGCCAACTCCAGATTTACCGAATCTAAAGAAAAAAAATTGCAAGGCATTTTAGTATCATACCATTTGTAAACTGAATAATTTGGAATTAAAGTTTTTATAATTTTCTCGTCTTACAGCAGGTGTAATTGATCTGACCACCACATGCCACTGTTTACATATATTTTATGTCTGACCACACATGAGCAGCTATTACAGATTTTTCTATTTCTTATTTTTGTACGTATTTTCTAGTTCTAATGGTTACATTTCTCTTTGTTTTCCCTATGTATATCTTATCACAATCTGCACATTTTATTTGGTATATTCCTGATTTTTTACCATCATTTTTGTTGGTTTTTTATTAGTTTATTTAGGCTATAATCATTCTTTGGTGCTAATCTGATTTTAAATTTTTCAAAAATCTTTTGAAATCAGATCTGTTGTAGATCTGTTTGTTCTAAATCCACATTGATGATCACCTATTACATCATCAATATAGGGAGTAATCTATTATATGAAGTTGAAAGTAATGAGATGGTATCAGTTACAAGTATTTGAGAGATCTTAAAAAAAATTTATAACAAGCTGAGACGAACATACAGATGAATGGAAAAGACTACATAACAGTGAGCTACATGATCTTTATGGGAAACCAGATGCAATAAGAACAATTAAGTTTCATAGACTGAAATGCCCAGGACATATGACACAATGGGGAATGAAAGAAGGGCATGGAAATTCATTGCAGAAAAACCAGAAAGAAAGCATCCAGTAGGTAACTAAGAATGAAGTGGAGAATAACATTAACCATGATTCGTGGGAGGTGAATTATAGTGGGAATGATTGGTAAACATTAGCTCAGAATAGGGATGTATGGAGAGCTTATGTCTGCTTGGTGATGAACCTACAGGTGTTAGGAAAACTTTGATCTGGCCCTAACATTTCCAGAGCTTCTCTATAGAGGTCCAAACCATAGATACTGAAACCTCCTATGGGTTGAATGAATGATAATTTAGATTTTTTTTCTTTGATAATGTCGTCTATTTATTATTTTCTTTAAGTAAGTATTTATTGTAGGATGATACATAAAATGCAATTATCTTCAATCATAGTTGATATAAATTGACTACACCGACGTGAAGAATAAATAAACACAATGTCTTTTCTGGCTTGAAAAGAAAAGTAATTTTGACCAATTTAAGAGAGATCCTAACTGTGTCTTAGTATAAGAGCAGTTACACGAGAAGTAAACTAGACTTCAACCCTACTGAAGCTAGACTAGATTCGTACTGTACTTAGGAGAAGCTAAATGTGAACTGTACTGACGACAAGCTAGACATGAACTGTACTGATGAGAAGATAAACTTGAACTGTACAGATGAGAAGATGGATGTGAACTGTATTGATGAGAAGCTAAACTTGAACTGTACTGAACATTTTTAATTAAAATTACAGTGGGGGGAAACGGTTGGAATTTGACTGAAGATGGAAGTAATACTATACTTTTGAAACCGGTATTGTGAAGACACGCAACTTTGTGAGGTGATATGTTAAAACATTTTCTCCAACTCATTTATTAATGTACTAAACATACTAAATATTTTCGGTATAATTGAAAATATGTGTTCATAAATAGAACAAAAATAAGTACAAAATTACTTAAGATTAGTTGTTTTTGGTGAGTAGATAAATAACTGCAAACAACCAAATGAATGCACATATTTAAACATTTTATCTTTCTCTTTGGGTAAATGAAGTAATAATACTTTTAGTGCATAAATAAATTAAAAACACACTTCACATATTTAAATTTAGTTATAAATTTAACATACTGGGAACCCAAAGATAAAAAGACAAACAGCATACAATGTCTTACAAACTAGTTTACAATAAATTCTTAAAAACTAGTTTACAATATTTGTTATATACTATTTTACAAAAATGCATATGATTTGTGTTTTGTACTTGTTACACTGCTCAAAAATTCTTAAAGAGGTTGAGTACACAAAAGAGTAATTAGTCTTGTGATCAGCATGAAGAAGGTGCAAATGAAACTCTCCAATTATAAATTTGAGTTACATAGACATTATTTGGTAACAATTTGATGGCTCATTTCATAGGATAGATCAGCATTAGAAATTCTTCCACCAACTCTTATGATTTCATCTGAATCCAAGAAAGGGTTTAGGGGAAGTAAAGAACTCTTGTTATGAACCGATTTCTTCTCCTACAGCTCTTTAATTTCTTTTTTGAAGTGCTTTTGCTGGACTAGAGAAATAAGTTTCTTTCAACTCCTTAGCTGTTAATTTTATTCCTCTTTCTTCCTTCTTTTTTCTCCATTTAAGAATCCAAGCGAAAACTCTTATCATAATCTTGAATTTAGAGAATCTTTGGAAGATACTTTCTTCTGGGTTAGTTGCAGCTGCCACAAGTATTGTGGTTTGAACCTTATTTTCAGGAATTTCAACACTTTCATCTATTGGAAAGACAGGCCAATAGTGTGTTGGCAAAATAATCCAAGATGGACCTTCCCAATATAATCTATTGTCTATAAGCTGATTAGTTAATATCCTCTTGAAATTATATCTGCTGGATTATCTTTGCTTCTGACATAGTTCCATCTGTTATGAGGAGTTAGATTTCTTATTTTCTGTACTCTGTTGGCGACAAATGTTATCCAGTGATGAGGGGATTGTGATATCCATTGCAAAGCAACTTGTGAGTCTGACTAAAAATATGCATTGGATATTCTAACATGTAAAGTGTTTAGAAGTCTGTGGTACAATTCGGCTCCCAAAAGTGCAGCACAAAGTTCCAACCTTGGTAAAGATACCAATTTCAATGGAGCTACCTTAGACTTAGTACAAATTAGTGAAGAAGATGAGGTTACTAAATATGCAGCACAGCCATAACCTTTTTCACTAGCATCAACAAAGATATGGAGTTGTGGATTCTCTACGAAATCATTACCACATAGTTTTCTTGGAATCCTAAGCTGCTCTAAGTCTTTTAAGCAAATCTTATATTGAAGCCATTGTTTCAATATATCATTGGGTACTTTATCATCCCAGTCAATCTTGAGAGTCCATAATTTCTGCATAAGCATTTTGGCTAACATTATGACGGATATATAGCTCAAAGGATCAAAGACCTTAGCTATTTCTGATAGCATATTCCTCTTCGTATACACTTCAGAATCAAATAGCATAACTTTATAAGTGAATGTGTCTATTGTAGGTTGCCAATGAAGACCTAGAGTTTTTATCATGCAATCTTCCTTCATCAAGTCGATATGGTGTACTATTAGATCGGAAATAGGTTTTGTTTTAAGAAACTCTTCTGAATTTGAGCACCATTTCTTTTAAAGGAAATCCTCCTTGTAGAAGCAATTTTGTAAGTTGTGTAGTGACGTCACTTGCTTTTTCCACAGATGGAAACAACTGAATATAATCGATGTAAAAGTGATTATTCAATGCATTAGGTACTCGACAATCAAATGATTTTCCATCAGTATTAGCAAGTTCATGAAGTGTTCTAATAGCTAATTGGCTAGATGGCTTTAATCTGTATGTGATCGTTTTAAGCCTGAAAGTTTGAATGGGTTCGGTTTTATGTTTTCTCCAGATGATGCTTTGCAAATTTGTTTGCTTATCAGGTACTGTCTATACATCTTTTCGATGTCTGCCATGACAGCTATGGAATAAGGTGAAAGTTTGTAATGTCTGCAGCTAAATCTGATTTGACCGGAGATAATATTAGAAAATAAACCAATAGAACAAAGAGTAACATATAACTTCCTAGGTTGCAAAATATTATACACAGCAGAAACAGATATAAATAACAAAATTAATAAGTTTAATTATATAACAGGTACACTAAAAAGAATTATATTATTTTTGGTCTGGACATCTTACCTCAATATTAATGTTGATTTGTTCTTGGACATGTTTCAAAACAATTCTGTTTTATCGTCAGCTTTCCCAGACCAAAAATAATATAATTAAAATAACCTCAAAATATAACTTCCTAAAATTAAATACACTAAAAAGAACTTTGAAAAATAAAGCCAGGAAAGACTCTATAATGAAATTATACAAGACAATGGCAGTGCCTATTATTACTTATGGATCCGAAACATGGACAGTGACAACACAAAAATCTGCCAGGATAGAAGCTGCTGAAATGAGATTCCTCAGACCAATAGCAGGATATCAAAGAACAGACAAAAAACATAACACAGAAATAAGACAACAACTAAAAATAGAGGAATTAAACTCAACAATAGAGAAATACAGAACAAACTGGAAAGAACACTTGGCAAGGATGACTGAGAATAGAATACCAAAAGCAGCATACAACTATTCACCACGAGGAAGAAGAAGTTTGGGAAGACCAAGGAAAAGATGGAAAGAGCAGCAATTTGGAGCCGGAACAGGCTAGTAAATAAGCCTAAACCGTGAAGATGAAGAAGAAGAAGAAGAAGACCGGAGGTCCATGAACTAAAATGTCGTTCAAGCAGATTCCTTCTTTGTCTGGGGATGTATTTGTTTTTCCACACTGGATGATGGCTTAAGTAGACATCCGATGTAGTGAAATTAACCTCATAGTGATTAATTCCTATAAAAGTTAAATCTGATGTAGTGTTTTATTTTTCCTTTATAACAACTTCCATATGATTCAAAACCTCATATTGATCCATGAAGTCAAAATATTGTTGATACATGTTGTGATCCATTTTAAATCTAGCTTCTAATGAATGTAGTTTTTGACAGGATATTTCCTTAGTTCCTTGAAGAGATGGAGATCTTCTTTCATGGGCATTTCCACAATAAAACAACCTTCATTATCACGTTTTGTGGTTTTCTGAAATAGCTCTTCACAATAAGTTTCTTCTTCAGAGATGTGTTGAATATTCTCATTTTCTTCTATGTCCCAAAACTTACTGAAGTTGACATTTTCAATTCCAGCAGAAAAATAAGCATTTTGTGTCTTAGGAACAAAGGTTAGTTGCATTTTTCCAGTTACAATCCAACCTAGTTTGGTTCGTTTTGCTTAAATATCTGGAGCTAGTTTTCATTTAGGGTTAAGCAAAACCTTCTAAAAAATTTCAGCTTCCAGTAAAAGATCGACGGGTTTGCTGATGTAAAATTCTGGATCACTAAGTTCAATATCTTCAGGAATTTGCAGGTCCTGAATATCCAAATCTCTCACTGGAGTTGAGTCCTAAAAAATGTTGAGGGAAAAAAGTTAAATTTACTCCTGTGAATATAATTATAAATTGAACTTTTAATCACTTAGGGTTTATTGAAAGCCCTGTAAACAGGGGATACCATTGAATAAATCCTGCTATAATTGCAAACATCTAAAATTAGACAGTTTAAATTCAAGTTATGTGGACAACCACTTCTGTTTCTTAGCTTCAGTTTTGCAAATTTGAGTAGATCAGAAGATGTAGCATTTATCCCAGTAACTGCAACCCCAGTAGACTATATATATATTGAAAGTGAATCCCAGGAGTGTATGGGTTCTCCACATGCTTCTAGTGCTCGTAATGCTGTAGCAATCCATCATATAACTTCCTCAGACCATTAGCATTTTCTGACTTTAATGTTGGAAGGTTGAATAAAGCTGATATGTGACATCTTGTTGTTTGATGAGACTGTTCATGTCAATCCTTCAACTGTTGAATAGCAAGCTTGTAGTTGTCAGCTGTGATGCAGATAGCATTTCAACAGCTGGACCTATTAAATACGAGGGCAGAATGTGATGCTTCTGAATGTCACTTAAATGTTCATTAGCATGTACTAAAGAAGTTAATAATTCAAAAAATGTTTGCCATTCCTCATATTTGCCTGAAAATGTATTCATTGTTTGTCGTGCAATTCTTTGTTGTATCGTATTCTCCACTGACCATTAACATTTATTGGTCCAAATATTTTCCTGAGTACTTTTTTTTCAAAATTATTTAGGGCTACCTTTGATATTTTAGTGAGGCTCCATGTCTCACTACCATAGGTCAAAACTGATTGTATTAAAACTTTATATAGCCTTATTTTAGTTGCTGAGTGTATGTTATTAAGTAAAGTAAAGTAAAGTGATCCCACAACAGACCCGGAGGCCCTTGGGGTAGTAGGAGGTTAGGGCTCCCACTTTTTCTAGACAATCGGCACTTTATGTCAGCCGGGTTGTCAGCCCTGCGTGACGGCCGTCTTTACCCCCAGAACAAGCGTCTGGTACTCATTTCCGTTAGAGGCTGAGTCGACCCCAGGGCCATAGTGCCGCCAGAGGGTTTGGGTCAGTTTAAAAATCCTGACCCCAACGGGACTTGAACCCTCGACCCTCCGGCTTGTAGCTCAGTGCCTTAACCACTACGCTACGGCGTGCCCCGAGTGTATGTTATTACTCTTCATTATTTTATGAAGTGAGTAATAAGCTTTGTTGGCAAGTTTCAGTCTTCTTTGTACTTCAATGTGTTGGTCGTTATTAGCTGTAATACATGAGCTTTTTCACAATGTTAAAACCTAATTCTTTTATGCTATTAGATTGCTGTTCTGTCATTGGTTTTAACACCTGTCTGTATCATAACTTGTGTTTTCTGCATGTTAATTTCTAGGCCTATATCTTCTGTGGCTGCTTTAAATTCTGTATAAAATTGTTGAATAGCTATGTTACTTCTGCTTAAGAGACATATGTTATCTGCATACCCTATTTTCTGTGTAGTGTGATATTCTAGGGCCCCTTTAGTGTTCACTGATAGCTTTCTAATGGCATATTCAAGAACCAAATTAAACAAGCATGGGGCCAACCCATCACCCTGTTTGAGCCCTTGCTTGATCTTAAAAGATTTTGTAAGTTGTACCTCTATCTTAACTTGAGCCATTGTGCCAGTCATGATACCCTTGTTAACTTTTTGGGGATGCTAAATTCATTCATGATTTCGTAATTTTTTTCTCGTTGTATACTATCATAGGCTTGTTTAAAATCTATATATATTTGAAATACGCTGATGTTAAACTCCCAACATTTCTCAAGCATAATTTTGACTGTGTGCAATTGGTCAATTGTGGATCTTCCTCTTCTAAATCCTCCCTGGTATTTGCCTAATAAATTCTATATGTATGGCTCTAGTCTTAATCATATGATATTTGTGAGAATTTTATATGCTGTGCACAGTAGGGTTATTCCTCTATAATTACTACAGTCCACCTTGTCTCCCTTCTTGTATATTGGGCAGATAATACTATTCCTCCAGTCGTTGGGTATCCGTTCTTCTTGCCAGATGAGTGTTATTAAGTGATGAATTCCTTTAACAGTGTTCTCCTCCGTTTTTTTAAAGTTCAATGGGTATCTTATCTACTCTTCTTCTTCTTCTTCCTTTCATGTGATAGACCTAGTGGTCTGTTACAATCTCAATCCAACGTTTGAAGGGTCTGCCTAAAGATCTCTTGCCTGGTGGCTGGTAATTTAAGATCTGACGTGGTATTCTTGTTCTGCTCATTCTTCTTACGTGATATTTCCAGTTATCTTATCTACTCCTGAAGCTTTATTATTTTTTAAAGTTTTTAGAGAGTTTTTAACTTCTTTTATGGTAGGTGGATTTATTGTATAACCATAATCTTCATCAAGGGTTAGGTCTTGAGGTCCTTCCGTTTCATGAATTGGGCTTATTGTTCCACTCAGCAGAACATGAAAGTATTCCTTCCAATTATTAAGTTATGTTACTAGAATTTTTCAAAATATTTAGCTATAATTTAATTTAAATGTACTATTTTGAGCAAATTTTCAAAAAATCATTAAAGTTTGAATATTTTTAATTAATTCTTCAAATTAAGTGAATCTATCATATTTAAGTTTACTTTCATATTTAGTAAATATGTTAAAATAATGATTTTACTTTGAGAATTAATTATTAACAATTTATAACAAACTTTGTAAGTAAATAAATGTTGTTGTTTTCTAATGGCGAGATTTGATGCTTAAGTCATTTTCTCTCTGGCTTCCCAGTACAAGCGAACAAGGTCCTTAGAGTGTTGTGCAGTTGGATTTAAAGCTGGACAGACTAGAAGGTGGTGTTTGTCCATGATCAGGTCCGGGTCTTTGCATATGACACATCTGTCAGATTGGAAAACGTTTATTCTGTGGAGATGGTGAGCCAGGCAGTCGTGTCTTGACATCAGTCTAAATTTTGCAACTGCTTCCTTGCGGCCTTATACTAGTATAGTAAATAAATGTTGGTTCACCATATCTTCTCTCTTGAATTCAACATTGAATTTTCACAATGTCTTCTTTCTTGAATTCAATGTTGAAAAGCACAAAGTTCAATTGTTGCACAATTAGATAAGATAGTCCAAGAGTTATTTGTTTCTATTATACTTCAACTGTATGTATGTATCCATCCTGGCATGGTTGCCAAAAACTCATGTTAGGGAAACTTCGATCCGGCCCTAACATTTTCAAAGGCTTCTCTATAGAGGTCCGAACCACAGATATTGAAACTCCTATGGGTTGAATGAATGATAATTTAGACTGTTTTTCTTCGATAATGTCTTCTATTTATTATTTTCTTTAAGTAAGTATTTATTGTAAGATGATACATAAAATGCAATTATCTTGAATCACAGTTGATATAAATTAACTACACCGACGTGAAGAATAAAATAAACACAATGTCTTTTCTGGCTTGAAAAAAAAAGTAATTTTGACCAATTTAAGAGAGATCCTAACTGCGTCTTAGTATAAGAGCAGTTACACGAGAAGTGAACTAGATTTCATCTCTATCGAAGCTAGACTAGATTCGAACTGTACTTAGGAGAAGCTAAATGTGAACTGTAATGATGACAAGCTAGACATGAACTGTACTGATGACAAGCTAGACGTCAACTGTACTGATGAGAAAATAAACTTGAACTGTACTGATGAGAAGCTAAACTTGAACTGTACTAAACATACTAAATATTTTCGGTATAGTTGAAAATGTGCATTCATAAATAGAACAAAAATAAGTACAAATTACGTAAGATTAGTTGTTTACGGTGAGTAGATAAATAACCACAAACAACCAAATGAATGCACATATTTAAACTCTTTCTCTTTGGGTAAATGAAGTAATAATACTTTTAGTGCATAAATAAACTAAAAACACACTTCATATATTTAAATTTAGTTTTAAATTTAACAACAGGTTCGATAATGCCAGTTAGTTAATTATAATAATAATAATATTAAAAAAATTATTTAATAATGGTCAATTATTTCTTGATATTTCTAGCTTGCACACCTTGTATATCTTAAGTGAAAGTTTTGCATCTGTTGACGTATGTAAATAATGCAAAAGTGTGAATTGTATTGAGGGCTAAATTAAAATGTAAAATTATCTTGAAATTTAGTTTTACTTATTTTAGATCTGAAATATGTTAATTGTCAAAGTTTTATTTAAAATAAAATACTGTATATTATATACAAGAAAAATGCTGGTTTATATAGATTGTTAATAACATATTGAACTTTTAAAGGAAAAAAATCACTGAGGTTTAATTCAAGATTAAATTAAATGCTTCGTACCTCTCCTCATTTCCAGTCTTCTATGTATAACACAGTTTCAAAGTACCCTCTCGTTGACTGATGTTATGTTGATCAGAAGAACTACTTCCTCTTCCCTCTATTGGGTACCGATAAACCTCCAGATCCAATCCAAAGTTCATAAGTTTTTCTTTCTTGTTTTTTTGAATATTGATTTTCTCCCAAACTGTCAGTTCCTTTTGTTTTCCTATCTGTTTAATTAGATCAGCCTTTGATTCAATTAAATGTTTTTCGGACCAAGCATGAGCAGCTACTTCTGACTTATCCACTTCACCATTTTTGACATTTCTAAGATGTTCTTTCACCCTTGTTTTCAAATTTCTTTTTGTTTTTCCTAGGTAAATTCTATCACAATCCCTGCATTTGATCTGATAAATTCCTGATTTGTTTTCTTCTTCAATCATTTCATTTGAATTGGTTTTGATTATCCTATTTAGGCCGTATTCATTCTTCAGTGCCAATCTTATATTAAACTTTTTGAATTTTTTTTTTAACTTGTGGTGTTTCAATGGATGGTAAGTGAATTTCTTCAATTTTATTTTTTCTTCTGTTTGTTTTATAAGAGTGCTTTTATTAATTAATTTTTGTCTTTTAAATGTATTTATTTTCTTGTATACCATATTTTCTTCAAAGACTTTTCTGTAGCAACATAGCAGTAGCTGCTCATGCTTGGTCTGAAAAACATTTAATTGAATCAAAAGCCAGTACAGTCTAATTAAACAGATAGAAAAACAAAAGGAACTCACAGTTTGGGAGAAAATCCACATTCAAAAAAATAAGAAAGAAAATCTTATGAACTTCGAAATTCCCGCAGATTCTGAGTGGATCTGGAGGTTTATCGGTCCAGAGGGAAGAGGAAATGGTTCTTCTGATCGACATAACATCAGTCAATGAGACATTACCAAAGATGAAGCCGCCAAGGCTTCGAAACTGCGGTCTACGTAGAAGACTGGATATGAGGTGAGGTATGAAGCATTTATATGAATCAAGTGAATTGTGAATTCTTCTTACCTTATATATCTATGTTTTTTAACACAGAACTGCAGTATCGCAAAATACATCATTCGCTGTCGTGAAAACAGCTTAAGATGCAAATGATGTATTTCATGAAACTGCAGTTCTGTGTTAAAAAAAGATATAGATATATGAGGTAAGAAGAATTCATGATTAATTTGATTCTCATTAAGAAAACCTGATAATGTAAATTCTCATATTTATTATATTAAAAGAACCATTTAATTTAATGTTAATAACGTATTTGTGAAATATAGCATACAAGGAGAGGACATTGATTTGAATGAGGCTTTGTGAGTTGAAGCTTCAGCATCTGCTGTTTAAACTGAGGAAGTGGTTTTCAGGAACAATAACCATTCATTTTGGAAATATTAGCAATTATCTATAAGATAATATTAAGTAGCTACTAAAGTAGTCCTTGGCAATATGACCTCTTGCCTCATGTCATTAGATTCTGAACCATCCTCTCAATAGCTTGGATTCAAATCTTGTTCCTATATTATGATCTGTAGACATTTTCCGGGCTTGTTGGCCATGCCTTGAGGATGCCGGATGCAGACCCTGGCCTCACGACCATAGCCAACAAGTGTGAAAAGTGTCTACAGATCATAATACAAACTCCAGCCATGAGTCAATTTACTTGTTCCTATAATTTATTTTTCCTCCTTTTTTTTTAATACAGTAAACGGATCTCATTTTAACTGAGACTATTGTATAGGGAAACAAGTATAAATTAAATAATTTTCAGAGAAAAAATTACAATAAAGTTTTAGAAGCCCCCCAATGGTATCTCTACTTTGTCGTAGTGGTGGGGCTAGTGGTCAAATGATCCCAAAAACTATGATGGTGGAAGCATAGTTCCCTTGCCGGACAAGTCAAAGATGATGATCCAGATGAAATGAGATACCCTGATCCTCCAGGTTGGGGGTTGGGTTGCAGGGCTAACAACTCTGCACCCATAAAAAAAAAGATATGCTGAGAAGCCTAAATGAAACAGCCAGACAGGTCTTCAACCAAAACGACTTGGCAACAGAAATCGCACAGTGAGATGGAAAAATGACTGGTTCCTAGATACTTGCAATGTAAGAAGTTTATATATAATAGGAGCACTTAAGAATCTGATTTTAGAATTAAGTAAATATAATATTATGATTGCAGCAGTACAGGAAATGAGATTAAAGGATCTGAAATGTTTGACTCTGGTGACTACACAGTTTGTTATAGTGGCAGTAATGATCACAATAATTTTAGTACAGGATCTTTAATACACAAGAAACTCAAAAAAATATTTTTTTAAATTTACTTTTTTTTATTTGTAGGAAATAGCACTATGAGGTTTCTATTAATTATTATGAGTTAGTTATTTTGACTTACCTCATTTTCTTTTCTTTTTTTTTATATATATATTCTGCAGACTATAGTTTTGTTATATTTATGTGACATTGTCGATGCATTCATACTGTTGTATTTGTGGTTGTTGGTCCTGCAGGTTGATTTCTGCTCCCACTGTTGGCTGACCGATGAACTTCCAAATCAATTCTTTTTTTTTTTTTTTTGCCAGGAATTTCAAAATTCATAGTTCTCTCACTATTCTTGTGGATGTAAATTTTCTCCCAAGTTTGAGTTCTTTAAATGTATTTAACTGTTTTAGTCATTTGGCCTTAGTTTTGATTCTGTGTTTTACTGACCATGCATGTGCAGCTACAGCAGACTTTTCTATTTCTCCATTTTTAACATTTCTAAGGTGTTCTTTCAATCTTGCATTCAGGTTTCTTTTTGTTTTTCCAATGTATATTTTTTCACAATCTTTACAATCAATTTGATAAATCCCTGATTTGTTGCCTTCATCAATCTTTTCATTTTTGTTGGTTTTAATTAATTTACTCAAACTGTAATCATTTTTCAATGCTAATTTGATGTTAAATTTGCTGACATTTTTTTTTGGAATTTATTAACTAGTAAAGGATGGTATGTAAATTTTCTGAATTTTTTACCAATTTCTTTATCTGTTTGAAGAGTACTTTCATTTATCACTTTTTTGTTTTTTGAATTTATTTATTTTCTTATGAATAATATTTTCCTCAAAACCATTCTCTTTTGCTATTTTTATTGTGTTTTTTCTCTATATTAAAATGTTCTCTGCTCATGGAAACGTTCACAAGTCTGTATGTTAACCCATTGAAGACACGTTTTAAGCGCCTGGTACATTCACTGGAAACCCATTTAAATCACCCCAGCGCTACTCCGGCTGCACTGGGTTTTAAATCAGAATACCCAGACCATGCGTACTGCATCCCAGAACTTATGAATTTCAGATAGTTTGTTTACCCCTGTTTTTTCTTGTAGTATTTTGTACTTTTAAGAATTGCAAAGGAATGTGGCTGCTTACAACCCTCTTTTGTGTAATTTAACCGTTATTTATTGTTAGTTTGAAGGCTGTGAAAGTTGACAAACCTTTCAAAAACCATCCTTTACTAACATTTCTTGGTCATTACATTTGGAGTAAACATGAATCATATGTTCTAACAGGAACTGTAAAAATAACAAGAATATACAATACAGTATATTATAAAAATAAATAAAACTAAATATATATAAAAGCATAGACCTATACATTATCAAATCATAGAAAGTTCTTACTACATATCTTCTCAAATTATCGATAATCTAAAAAAGCAATTTTTCTGTATTGTATTCTAGAATACATTTAGTCTTTATGAATTTCTTCTTGTTATCTGCCTTAACAATAGGCAAATTCAGTCTTCATGAAGATAGTAATGACAATGGGGTTAGATTAGTCACATTTGCCACATCAAAGAATCTCATTGTTAAGAGCACAACATTTCAGCATAAGGATATTCATAAATACACCTGGACGTCCCCAGATGGAGAAACTCGGAACCAGATAGATCATGTATTAGTGGATAAACGCTGGCACAGTAGCATCATTGATGTTAGACCAGCTAGAGGGACAGACTGCAATTCAGATCATCATCTGGTCAGAGTGAAAATCAGACAACGGCTATCGCTTATGAGAGGAACAAACGCTAAAGATGATTCTGTAAAATATGAATTAAAAAACTTGAAAAATGATGAAATGCGGCAAGAATACCAAATCAAAATTGCTAATAGATTTGAAGTACTGGAATCTTCAGATGACAATGTGGCAAACGAAGAAGAAACTGATATAAATAAAGAATGCGAGGCTATAAGAGATACTATTAAATTGTCAGCATCAGAAAGCATTGGTTGTTTAAAAAAGAGTCAAAACAAGAAATGGTTTGATGAGGAATGTGCCGACATTGTAAAGAAAAGAAAGCTAGCAAAAATGAAATGGTTACACGAGCCAAATGAGGTAAATTTAGAGCAATGGGGTAGTGTTAGACAGGAAACCACCAAGTTACTAAAGAGTAAAAAGAGGGAATATTTGAGAGAGAAGATTAATGATCTTGAAATGAATGCAAAAAATAGGAACATTAGAGAATTATATCAGGGAATTAGTATAGAGAAGAAAGGGTTCAGGCTAGAACAAACATAATTCGGAATGAAAATGGGGATATGATTGCAGATTCTAGGAGTATATTAAATAGATGGAAAAGTTACTTTAATCAGCTATTAAATGTACATACAGAACAGGACATTGAGGAGGATAAGTTACAGACAGCAGAAATGCTAGTCGCAGAACCAAGTTCATTAGAGGTTGAAATGGCGATTGAAAAATTGAAGATGTATAAAGCATCAGGTTCAGATGAGATCCCAGCAGAACTGATAAAATCAGGGGGAGAAAAATTGATGGACAAGATACATTGGTTGCTTAGTATGATTTGGGAAAAAGAAGCTCTTCCAGATGAATGGAAGGAATCAATTATCGTACCAATTTATAAGAAAGGAGATAAAACTGATTGCAACAACTACAGGGGCATCTCATACTTTCAACTTCGTACAAAATTCTAACAAATATATTAGTAAGCAGACTTACTCCCTATATTGACGACATTCTAGGAGATCATCAATGTGCATTTAGAAAAAACAGGTCTACAATAGATCAGATTTTTAGTATAAGACAGATTTTAGAAAAGAAATGGGAATATAATGGTACTGTACATCAACTGTATGTAGACTTCAAAAAAGCATATGATTCAATTAAGAGGGAGAAGTTATATAGTATCCTGCTGGAGTTCGGAATTCCTAAAAAGTTAGTTAGACTTATACGAATGTGTCTAAATGGCTCAAAGAGTAGGGTGCATGTAGGCAAACAGTTTTCAGACACTTTTGAAATCCAGAGTGGGTTGAAGCAAGGAGATGCACTATCTCCTCTACTATTTAATTTTGTACTAGAGCATGCCATTAACTCTTTAGAGAATGAGGAAGGCTTACAATTGAATGGTATTAATAAGCTGTTAGTTTATGCTGATGATGTAGTATTATTGGCCGATAGCGAGGAGATACTAAAGGCCAACACGCACACACTATTGAGTAACACTAAGAAATTGGGACTGGAAGTAAATATCAGTAAAACTAAATATATGGTCACACGTAGAAATTCAATATATAATGGAAATGGACAGCTAATGACAAATGAGGAAATTTTGAGGAAGTGGCTAATTCAAATACCTAGGAACAATAATCACAAATAGGAATGAGATGCACAAAGAAATTAAACATAGGCTCAATTCTGGAAATGCATGCTATTATGCATTGCAGAGACTTTTGATGTCCCAACTCCTTTCAAAAAACGTTAAGCTGAAAATGTATAAAACTATTATTCTACCAGTTATATTATATGGGTGCGAAACATGGACTCTTACTTTAAGGGAGGAAAGGAGATTACGAGAATAAAGTTCTTAGGAAAATTTTTGGACCAAAGAGAGATGAACAGACAGGTGAATGGAGAAGACTACATAACAATGAACTACATGGTCTTTATAGGAAGCCAGATATAATAAGAATAGTTAAGTCTCGTAGACTGCGATGGGCAAGACATGTTGCACGTATGGGGAATGAAAGACGTGCATGGAAGCTTCTTGTAGGAAAGCCAGAGGGAAAACGCCCGGTTGGTAGACCAAGAATGAGGTGGGAGAACAACATTAACTATGATTTGAGGGAAGTAAATTATACAGGAAATGATTGGAAAGCATTAGCTCAGGATAGGGATGTATGGAGAGCTTATGTCCATGCGGCCATGAACCTACGGGTTCGATAGTGCCAGTGAGTAAGTAAGTTAGTAAGTTATCTGCCTTTATTCTTCCATTGCTTCTTACTGGTGACAGTGATGTCGGCATTTTCGTGTTTGGATGATAATAATAAACGTATTTCCTATCTTTCCACTTCAATGCAGAAAGTCTCCGACTAGATAATGTTACCTGTCCTTTTTTTTTTTTAAATTTGATGTTCACTAAATCCATAGGTACGTATGTTTCTTCTGTTAGATTTTACTGTCCCTAATATGTCTCTCATCTATGGAGCTGTAAAAATAAATTAGGAGAACACAAGTTGTCTAATTGTAATGTGTAACCTTTGTCTAAAAACGGATTTGCTAATTTTAGGACTACACTCTCATTTACAGTAAAATCTGAATTTTCTGGTGCATCTCGTTCAGCATTTATTTGGATCATATCCTGAAGAGGTCTCGCACAATTTCTAATATTTTATTCCAAATCGCGCCGTTTTATTCCGATTAGAGATTTTGAACTGGGCGTAAGCCTGTCTACTTCGTAATTTCGTAAGAGATTTTTCAAGTGAAATGTCTTCACTTGGAACATACAAGGGCAGAAATGTTGTATTCAATTACTCCACACCAGGTCTAATTTTGTAAATTCTGTCATCTATAATTACGGACTCATTGTCTTTGAAGTGAAGAAACATTGAAATTAGGAATAAACTTTAGAAAGGCATAGTTTTGCTGTAAATGGGCATTTATAAAATTGGTCTATTGTTCCAGAATCATTTTATGTTAGGTTTTCTATCTTGACTTATAGTGCAAAATAGGCCTTCACTTCATCAGGGGTGTTTCTAAAAAAAGTTATATTACCAGCCATGATATTCGAAAAAAAACATTGAAACTACATATATATATATATTGCCGTAATAAGTATTTAAAAAGTATATTATTCTATAAATTACATCTATAATAAACTCTACAATATACTAGGCCTATATATATGCTTTTATATAAACCTGCAACAAATTTTACAGATGGCGAACAGAAAATTTTAATCACTAAAGACAGTCCCAACTTCTTATAGTGGTGGGTTTTAACACAATAACGAGTTTAGGTCGTGGTTGAGCTGTTTGTTCTTTCTACCTGCTAACAAGGGAGACTTGTTAAAAGTCTCCAATGGATTAAACTATTAAAGACTGCCTGTTTATGTGTAATATGGTTGAAACCTGTAGCTTTAATATAATTATCAATGTGTGTTTCTTTCCTGTAAATTCCAAATTATATTTTCCTTTTTCCTTCATTTCTCTTTAATTTAAGGTCTAAAAATGGTATTTCTCGGTTATTTGCAACTTCCATAGTAAATTTAATTGTTGTATTGTTGATATTCAAAAGTTTAACAGCATTTTCCAAGTGTTTTTGTTTGACTTTTGCTATAATATCGTCCACATACCTACTCAAAATTTAAAAATCAAAGAGTATGCTTTGATTATCTGACATTCAAAGTTTCCCGTAAACATAATCGCCAAAGAATGGTGATAGTGGATTTCCCATTGCAAGTCCCGTTCTTTGTCTGCAAGTGAAGAACATTTGATCTATGCATAATTTGATTAATTTCAAGTATTCTTCTCTGACGATTTTATTATTAATTTAACACTTCTCACTGAAGGATAAATTATATTCGAAGAGAAAAATTTTCGCCTAGACCGAGACTCGAACCCGGAAAGCCAAGGGTCCCGGGTTCGAGTCTCGGTCTAGGCGAAAAAAATGTTTCTCTTCAAATATATTCTTCTCTGCTTTCATCATCTATCTTGTTCTTCTTTAGCCATTTTTCCAAAATTACCATTGTTGTCTGTTGGAATTTTGTGAACAATGATATGACATCAAATGAGACGAATCTTTCTGAAGGTTCAATTTCTATATTTTCTCATTTTTCTATTAGCTGGTAAGAATATTTTTAAATAACACATTTAAATTATATTAAATTTTGCAGCAGTGGATGAGAGAATTTGTTGCTTGCGACTTAAAGGTAAATTTTTTCAGTACAACAATGATCTGTGTCCATGCACCCATAAATGGTAAAGATAAATCAACTAAAAATTAATTTTATGATTCTCTTGATAGAGTAAACCAAAGAGTCCCTAAGCACGATGTTGTGATAATCCTGGGAGATCTGAATGCACAGATAGGAAAAGATCAACCATCAACTAACATTGTAAAAATACAATACATGCAATCTCTAATGACAATGCGGATAGACTGTGCTTTTGCCGTTTCTAGAGATCTTGTCATCAGTAGTATAATGTTTCCTCATAAAAATATACATCTTCAGACTTGGAATCACCCTAATGGCATTTCACAATGATCACGTGATAAGTGCAAGACATGCGTCAGATATAATTGATGTTAGGAATCAATGCTGTGCTGACTGTTATGGATTTAGGCAGCATAGGCCATTTAAGCATCCAAAAAGCTACTTTTTTTGTGCACTGACACCTTTTTTTTATATTTAGCTCTAACCCTATAGTACCTAGGGCAATATGTTATATATGTTAATTAGAAAAGAAATGGGAATATAATGGTACTGTACATCAACTATATGTAGACTTCAAAAAAGCATATGATTCAATTAAGAGGGAGAAGTTATATAGATCCTGCTGGAGTTCGGAATTCCCAAAAAGTTAGTTAGACTTATACGAATGTGTCTAAATGGCTCAACGAGTAGGGTGCGTGTAGGCAAACAGTTTTCAGACACTTTTGAAATCCAGAATGGGTTGAAGCAAGGAGATGAACTATCTCCTCTACTATTTAATTTTGTACTAGAGCATGCCATTAAATCTTTAGAGAATAAGGAAGGCTTACAACTGAATGGTATTAATAAGCTGTTAGTTTATGCTGATGATGTGGTACTACTGGCCGATAGCGAGGAGATACTAAAGGCCAACACGCACACACTAATTGAGTAACACTAAGAAATTAGGACTGGAAGTAAATATCAGTAAAACTAAATATATGGTCACACGTAGAAATACATTATATAATGGAAATGGACAGCTAATGACAAATGAGGGAAATTTTGAGGAATTGGCTGAATTCAAATACCTAGGAACAATAATCACAAATAGGAATGAGATGCACAAAGAACTTAAACATAGGCTCAATTCTGGAAATGCATGTTATTATGCATTGCAGAGACTTTTGATTTCCCAACTCCTTTCAAAAAACGTTAAGCTGAAAATATATAAAACTATTGTTCTACCAGTTATATTATATGGGTGCGAAACATGGACTCTTACTTTAAGGGAGGAAAGGAGATTACGAGTATTTGAGAATAAAGTTCTTAGGAAAATTTTTGGACGAAAGAGAGATGAACAGACAGGTGAATGGAGAAGACTACATAACAATGAACTACATGGTCTTTATAGGAAGCCAGATATAATAAGAACAGTTAAGTCCCGTAGACTGCGATGGGCAGGACATGTTGCGCATATGGGGAATGAAAGACGTGCATGGAAAGCCAGAAGGAAAACGCCCAGTTGGTAGACCAAGAATGAGGTGGGAGAACAACATTAACTATGATTTGAGGGAAGTAGATTATACAGGAAATGATTGGAAAGCATTAGCTCAGGATAGGGATGTATGGAGAGCTTATGTCCGCGCGGCCATGAACCTACGGTTCGATAGTGCCAGTGAGTAAGTAAGTAAGTAAGTATGTTAATTGTCCCAGAAAAATTCTCTAAATGAAGGAAAAAACCCATTCAAATTGATCAAGTAGTTTGGAGACCATAAAGGACAGACAGCCTCACACTCATTTTTATATATAAAGACGACTTCATAACATCTTCAATAGAAGATGTAAGAAGCAGGAACACCAACAGAACATAATCTCCTGAAAGCAGTCTGAAAAATTGAATATCAGTGAATATCAAGTCATTGTCAAATACAAGATAATGGGATGGCTGACAGTCTTGAAAAAGAGGGTACAAAGATACATCAACATGTCATATCTGGTTTCGAGGTTTTTCAGTCAGCCAATGGAAGGAGAGAAGGACAGCTCTTCAAGACGACAGAACAACGGTCGTGACGATACTGAGGATGGAACAGAAACTATGTTCCGAAACTAGTTTATAATCAAATAAGAAGAACAATATGAGGTGAGTGATAAAAAATATTCTACCTTAATGTCATATCAACTCCCAATCACAAAATATGTGCACAAATGTGTGTGTTGTTATATGCCTGTGAATGTTGAGTCCTTGTAAAAGTGACAAAAAAAGTTGGATGCATCAGAAAAGTGGTTATGAAGGAGAAAAAATCAAAATATTAATAGCCCTTCATCTTTTCCTGTATCTTCAACTGTTAAGTTGTGAGATCACAAATTAAAAAAAAAATTGTCATGCAGAAACTATGTAAACTAAGCATATTCTTCAGAAGTTGAATTTATGGTCCTATTTTGCTGTTTACATTATATATATTTAATTTGTTAACCCTTAAATTAGAGAAAATCAATTTCTTATACCAGCTTATTTAAATGAATTGGACTGCAGTGAAAACAAACCATCCAGAATTGTAAGTTATTATCTATTGTATATTATTGTATAATTTGAAACAAATTTTATAATTTCCACTGGTTCATTTTTCAACCCCTTTATTAAAATTATTAAATAAATTAAATCAATGTGTCTTATAAGATACATTGCAAATTTAAGGGTTAATTAAATTGTATATCTCTCAGGGGTCCTCATCTAGGGGATATGTGGATGGCGACCACAAGGTGCCCAAGCTGAGCAAAACATTTCTTCCACTTACTTGTGTTTTGCACTCTTTTAACTTTACTATCTAACCTCTCTTGGTTAACTCTTGTTTTTTTCGACTCCGACGCTATTAGGGCATCCGAGGGCTAGGGAGTCTTTCCTTCTTCCATTTCTTCTTTTCTTTATTTTCTTTTCTTCTCCAGAAAAGCCTGACCAGAGGCTATAAGATGGCAGCCCCATCACTGGTCTTCCTTCCTTTGGCCAGCAACCAATCGAAGGGACTATTATTATGCTTTCAAGTCTTATACGAGAATTTCCCGGAAGGATCAAAACGCTGGAGGGAAAATTTTCTATAGGATCGTAACAGGCCTTGGCCTAATACTTGGAAGGAAGAAGAAGAAGAAGAAGAAGATACATTGCAGCAAAGAAAACACAGCAGCTGCTAGAGTGATTATTTGATTTCAGAAAAACCCCCGCTTCTAATCACCTGAATTTGAATATTTGGAGAATACCTTCCTTGTTTAATTTCAGTAGCATATACTGAGTTTTGTTATAAAACATCAAAAATCATTAGAGTAATTTTAAAAATTTTGTTTCATGTGAACTCCTACACCTGATGATCTGATTTTGGTGGCTAACAAACTCGACCTTATTTATTTTTAATCAATTGCTATAAGCCAAGATTGGTTTAAAAAATGCAGCACTAGAGTATTATATATATATATATATATATATATATATCTTCTTCTTCTTCCTTCCAAGTATTAGGCCAAGGCCTGTTACAATCGTATAGAAAATTTTCCCTCCAGCGTTTCATAGGACGGCCCAGTGATCTTCGTCCTCTTGGTATATAATTATAAACAGCTTTGGGGATCCAATTTGTACTCATTCTTTCAAGATGGTGTTTCCAATTTAGTTGGTACCATTTAATATATTCCAAGATTGGCATAGTCTTCAATTCTTTTAAGATATCGGTGTTCCTTTTCCGATCCCATCTGGTGTAACCTGCTGTTCTGTGCATGAATCTCATTTCACAAGCCGTTATTCTGCTTTCATGTTGTCTTTTTAGTGTCCATGCTTCACTACCATAGGTCAACACTGGTTTAGCCAAAGTGGTATATAAACGTAATCTGGTGTTTTTTTGTACAAGGGATGGTTTTATAACTTGATTAATAATTCCCAAACTTTTATTATAACTAGTAATTTTTTCAGGGATATCCTTTTCATCCCAGATAGAGAGATATTATCCAAGATATTTAAATTGATTAGTTCTCTCTAAAATTTTATTCTGGAGACAGATTTTACTTTGTATGGGGTCCTTCCCATGAAATGCCATAATTTTAGTTTTGTTAATTGATATTTCCATAATAAATTTGGCAGCTATTTTTTGTAAATTATAAAATGATCGTTGCAAATCATTTTCGGAAAGTGCCAGAAGAGGTAAATCATCTGCAAAAAGAATAGCATCGAGTTTGAGGTTCCTATTGATGGGTATATATCCTCATTGTGTTTTCCTCCATTCGTTTATTAATCTATTCATATATATAATAAAAAGCACCAGTGAAAGTCCACATCCCTTTCTTACTCCAGTGTTGATCTTTTTTCCAAAAAGATAGTTTGCCATCTTGTTTAACAGAAATTATATTATCTTTATAGATGTTGAAGATATTAGTAATATATTGTTTTGGAATGTTATCATCAGCTAAAATTTGTAATAATATATTTCTGTCTACTTTGTCAAAAGCCTTTATGAAGTCAACAAAGGCGATATGAGTTTCTATATTGAATTCCTTGTGCTTTTCTAATAGTAGTTTTAGAGTGAATCCATCTGTACAAGATCTACCCTTTCTGAATCCATTCTGCTCTTCTCCAATTATATTTTCATAATTTTTTTTTCAATTTATTCTTAACTATATTAGCATAAATTTTATATCCAGAGTTCAACAAGCTAATTCCATGATAGTCATCTTCGATTTGGTGACTTCCTTTTTTGAAGATTGGTATTACAATGGATTTGTTACAGCTTTGTGGCGGTTCTTGTCCTTCCCATATCATATTAAGGAGAATAAGAAATCAGTCTAAAAATTTTTTATTTGAAAATTTAAATAATTCTTGATTAATGTGGCCTTCTCCGGGAGCTTTGTTACTTTTTATTAATTTAACAACATCAGTTAATTCATCTATAAAAATTTGTTCCAAAGTAATATATATATAATAAATGTTTAAAGATTTTTTTTTTTTTGGTTGCAGTGTTAGTTTAGTCAGATCAACTTAAGACAAATAAAATGGAGATTTTGCCTAAGTAGGTGATATCTTTCTTCATGTATATGTTAGGCATGCCACCAATGTATGACAACCTCCAAAGATATCAACAGGAAGTACAAAATATTTTAACTTGAATGCGCCTATACGTGAATGCTCCCAAATGACAACCACCACTAGATTCTTTTCTTCTTTATCCTAAGGTATACCTGGGAAAGCTGAAGATAAAACAGAGAATTGTTTTGAAACATGTTCAAGAACAAATCAACATTAATATTGAGGTAAGATGTCCAGACCAAAAATAATATAATTATAATACATCACATACTGAATTTGTTGGAATGAGTTATGATTTTCTTTATGTATTAAAGAATTGTAGTTATTTCCTCACCCTACAAGTTTTCTTGTTAAAATAATATTTTATTTCAAACAATCTGTTTATTTCTGCACAATTTGGATTAAGTCCACCGCTGTGGTCTTGGGGCAATGTTGTTGCCAAGTATGCAGCAGGCCCGATTTGATACGTAATTGGGATAAGTTTCTTGGATTAGGTTTTTTCAGTTTTTTTCCTTATTTGTAAGACAATTGTCAGGAAACTTTAAGCCCCAAATAGTCCCCAACACTATTTGGCCATTATGCTCACCTTGTTTAGTATGAATGTGTGATTGAATGGTGTGTCTTGTCTTATAATGTTTGTGGTATCTCGGAGGTGGTTCTGCATTGAGCTGATCCTTAATTCGGGGAGGTCTTCTACGTTCTTATGTGGTTAAAAAAATATGCATATTAGCCAAAGTTTAAATATCCTCTTCCAACAGGTCATATCACTGTAAGGCTCATATGGCATGGGGCATGAAAAGTACCTAAAGGGGGGAGATTAAACTAAAAATAAAATAATTCAGATTTAAAGAAATCATTTATCATTCTGTATATTGATTTTAATTGTACCGTTAATTTAATTTGTACTGCATAAGATTCGATTCTAGTGCACTAGTGGTTTCATGATTGTCTCTGGTGTCTGGTTCCAGGGATACAAACACGGTCATGGTCAATAGGTTTTTCAGGGTGTAAAAAACTTGGGTATTGATTCATTGGTCCTATGTTGTAGATTTACGACATATCAAAGAACCTCAAGCTTAAAACAAAAATATTCTGAGAAAAATTTGTATCCTTTCATTCCCAGATTTTCTTAGCTTTTAAAGAACATATTTAAATAATAGCATCTTAGGAGCAAATTGAATTTGCCGCTTCCATTGTAGTAGCGATGCATAGTTTTCATTTTAACCACGAGATGGTACTGATCAATGTTGAATATACACAGCAGTTCAATATTGAGGTTAATGACTTTATGTTTATGTATCTCAGTATCACGAATTGAGTTGGAGCAGGAATTGATGTTGATGAAATCTAATTTTTACGAGAATGAAAAATTGCAATATGTGTTCCTAAAAGTAGTGTTACGTAATATAATTTGGTCAACTTGAAATAGAAATGTGAAAGAAGTCATAAGTCGTACATTAGCAGTGTGGCCAATACACCTGTATTATGTTTAGATAGAGCGAAACACTATAATATTTAGTATAACTTTTTATATCACATTACTGTAAGTAAGAATTATCACTATCTAAATGCTTTTATGGTGACATGATTAAATTAGAATTTATTATGCATTTATTTAATTTAGGAAGACGCATTATTTGGTATAAATTTATGTATATTGGTGAACTTGTTTAAATGGACAAAAACGGAAATGTCATATTTGGATAGCTAAAGTGTGAGATTACTTAAGGTTGTATGTAAAATTTAGTAGTGACGTGTGACGTAATTTATTATGAAATTCCTACGGTGACCAAAAGCGAATACAGTAGACCATTCGAGTATGGATATAGTAAAGTGTAGTGAAAGGAAAGCAGATAGTTAAAATACTGAATGAACTGCTAAGAAGTGGGCCAAGGGCGGAAACAGCTGTAATAATAAATCCTGATTTTTTTAGTAGGTAATTTTACTGCATGATTTATAATTACATATTTACTAGATATTAAAAAAATTAATGTTTGATAATTTTTGTTAAAAAAGTGTTAAAATATGTTTCTTTCAATGAGTGGGAGGAGAGATCTGATCCTTACCAAATAAGGAAAAGTACCTTTAAAACTATATTTATTATTAAATTTGTTGCAGAGTTTACAATAATGACAGATACAGATAAAGAAAATGTTAAAGCAGATTTAAAGAAGCGTTTAACACCTATGCAATATCATGTCACTCAAGAAAAAGGGACTGAAAGGTAATAGTAATATGAAGTCTTTTTGAAGTTTGTTTTGTACACAAATTATAATTGTTTTTACAATTTTTCGGGAAATGTTGTTTAAATTTGAGGTTAATTTCCATTAAATTAATCTGTAATAATTTAAGAGTTAAATGTTTAGAAAGCCAAGATAAATTGTTTTATTTTTAATTTCTTGCAGTTTTTAGGAAAAAAGTTCGCATAGATATTTTGTTATGAATAAATTGCTGAATAAAGTTAGAATGAGTTATTTTTATTAGCTTTCTTAGTTTAAAATTAAACTAATCTTAAAACTTAAGGTTCAAGTTTAGAATAATTTGATGTACTCGACTTGCGGCCATTAGCATGGACACTGCATGGGCAGCACGAGTATATGACTTGATGCTTGCAGTCACTTTTCCTGCTATCAGCTGCAGGTCGAATGAAACTCACTGTATTACCTATTTTCTATTCTACATTCTTGTAATATTGTTGCTCTACATACTTTTTCCATCTTTACAAACTTTTAGTGCTATTTTAAACTTTTGCATCAATATTTATAATATTTTTTTTACAATTATTAAATATTTAAATACTACTGTAAATTGTCACATCTCAAATTATTTTTTCGAAGTCCTACATAATTGTGCAAATTCTTAAAGAAACTTCTGCCAGATGGCAGATATGTCTGTAAAATTGAAATGACCAACATTTACAATTAATTCAAAATATATTTTAAGAAATGGATATTCACTCACTTCGTTTTGTTGGATTTGATGGAACAAATCCGTGTACATCAGGTTAGTTTACACTTCTTTAAATAATGTGCATGTATTATATTTGAAGTGAAAAATTATGCGCTCAGACCGGGGTTTGAACCCAGGACCTGCGCATGTAATTTATTTTGTTAGATCAGGAAGGGAGAAGTTGGTGTAAAACCATATCTTATAAATATGCTTGCGAAGGTTGGTCATACCAATTTCACACATGTATCTGCCATCTAGTGGAAGTTTTTTTAAGCATTCATACATATGCAGTACGATTCTGTACAGATTAGAAAAACTCATTGGTCAAATTAATCTAAACTTTTTCCAAACTTAAATATCATACAACAGTGTAAGAAGGCCCTTTGGCATATCAGGCAGCTGCTAGCCTCTCATCCACATGTACCATTTACATAGGTGGTCAGCATATCGGATTCCCTTACCATTTTAGGTGGTTTTGTCAAATGCTACTTTTTGTAGCTACCTAAATTTTTCATGATGAATGGGTGGGTAACTGCCCAAACTGGCAGAAATTTAATGAGAAAATATTTTTTTCAATTGGAGTCTGCGCTAAGGCATAATGCCTTAGACAGCTTGCTTTTGGCACAGGACTAAAATGTATAAAAATTAGTAAAAACAGGGTAAGAAAGATTAGTTCAATGACTTATTCTTAATAATAACTGATATTTTGGAGATTTAACATAGTCACATATTTACTGTAAATTTATAAAAGCAAAAACAATCAAATTATTGCTATAGAATATTATTAGCAGCCTGAGGAATATCTGTGTGTGTATGTGCATGCACAAGAAAAGCCAAGCTTTTAGATCCATGTTGATTTCTAAATATGAGAAAACCATGCATGGAAATTTTTACCACCACTTTAGTGGCATCCTGAATTGAGGAAACCACAAGAATCTTGAGTTGCTGATAAACTATATATACAGGAAGCCGTTAACAGGATGTTTGTAACATGTTATTACAAATAATAAATGTGGTCTGTTTTCAAATGTTATTACAAATACATGGGAATGACCAAGAATTGTAAAATATGAGAATAGAGATGATCAGGGTATAATAAGTAATATATTTTCTTAATATTTAAAGGAAGTGATACAATGAGGTTTATTTTAATTAATAGAGAGAATTTTTAACGACTCACCTCATAATTGTAGATTTCTTGAAGACAGTAGTTTTGATACACTACATATCATCATTAATTCCTTCTAACTGTTGAATCAGCGGTTGGTGATCCTGTAGGTTGATTTCTGATCCCTCTGTTTGCTGACTGATGAACGTCTTTCCCTGGGAGTTTCATAATTAATAATTTTCCGTTTTAAAAAAAAGAAAAGTCATGAATTTTGAAATTCCCGCAAAGGTTGTCAACAGGTTGATCTGTCTGATTCATCTGAGGCTTGGTTTGAGACTTGAAAGCAAATATAATTTTTTTCATCCAATGGGTCCAGAAAGGTATTATTTTGGGGTTCCACTAATGTAGCATTTCCTCTACATTAAGGTAATGTGGTTATACTGCCAGTACATGGTCCCCAGAGCCTCATTTGTAATAGCAGGTTGCACCACAAACAGATTGAGGATTAATTAATTAAATAATTAATAGTATTATGAAACCATCTTCAGTATAAAATATCACAAGATTGCGACTTTATATGGTTCTTGCAAAACTAGTATTAAGATATGGTAGTGAAGCATTAACAATACAAAGAAGAATCAAATGCCGAATAACAGCAAATGAGATGTGATTTATGCACCGTACAGCAGACTATACAAAGTGGGACCATAAAAGAAATGAAAAAATTATGGAAGAGTTGGGCGTAGAACCCATTCTCCATCATATACAAAACTACCAGAACAACTGGGAAGCCCATCTTCAACGAATGCCATCTCATAGAATTCCAAAAGCTATGCTTACCATCCTCAAGGCAAAAGATCACTGGGACTTCAAGAAAGTACTGGATGGATAATTCCTTTTTGATATCATAACAGGCCTATTACTTCCATGGATGATGATGAAATTCCCAAGGAAAGAGATTTAATTTGAAAGTTCATCAGTCAGCTAACAGAGGGAGCAGAAATCAACCTACAGGATCACCAAACACCGATTCAACAGTTAGAAAGAATTTATAATGATACATAGCATATTGAAACTATAGTTTTCTAGAAAAATTCAATTATGAGGTGAGTCGTTTAAAATTTTAACTCTCTATTAATTAAGTAATGTATTTATTTATTTAATTGGTCTAGGGGTTATGTTCCTTGCCTCTAGTCCTGAGTGTTATAGTTCAAACATGGTCAGAATCAATGGATTTTTAAGATTGAAAAAATCCAAGGAACAAAGTTAGAGTGACTTTTAAGATATGGGTCACAAGTCCAAAGGGCTCTTAAAAGAACCTCAAGTCTAAATTAGAGTCTCTGAGAATTTTTTTTTTTTAGCCTTTCCATCCAACTAATACCATAGATGCCTACGAGGTGTCTCTTTGAGGAGATGAGCTAACCACTTACCAATCACTAACATTTGTAGGGAAATAAGCATAACTAAATTAGTTTTGTAAAGTAACTTGATGCAAGGAAGCACTTTTTTTTGGGATGGAAAAATCCAAGGAACAAAGTCCCTTGGGAAGAATTTTAATCTGTGGGTTCCAAGTCTGAAGATTTTTGAGCTCATAAAAGAATATCAAGCCTAAATTAGAACCCCTGATCAAGATTTTTTGGCCTTTCCCATCCAAGTATTACCTTAGATTACTACCGGTAAGTATCTCTTTAAGGGGATAAGGTAGCCATTTGCCATTCGCTGTCACCTGTAGGGAAATAATAATGACTATTTAGCTTGGTAAATTAATTTCTGCAAAGGAGCACCCTTATGTGTATGTGTGCCCCAAGTGGAGATGTACAGGTACTGACATTTATTTTATTTGTGGGTCTTCAGACCTTCTGTTCCACTCAGCCTTACCTGGTTGGTTGTTAATGCTCAAGCATATTGGAGTTCTTCCATTTTGGCCTTGTTGCTTCACAGTAGTATGATGAGACATCTCATCTCTGGAGATGAGTCATATATCATATAACACCATCTGGTTTATTAAAATATGTAATGGACTCACCCCATGTCAACTTGGAACCACAAGACCTGCTGTCACTTCACCTTGATTCTTAAATACACATAACAGGACTTTAACCCTTGTCTAGTATTCTCCCTCTCTTTCTCTCTGTGCCAGGAGGTGCAAATATTTCAAAATCAGAGAACATTTACAGTTTACTTTCCAAATAGTTTAAAGTATGTCATACTAAATTCTACATGTATATTTCGATATATCTGTAAATATTTCCTTCAATATTAAATTATTTAATTTACTTAATTACTATTCTTTTTTCTTTTTTTTCATTATTTAGTTTGAATTTAAATAAAGATAAATTATATGTTGATATCCTTTGTTTCTTCTTCTTCTTCTTCTTCTTCTCCCTTTCAAGTATTAGGCCAAGGTCTATTACAATCTTATAGAAAATTTTCCCTCCAGCGTTTCATAGGATGGCCCAGAGATCTTCGTCCTCTTGGTATATAATTATAAACAGCTTTGGGGATCCGATTTGAACTCATTCTTTCAAGATGGTGTTTCCAATTTAGTTGGTACTATTTAATATATTCCAAAATTGGCGTAGTCTTCAATTCTTTTAAGATATCGGTGTTCCTTTTCCGATCCCATCTGGTGTAACCCACTGTTCTGCATATGAATCTCATTTCACAAGCCGTTATTCTGCTTTCATGTGTCCATGCTTCAGTACCATAGTCAACACTGGTTTAGCCAAAGTGTTATATAAACGTAATCTGGTGTTTTTTTTGTACAAGGGATGGTTTCATAACTTGATTAATAATTCCCAAACTTTTATTATAACTAGTAATTTTTTCAGGGATATCCTTTTCATCCCAGATAGAGAGATAATATGCAGGATATTTAAATTGATTAGTTCTCTCTAAAATTTTATTCTGGAGACAGATTTTACTTTGTATGGGGTCCTTCCCATGAAATGCCATAATTTTAGTTTTGTTAATTGATATTTCCATATTAAATTTGGCAGCTATTTTTTGTAAATTATAAATTGATCGTTGCAAATAATTTTCGGAAAGTGCCAGAAGAGCTAAATTATCTGCAAAAAGAATAGCATCAAGTTTGAGGTTCCTATTGATGGGTATATATCCCTAAATCTGTCTTAATACCGGCATATATTTTCTTAACCTAAATTAGTACCGTATTATAAGAACAAAGTATACATTTTACCCAGCCTTAACTAATGATTGCTATATTTTTTTTTATCATGACTCAAACCTGTAGCATTCTGGGCTGTTCTATGCCAGATATCAGTTTGTAAATCTTGCATTGAGCATTAGTACTAATAATATTGATAGTTATTGAATACTTACTGTATGACATTCTTGCTAGTACCTTGGTTGCAAGCATGTTCTTTCACATTTTTGGCTATAGCCAAATTGCCAACATGTTTATTTAGGTTAAGTAGGTTAGTTTGGGTTAGGTAGATTGGATTATTGAGTGAGTTGGAGAAAATGCTTTAACATCTCACCGCATAAAGTTTTGTGTCTTCACAATACCGGTTTCAAAAGTATAATTTTATTTCCATCTTCAATCAAACTCCAACTGTTGAAATTTCGCCGTTAACACCATCTTTTGAACTGCCATCTGGTTTCAATTTTATGAACTTGGAGATCAAATTATTCTCGTCAGGAATATAAAAATTCATGGCTTTATATTTATTTTTTCTGAATGTATATTTTTTCCCAAACTGGGAAAAGACATACATACAGTTTGGGAAAAGATATGCATTCAGAAGAATAAATATAAAGCCATGAATTTTTATATTCTCAGCGAGGATAATTTGATCTCCAAGTTCATAAAATCAGTACCAGATGGCAGTTCAGAAGATGGGATTAATGGTGAAATTTCGACAGTTGGAGTTTGACTGAAGATGAAAGTAAAATTATACTTTTGAAATCGGTATCATGAACTTTATGAGGTGAGATGTTAAAGCATTTTGTCCAACTCATTTATAAATGTAAATACCTCATAATGTTACCTCCCACTTTGATTTTTATTAGATTAGATTAAATTACTTAGGTACTCAACATTCTTCATTTTTTGTTAGGATGTTTTTCATAAGTTGGCTGTTCTGTTAAGGTAAAGGTAAATTTGGTGTAATTTAGAATATTCATACGTCAACTTCTCAGTCAAGTTGCAAGCATTTTCTGAATTTGTTTTGGGGGGGAAAAAAAAAATATATATATATATATATATATATGCCTGTATACACAAAACTAAAATTATGGCATTTCATGGGAAGGACCCCATAATGCCACAGACCTAAATGGTTCTTCGCCGACCTCCGGCTGCTGGCCTCACATCCACATATGTTAATCATAGAGGACAATCATCCAGCCAGTATAGGGATGACATGTGATTAGCAAGTCGGGTTCCCTAGTCGTTATAGCTGGTTTTCTCAATCTAGAGCTGCTACTTATTGTATCTACCCAAATTCCTCATGATGCTGGGTGGACACCAGTCCCATGCTGGTTGAAATTTCATGAAAAGCTTTGAATTTAAATTCATGTAAACTGATGTACTCGTTCCAATGGATCTGTGCCCCTGTAGTGCTGGCATCGATTTTAGAAAAGTACACGTCAGTACTCACACCATTTCACCACACTCCCCTCCCACTACGTCAAAAAATAGCCATCGTGTAGGGATATTGCCAAACTTCCCACAGTGTCATGGCTCTTGAATATTGAATAATGCAAGGTTGGAGTTGAGTTGACAACACTGAAGTGCAAGTGCAAGAGAGAGATAAAAAAGAAAGAGAGATAGAAATGCAGGAGGGAAATGATTTGCCGAGACAGAAAAGGAAGTATGCTTTAGTTTGCATATCTTATGGGGGCACAGATACATTGGACAGACAATACTTGACATAGAATCCCCACATTCTTACTGGAGGACTCTTACTATGAAATATTCTACTTAATAATTTTCTGTTTATTGAAGCGATGTTAATGTGAATGAAACACTATTTCAGAGCCTTTACAGGCAAGTATTACAAGACAACGGATGCTGGGACGTACACTTGTGTGGTGTGCAATGAAGAACTGTTTTCATCACAAACAAAGTTTGAGTCAGGTTGTGGGTGGCCAGCTTTCAATGATGTAATTGATCAAGGAAAAGTGAAACTTACAAAAGATACAACTCATGGTAAGTTACATAATAACATGTAAGTATGATGTAGAGAGCCATAGCCAGCTCGTAACTAACCATTCTTTAGCTGGCATTTACTAACTTTTACTTAAGAGTCAACATGTCAGAATTGTACATTTTATTGTATTCACTTAGTCCAATATTCCTTATATCTTAGATGCCAAGGTTTTACAGAGAGTCTTTCATTCCTTTTTATATAAGTACATCTTCCTGGCTTTTTTCTGTGTCATTTTCAGGTTCTTTAGATGTTCTTATGTCTTGCACCATAGCCGAGTGGTTAAGGCATTAAGGCCTTGGTGCAGAGCTACAGGACTTGTGCTGGTTCGAGTCTCCACAGGGGAAGAAATTTTCTCATGGAATTTTATCCAGTATGGGACCGGTGAGGAATTCGGATAGCTACAATAAGTAGCGACTCCAGGTTGAGAAGACCAGCTATAATGACTGGGGGACCCAATATGCTGACCACATGTCACCCCCACATTGGCTTATGATCGTCTACCTCTGTCATTAACACATGTGGATGTGAGGCCAGTAGCCAGCTGGTAGGCCAAGGACCTTCTAGACCTGTCGTGCTTGGATTTTTTTTTAGATGTTCCTATATGATATCTTTCCATATTTTTGTTGTGGTCTTTCTCTGGGTGTACTTTTACCTGGTCCATCTATTCTTGTTTATAGAGCATTTAGTCATGTGCATGTCATCCCCACAACTGTTTCAAGGGGTTGTTTCTTTCAACAATCATTCCTTATGGCAAAATTATACCATGTGCTTTCTGTTGCTGGTGCAAAACACATTCCATTTTAGAAGTAATTATAGAAACCATATCAGCTCAGAGCTGGTTTGACAGTTGAATGAAAACTGGCATTATTGTAAATGTATATCTTTTTTTCTGTCTTTCACTGTATGACCTTGAGCGGTAAAGTAAAACAAAATGCTATATAGTTATTCTATTTCCATTCATTGTGTTTATGTGACCAAACCATCTAATATGAGATACATACACACACACACACACATATATATATATATATATATAAGTAAAGTATTCCCACTACCGGCCTCAGGAGGCCCTTGGGGTAGTGGGAGGTTAAGGCTCTCACTTTTCCTGGACAATCGGCACTTGATGTCAGCCCTGTGTGACGGCTGCCTTTACCCCAGAACAAGCGTCTGGTACCCATTTCCGTTAGAGGCTGAGTCGACCCCAGGGCCAGTTTAAAAATCCTGACCCCACCGGGACTTGAACCCTTGACCTTCTGGCTTGTAGCGCAGTGTCTTAACCACTACACTACGACGTGCCCCACACACATATATATAAGACAGACGGTGGACAGAATCGAACTGTGAAATGTGTCATGTCACTACAAGATTGGCAGTCCACAGTTCCATCACAAGCCATGTTTGCAACAAGACATTTCATGAACCTAATGACAAGTGTATATGTGATTTGTGTTCAGAAAAGTGCGAAAGGTGCCATATTCTAAGTTGTAAAAAAAATAAGTTTCAAAAAATTTTCAACAAATTTAACATTAAATTAGCACCGAAAAATTATTACAGTTTGAATAAATTAATCAGAACCAACAAAAATGAAAAGATTGAAGACGGCAACAAATCAGGGATTTATCAAATTGATTGTAAAGATTGTGAAAAGATATACGTAGGGAAAACAAAAATGAATTTAAATACAAATTTTCAGGAGGGACAACCGCAAGACTGTAATTGTGTGGCATCGAGAATGTCGTGAGGTTTAGTGATGAAACCTAGGTCTGCATAAAAATCAAGAAATATGAGATGAGTCAAAAACACAACTCAAATATAATTAAATAATTTACATGGATTTATAAAAATGATTAACTCCAGAAATTTTGCCACTTTTATTTCTTAAACTCTTCCTCTTTCAGATCACTATGTAGTATACATCATGTAATTCTGTGCCGAGGCAGATGCTTTAGACTCTGTCATGTTGTAGAACTCTCAAGGGAACTGTCAACCATTGCATGCTGAAACCTACCTTGAAATTTCTCCCAGAGAAGCATTGTCATGTACCAAGACCGTGTCCAAAAAAAAATCTGCCACTTTTAACTGCAAGGTACAGAAATTGAAGCCAGAATCCAGCAATGGCAACCCATGGTACAGAGCAGGTGTACATCCCTGCATGAATGAAGTTAGACGGGATTATCCAGTCTGCCAATACAGGTGTTGTATTACTTCCATATAGTTTAAATGAGAGATTTGGCCCTGGAGTTTAGTGCTTTGCAATTAAAAACAGCAGTTTTCTTTTTTTTTTTTATTCAGCCTTTGTAAATCACAGCGCTTCTCTAGAAGAAATTGAAAGTATGGTTTCGGCATGTAATGGTTGACAGTTCCCTTGGTAGTATAATTATAAGCTTTTTATATCCTATTATACACTGTCAATAAAAACCCAAATCACCAAATTAAAAATTTAAGACTGTGTATAATACAGTTTTATCACCAAGAAGATCCTATTTATTAATATGTTTATATACTATTTAAATCTGAATTAATGACAGTTTTCTACAATTCTTACATGTTGACTTTTAAGATAATGTGTTAGCTTGTTTAAATAGTGTTTTCATATCTTTGCAAGAAAAGTGACACCACTTAAAATAGGTATTATAATACGTATGTATTATAGTGCCAAAACTTAGCCACTCACTCCACTTGTCATTCACATTCTCCTCATCATGGTCAAACAATAAATGTTTTTAATTTCTGCTTGCCAGTGTTGCTAGTTCTAAAATCTAACTCAAGTTGGCCAGTTCCTGTAGATATGCAATTTTTGCATGTTATTTCAATAAGACCAATACCGTTCAGAGCAATTAAATGTTATTTTTTAATTCAATGCCACCAGTTTGTTTTTTCGACATTTCTGGTATTCTCTCCTGGCATTGGTGTATTGTAACCCACATCTGAGGTTGGGGCACCTGGAAGGTGTGGTTATGCTGCTCTGATGATATGATGGGTGATGATGATGCACCAGGAGAGGCCTTAATCCTAAAATTAATTTAATTATGTGAATATGATAATGATGGCCAGATGACGTTCGGAGTCTGTTTGGGCCTTAAAATTTCCTGACATTATCTAACATTTAAATAT
The DNA here is from genome assembly GCA_030220185.1 of Diploptera punctata. Taxonomy (NCBI): domain Eukaryota; kingdom Metazoa; phylum Arthropoda; class Insecta; order Blattodea; family Blaberidae; genus Diploptera; species Diploptera punctata. The sequence goes on from JASPKZ010007842.1 coordinate 456,596, forward strand.
TATCCATCATGCTGGCTTAAGTGGTAGCATGCTTGCTTTCTGACTAGCAGGCTTGGGTTTGATACCCAACAGGGTTGAAAATTTTAATTTTAAATTAAATAAAAAAGTAAGGGTAACCACTGAAAAGTGGAGAGGTCCTCAAAAGTAAGTAAATAAAAAAAGTAAAGTGATCCCACAACAGGCCTCAGGAGGCCCTTCGGGTAGTAGGAGGTTAAGGCTCCCACTTTTTCTAGACAATCGGCACTTTATGTCAGCCGGGTTGTCAGCCCTGCGTGACGGCCGCCTTTACCCCCAGAACAAGCATCTGGTACTCATTTCCGTTAGAGGCTGAGTCAACCCCAGGGCCATAGTGCTGCCAGAGGGTTTGGGTCAGTTTAAAAATCCTGACCCCAACGGGACTTGAACCCTCGACCCTCCGGCTTGTAGCTCAATGCCTTAACCACTATGCTACGGCATGCCCCCTTAAATTAAATAAATTAGATTAATTTAATTGTAAAATGTATTTAAAATATTTAATCTCGGGACTAGGAGGGTAGTGGTATGCAATTTTTAATTGCTAGATTTTGCATCAGATTTCTTCAATAAATTGCAAATCCCTCTGCAGTACATATGTTGAGAAAGCATATGGTACTGTTGATAGCTATTCGTCCATTGGATGGGGACGCTAAGCTTTAACAGCCCTTTTGGTTCTTTTCAATAGGAATAGGTTACATTCCAACACTGGGTTTTACCTTTTTCCTTCTCTTCATCATCATCCCTCACACAACACAGTTTCACTACACAAACATATAAATATGCACTCATCGTACATTCCTCTCTTTACACAATACATGAATATATCATATATATAAAGTGGTTTGCCAAAGTGGTTCATAAATTGAAAATAGACCACAAATTAATGTCCAGTGCAAAATCTGAAGCATGAGAAGTGCAGTAGGTGGCTTTAGAAACACACACATATGTTAAGCAACTTTCTGGTATTTGAGTAATTTCATTAGATTGTTAGGGTGAGTTATTTTTAATTAGATGTTTGTTAAGAAGTAATACTATATGAGGCTTTATTTAAACAATCTAAATTAATCAGATTTTACACCTCACCTCATATTTTGTATCCTCTCCAGAACTAGTTTGAGCAACACTCTTTGTGAATTAAATTAATGTTTTTATTACCTCACCTCATATCCTTTTTCTTCTATACTGCAGTTTCGGAGCTTATCTCCATCGTCAGTAGCCTCTGGTCGACCGGTGTTATGTCGTTTCTTGGCGGTTTCCTTCTTATGTGAGAAGTAAGAAGGAAACCGCCAAGAAACGACGTAACACCGGTCGACCAGAGGCTACTGATGATGGAGATAAGCTCCGAAACTGCAGTTTAGAAGAAAAAGGATATGAGGTGAGGTAATAAAAACATTAATTTAATTCTTAAATTAAACCTCATAGTGTTCTTTCCCTATGAAAGTTAAATAAACACTCTTTGTGTTCAGGTAGTATTGGACAAAAAAATTAATAACTTCAGAAAAACACATGACAAACATAACAATAGAACTCACAGCCAACAAGATACACTTAAAGTTTGTAGCTGTGATATGACTTTAGATGTTAAAGCTTCTATAAAGAGCAATGCATTTTTTTTTCATTTTTCTTGCAAAGATGTGATTTTTAATTAATTACATTATCAAATTATTGTATATTAATTTATTTGTATTAAATAGTAAAATTTCTAAAGAGAATGTTATACTGGTTTTTAAGTTAGAGTTTTATTTGTGTGTTTTCTTAATAATTGATTGCAAATGAACTGTTATATCCTTTACTCATACTGTATGTAAGTTCATATTTTAGTTAAATGATGTTTTAAATTTTAAAAATGTTTCCATATTACACAACATGTACATAAAGTAAATTAATGAATCATTTTTTACATCTTACCTCATATTTTATGTTTCTTTAAACACGGGAACTAGTTTTCAAGAGAAGGATCTCTCTCATTTTCAACCGACATTATGACTACCGGATTTTCGTTGGAATCATTGGAATCTCCATCAATAACGTTGCCATCTGGTGTTGATTTGATGAACTTTGAGATGAGGTCACGTTCATCAGGAATCTCGAAATTCATGGATCTAAAATTGTATCTTTTCCCAAATTGTCAATTGTCAATTTTGAGATTCCTGATGAACGTGACTTCATCTCAAAGTTCATCAAATCAACACCAGATGGCAGTGTTATTGATGGAGATTCCAACGAAAATCCGGTAGTCATAATGTTGGTTGAAAATGAGAGAGATCCTTCTCTTGAAAACTAGTTCCCATGTTTAAAGAAACATAAAATATGAGGTAAGAAGTAAAAAATGACTCATTAATTTACGAATTAAGAACCTCATAATGTTATTTCCCACATTTAACTATGAATGTACATAAAGTCTATGACTGATTTCATCATTAATGATTACAAAAACTACTAGAAATAGTATCTTTGCTGTTTTCTGCATTTCAATATTGTTAACCCAAATAGATTGTTTCATTTGTGTTCACTGTTAAACAATGGTAGTTCCAGGGTATTCACATAATCAGATGTGCATACCCAAAAAAAAAAAAAATAATGTAATAAATATAGAACATTTTAGAACAATTTTTACAATATTATTGCCTTGTTTTTCTCCTATTTTGGTATTTCATTATGTGTACTGTAATTTTCTGAAAGATATTTTCACTTTCCAAACACTGTAACTATCTTACATATGCGAGTGTACCCTTGAAGTCTGAATGCTAATTGGTTCTTTTAGTAGTAGTTCCTGTCACTACTCTTGGAAGCATAGGGCCTTTGTAAAAGCACACCCTGAACTTTGTATTTTGTCAAATTCATATTAATCTTCTTCTTAGACTAGTTTTGGATCCTTCTTCAGTTCCATCATCAGTATTTTCACGACCATTGTCATGTTGTCTCTTATTGTTCAATTTCTGTAATTTGTGCTTTTGGAAGTATGTATTTTGTTGAGGATGCAACTAAACTTTCCCAAGATTTGCACATACTGTGTGAGGGTTGATGCTCTTTTAATTACTGTTTTTAATATGTCAGTTAATAATCATTATAAATACATTTTCAAAGAAAAATCAACTATTTATGCATTGTAAAAGTAAAAAAAAAAACTATAGCATGATAAGTCTGATGAATAAGGTCGGCTGAAGAGGTTGCTGTCATTGGTTAACAGAACGCAGTGGTAGGAGTGAGATGGTAGCATGACACATTTCCATAACCCTAGTTTCAGATTTCTTATATGGATTTTGCTATCTCTCACATCAAGTTTGGTTCTCAGTTGTCTTCACAAAGCTAAATGGAACCCATTCCAGACTCTATACTGAGAGAAACATTTCATAGATACAGCAAAAAATCAGACCAGGTACTCCTGGGATATCTGCTAGAATTCTACACCATAGAGGTGGTCATGATAAAATTGTAACTGTTTTATTTTTAGTTATTTCAAACCTAACAAATTTTGAAACTGATAATGCACACCCAAACAGAAAATGCAGAAACTCCCACTGATGTTAACATATCAGTAGTCTACAACCATATTGTTCTAAGTCCATTTTTTTAAAAGTCTTGTTATGAGATGAATGTCCCATGCCCATGGGCATTGTGAGAGTAAAACAAGAATTTTGTAGTTCAATTACTATCGATATCAATAAATGAAATATTGAATTTCTGATTTATTCTTACAATGCCTAAGGACATGGAATATTCACCTTATAACAAGAACTTTAAGAAATGGACTTAAAATAATTTAGTTTTATGCAAACATTTCTGAATCAGACAGAAAGAAAATAGAACAGCAGAAATGAAGCTTTTGTGATATTAAACAAGATTACACAATCATGTATAAAAAATACAATGAAGATATAAGAAATGTATTAGGGATATTTAGTCTTACAGACAACTTTGAAACATTAAGAAGTAATTGGTTCAAACACATTGAAAGAATGTCGCCAAGTAGAATTCCATACATTTTATTCATCTATAAATCTAAAGGGAAAATATATTGATCATCCCATAATGAGATGGAAGATTTCAATCTCTTGATGTAGATATAGATCAACAGCCTAATTACATTAGTAGTAGTATATGTCAATTCATCCCTCATGGAGATACAGGTGCTCCCCTAGCAAGAGTTTCTTTACCAAACTAATTTAGTTATGCTTATTTCCCTACAGATGTCAGTGAATGACATGTGGTTAGTATATTGCTTCAATGAGACATCTAGCAGGCAACTAATGTATTACTTGGATAGGGAATATTGGTTAAAAATTTTGCTCAAAAATTTACTCTTGAGGTTCTTTTACGAGCCCAAAAAATATCAGACTCGGGACCCATGACTTAAAAGTCCCTCCCGGAGGACTTGCACCTTTGATTTTTCTATCCTAAAAAATCCATCGACTCTGGTTGGGTTTGAACCTGCGATCTTTGGTAGGATGAGATACATGCGATTGACTCTTAACTTGTTTTCCCGTTTATATTTCACTTGAACCCTTGATCTCTTCCATCCTAATCTAAATTTCAGTGCTTGTCTTGGAATCCTTCTAGCATTCATCCTTTTATTATGGCCATACCATCTTATTCTCCTATTCTTTATTTCATCTGATATTTATTCAACTTCAAAATTTATCTTTCTCTACCGTATTCTCCCTCTTCTGGTTTTTCCAAATGTGCTTCTTAAAAACTTCATTTTGGTTCCTTAAATTCTACCTCGTATAAGACTTGAAAGCATAATAATAGTCCCTTCAATTGGTTGCTGGCCAAAGGAAGGCTTGTAAAATGAGATTCATGCACAAAACAGCGGGTTACACCAGATGGGATCGGAAAAGGAACACCGATATCTTTAAAGAATTGAAGACTATGCCAATTTTGGAATATATTAAACAGTACCAACTAAATTGGAAACAACCATCTTAAAAGAATGCGTTCAAATCGGATCGCCAAAGCTGTTTATAATTATATACCAAGAGGGCCGTCCTATGAAACGCTGGAGGGAAAATTTTCTATAGGATCGTAACAGGCCTTGGCCTAATACTTAGAAGGAAGAAGAAGAAGAAATTCTACCTAAAAGTCTCTTTGTTATTGTCCATATTTTGGCTCCATAAATTAATATAAGTTCAAAATATGTTTTATACTTTTTTTAACAATTCAAGAATATATCCTTTATCCTTCTTCTTCTTCATTTTGTGTAATAATCCTTAGAGATTGACCATAGCCTCCATAATTATTGATGCCCATACAGCTCTTTCTACGGCTTTCTGGCTCAATCTTGTCACTCCTAATTTTTCTGAGCTCATCCTCAACACCATCCAGCCATCTTAATCTGATCATCCTCTTTGTCTCCTTCCTTCTTTCTCATCACATGCCCCAGCTATTCCAATCTGTGAGCTTTAATAGACAGATCATCGGTTGATTAATGTCTTTGACATTGTTCGATCCCTAATAGCCAATTTTGTCGGTCCATCCAATCTCCTGGTTGTAGATGTTTCTCCTTCATGTATAAATATATTCCCTGACTCCAGGAGGTTTAATAACTGTTACAATATTTAGTGAATTATATTTATTTTCTTTCTCGTCATTTATTCTAATTCTCCATCTTCCATTCTCGCATACGAGTATATATATCCTTTATATTAATTAAATTTGTAGGCATCTTCATGATGCAAGTGGTTAGACATTTTTCCTCCACCTCTGGATCCCAAGTTCACCATCTCGGCCACTCCATGTGGATTCATGGTGAATGGATCAGAATCGGGACAGATTTTTTTTGGAGTTTTCACATTTTCCCTACTAAAAACTTCATTCCACCACTTTTTCATACACAAGTAATCCATTTTATTTTATTTTATTTTATCTGCCTCTGTGACGGTGCAACAGACCTGGGCAGCTGACATTTATATTTATCGCAGACCTTCAGTAATAGTGGTTTCATCTCATCTGATCCCTCAACATAAGTAGAGGATTTACTTTTACTAGAGGTAGCAATTTGAAGTTTTCTGCAGTGTAACTGTTAACTCATTTGTGATCATTTCATCATGGATTCCTCTAACTGAGTGGATTATTTAATGGCAGATATGTCACCGTCAGTTGTAAAAGTTACCACTATTGTCACACTTCTTGTGCTCCCTATCTCTCAGTTTAACATTTAAACTTAAAAAATACATTTATGCACTCAGTTGTGTGTTCCAGTATTATACATAACTTAAACTGGGACATGGTCCCCATGGGGTAAGAAATGTTCTCATTGAATTTTGGCCAGTATGGACTATTGCCCACCTAGCTTCGTGAGGAATTGAGTAGCTACAATAAGTAACTGTCGGCCGCAGTGGACTATTGGTTATGTTCCTTGCCTCTAGTCCCGAGGATCGCAGGTTCAAACCTGGCCAGGGTCAGTCAATTTTTTAGAAAGAAAAAATCCAAGGAGCATGTCCTCCAGGAGGGACTTTAAAGCATAGGTCATGAGTCTGAAGATTTTCAGGCTCGTAAAAGAACCTTAAGCCTGAATAAAAATGTCTCTAAGCAAAATTTACCAACCTTCATCATCCTGGTAATACCTTAGTTGTCTACTAGATACCTTCATTTACAATTCAATTGGGTCACTTTTAAAAGTATATATATATATATATATATATATGTTGCATATTTTTGCGGATATAAGTATGAATAAGAAAGTTTTCTTGGGTTTTCTGCATCATGGATTCAAGTTTGGCCTCTGGCCACTGATTCTGACATTTCAGCATGATCCCACATGCCATTATCAAGGAATGATAAGTTTGAGTTACAGGTTTAAGTCTTATATAATTAGACATATAGAGTTTTTGCTGTGGTCTGTTTCCGAAGCCATATACCATCCAAGATTTAGTTCTTGTGTAGTTAAACACCTTCAGTTTGCAGTGTGGTCCATTTTAGAAGCCATACACCCATCCAAGCATCAACCACACTCCATGTTGCCCAGCAAAGATATGAAGAGAAACACGGTTGGGCAACATGGAGTGTGGTCGATGCTTGGATGGGTGTACAGCTTCCAAAAACGGACCACACTGAAAACTAAAGGTGTTTAACTACATAAGAACTAAACCTTGGATGGTATATGGCTTCGGAAACGGACCACAGCGAAAAGTCTACATGTGTAATTATATAAGACCTAAACCTGTAACTCGTACTTATCATTCCTTGATAATGGCATGTGGGATCATGCTGGAACGTTGGAATTAGTGGCCAGAGGCCAAACTTGAATCCATGATGCAGAAAACCCAAGAAAACTTTATTCATATATATATATATATATATATATATATATATATATTTACATATAACATCATAATAATAGCTTTACAGCTAATTATACTAGTAGTAATAATCCCACCATAAAGTCTTTGTAAATCAGAAGTGTCACAATTGCATTGTGAATGAAGGTTCATGTTATGGAGAAAAGAAGGTTTTATATATATATATATATATATATAAGAGAGAAAATTTTCTTTTTGAGCTAGGAAGTCTGGACAGCATAATGGTCAGTGCACTGGTGCATGAAGCCAGAGATCTTGGGTCCAATACCTGGCTCAGGCAAAAACTTTTCTCTTCAAAAAATAAAGATTTATCGTTCGGTATGAGTGTAGAAATTTACAGATAACATAATAATTTTTTATGTTAAAAAATTGTTTTAATTTCAATAAACTCTTTCAGTTAGTAATTGCAATCCAGAAAACAGGAAGTTGCTATCTCTATTAGTTTTGTAGTTGTTATTGAATGAAATCTGTCAAGACATTTATGTATATGTGTATAATTTATATTATAAGAAAGGATATAGCATGTTCATGTAAGTTTTGTATGCAGTTGTGTCAACTAAATAATCCTATTTCTCCTTCACAATTAGAGACATCTTCTGAATTGAATATACAAATGTTTTAAAAATAAAAGATTTATTCAGTATATGATTGACAAAAGAGGGATTCATTTTAAACAAATACCGAAAGAATATAGGTAATTTGGATATAATGCTGTGGAAAGTGTGTTCCTTTATAAAATTACAGTATTAATAATATTTTAGTAATTTAAAAAAAGTATTACAGTATTAATAATATTTTAGTAATTTAAAATAGATAATATATTGTGCAACTCCCTGCATAGAACATTTCTGCTAACATCTTGTGTCAGTTTTGTAGAAAAATAGGAGCCTTAAGCTCTTACTACCCTAAGGACCTCCAAGGTCTGGGAGTATTTAAAAAAAATACAAAATGCTAATTCTTCTAATTGTACTACAGTATATGGATTCAAAACATGATCTCTTAATGTAAGAGAAAGAAAAGATTGAGTATTTGAAAATAAAGTTTAAAAAAAGTACTAAATAGAAATGAATAGGGAAAACTAGTTAACATTGTGCTAAATGATGTTTATGGGAAACCAGATGTCATAAGAATGATTAAATCTTGTAGACTGCAATGGACAGGACATACTAACACAAATGGGGAATGAGAGAGGGGCATGGAAACTTTTTATTATAGAAAATCCAAAAGGAAAGCATCCAGTAATAGGCCAAGAATGAAGCGAGAGATTAACATTAACAATGATTTGAGAGAGATAAATATACAGGAAATTATTGAAAAACATCAACTCAGGTTAAGGTTGTATGGAGAGCCTATGTCTAGATGGGCATAAACTTCTAGTTTCAATAGTGTCACGGAATTATTTAGTTAGCTACCTGTACTGTAGTACTCTTTCTCTAACTGTAGTCACATTCCAATATATTACAGTTGCACTACAACACAAGGGTGAAGCATGTCCCTCATACAACAGGTTCTACTGTATTTGAGATGTTTATATGTAAATCTATACACATTCATGCTAAACAATAAAACATTTTTTGAATAAAAACATTTTTGCCTGAACTGGGAACTGAACCCAAGACTTTGCTAGGAAGCATAGATAGCATAATGGTCACTGTATGGTGCTTAAAGCCAGAGGTCTTGGTTTCAATTCCCGGTTCAAGCAAAAATGTTTCTATTTTAGAAAGAAAAATTAATGCTCAATCCGGGACTCGAACCCCGGATCTCTGACTCTGTGATCAGTATGATACCAGTGATGCATAGAGTCGGAGATCAAGGATTCGAGTTCCAGTTTGAGCATTAATTTCTCTTTCTAAAATAAAACTATGTCCAATTCTGAAAAATATTAATTTTAAAATATAACATAAAAAATTTTCTCTTAAAAAAATGATTAATTGTGCAGTATGAGTGTACAAGTTTGCATATAGCATCATAATAACTTTACAGCTATAATACTAATATTAATAATCCCATTATAAAGTCTTCTTTAAGATTCACTCTGCGGGAAAAAAGTGTTACCATACGAAACAAAAATTTCTGTTTGAGCTAGAAAGTTTTATAGCATAATGGTCAGTGTATAAAGCTACAGATCTTGGTTTAATTCCTGGTTCAGGGGGAAAAAAAAATCAAAAAATAAATTTGAAATAAATACAGTAAATCATTTTTTTGAAAAGAAAATGTTTTGCCTAAACCGGGAATTAAACCAAGATCTGTGTCATTATGCACCAGTATGAAGTTGTCTCTAAATCCTATATTTACTTCCCTCTCTGCATGAACCTTTCCAGCTTTTTAGTTCCACTTTGCAAGTTCAGCTTGTTAGTCGTGTTATTTATAACAACAACTGGTAATTTAACATGTTTTTCTTGATTCATTAATGACATTTTTATTAAAAATACATTTTTCTCTTTTTTGCAATAATATTCTTCTAATTTTAAAGTATTGGATATTTATATCTCTGATTTTCATTGAAGTCATCTTCTGGGATAAATGGCTATGCTCTAGTTTCAGTAACACTCAAAATTTAGTCTACTGCTACAAGAGACTGTGCTTGGCCTATGTGAACTTCTCGGCTGTTGGCTACAGACTGATTGAACACCTGAAACGTTCACTCCATTTATAGTATGTTCACCAGTGGAGTCATTCTCTAGAAAAAAAGGTTAAAACTTTAAAACACATACTTCAGATTTGTCATTCTCAATAAGTAAGATTTCTTTTAAAACATTTTGTAGGTCTTTCAGAACATGTTCCATCATCAGCTGTTAAAACAGTACTAGTATGAGGCCTATAAGGTGTTTTAAAAGAAATATTACTGACAAGGGAACTGTCAACCATTCCATGCCAAAACCTACCTTCAAATTTCTCCCGGATAAGCAAACTTTCCTTTAATATTGTTGTTATTAATTAATTTTTAAGTTGAGTTAATATTAATTTGTGATATTCCAAGGCCGTTTCCAAAAAAAACTATCTGCCACTTTTAACTGCAAGGCACTAAAATCCAGTGCCAAATCTTCCATTTAAACTACAGGGAAGTAATAAACTCCTGACTTGGTAGATTGGATAACCCTTACAACCTGCTCTCTACACCACGTCCTGCCTCACCCCACTACTCTTCTCAAGGAGGGACGTCCATCTACTTTGCAAGGTGGGTTGCCATTGTTGAATTCTGGTTTTGGTTTATTTGCCTTACAGTTAAAAACAGATATTTTTTTGGACATCGAGTTGGTGCATCATAATACTTCTCTGGGAGAAATTTCATGGTAGGTTTCGGCATATATTGGTTCGCTTGTTAGTTGAGGATGACTGAGTTCTCAGGCATTTGTTTTACTGTTTTAATATTTTGTATAGTGACCTCAACATGATTTCATAATTAATTTTAAAAGCATTGATTGTCTAGACTGTCCAGGAAAATGAATTATTTTCTGATTGGCTTTCAATATTCTGAATATGTCTGTAGTGGAATTAGTGCATCTTTTAACTTCTGACAGTTACAACTTGAGTATATACAAGGTTGTCACTCATACATAGTGTGATGATGGGAGAGGGAGCATCACCTCATCAGAATTTGTAATTTAGATGCAGTAATATCTCTTCATGAATAGTAAAAATTTACATAATCACTAACAATTATATGAGAGACACTCACTAATTAACTGAATACTAATATTTACAGGTAGTTCAATGTAGTTAGACACTTGCTCTCTACCTGTAGATCCCAAATTTGTATCTCAGTCACAATGTTGGGTTTGTGAAGTATGAATTAAAGCCAGGGTATGTTTTTCTCAAGGTTTCAAAGAGGGGAAAAAAAAAAAAACTTAATTCCAAGAAATGTAATATTGAAATTAATATACACAGTACAACTAAAGAGAGAAAATTTATGCCTGAACTAAAATTTGAACCCATGCCCTCCAGCTTTGCTTGGTGACATTCTTCCTTTGTGCTACCCAGGCATCTGTGTTCCACCATGCAAAGCTGGAGATCCTGGGTTCAAGTCCTAATTCAAGCATACATTTTTCTATGTTTTTATTATTCATTTCATACATCTCAATAGTGGATAAATCATATTTGAAGAGAAAAAATATGTGCTCTAGCCCAGTCTGAGCATATAATTTTTCTCTTCAAATATGATACATTTTTCTCTTCAGTTGTATTAATTATTTTTTTTTAGAGGAATTAAACCCAATGGGTACAACATGGACACTACATACGCCCAGTCCCAAGATTGAGATTTTAAAAATCCCTTACCCCGCCAGGAATCGAACCTGGGTCGCCGGAGTGGAAGATAGGGACTCTACTGACTATGCCACAGCGAAAGACTATATTAATTATTGCATGTGGATTGCAAGCCTGAGTACTTAAATTTCAATAATAATAATAATAATAATAATAATAATAATAATCACAATAATAATAACAATAATAATAATAATAATATTGCTTTATTTAAGCTGGCAGAGCTAGGACCATAAGGCCTTCTCTTCCATTTAACCAGCAAATAATAAAATAATACAACATTTTATACAGTTATTACAATTTTAAAATATTATTAAAATATAAATTAAACAATGCATAATGTGAATGTAACACTATTAACACTAACAAAACATAGAATAAATTATAATAAAGTAAGAAAAGTTTCTTAGATGAATATTTATAGGTACATGCAAAATGCTGAATATAGCTGTTATATAGGTAGTATTTTCATTGTGTGGAACCTAAGATAACAGTTAATTTAGATTTAAGTAATGATAGTCCCTGACATAACTAGAAAGTGAGTTCCAAGTCATAGATATTGTGAAAGATTCAGAGTATAAATATGTCCTATGTTGTAGTATGAACAGTAAAGTAGTATTTTGTGATATTGTGCCTAAATTATGTCATAAATTTGAAAATCCATTGATAAATAACTTGGTAAATGTATGTGCAGTATTTGGATTTACGAAACATGCAAATGTAGAGTTTTTTGGTCATTTAGTTGTACCCATGGTAAGCTCTAAAATGGAGACAATCAGGATTGCTGTTCATATGCAGTAGTTAACACAAATAAAAATAACTTTTTTTGTGTAATCTGAGATTTGAACAGCAAGCCTGAGTACATTAAATTCAATATTATGTTTGTAATTATATGATTTGGTACGAAATAAATATCTTCATAATGTCTTGATAATAGAAGAGGTCCTGTTATAATGGGAATAGAATTTCAATAGTAGTGTTATATGGGAATTTCAAATAGAGAAAAATTCATGTCTGCTCCTGGATTGCCTAAGTAGCACAATGGTTAGCGTGCCATCGTGGTCTTGGGTTCAAATCCTGGTTCAGTCTCCTGCATTCCGAAGGAAACTTTAACAAGATATATACTCATTTTTGTGCTTAGCAGCTTTTTAGGAAGCCAAATAATTTTTTATGGGGGTTCAAAAAAAATTTGGGACTTCTATGGGGTCCTCAATTAAGATTTTGACAATTTTAATTTAATTTTGTTTAATGAGTTCACAGGGGTCAAAATAACAAATTTTCAAGGAACAAAAGAATTTGATTTTTTTAAGGGGAGCATTTAAGGTATGTAAGGTATCATATGTGATACCTTTGGTCTCAACCAAGTTTATGCTCTTTTATTGATGCTGCCATCTAAAGACTGCTGTTGGAAACAAAAATGAGCTAGAAGCTCTGAAGATATCAAATATGATACCACCGATCATAGTGAGTTGGAGTTGTTCCCGAAGTGAGAAAAAATTAAACGCTAGAGGTATCATATAGATAGAAACAATGGTTTCAAAAGCATTTGGCGAGAGGGAATTACAACGAATATAAGAGAAAAATTTGCATCTAGATTGCAACTCGCCTCAGTAGCTCAGTTGGTAGAGCATTTGGCCCGGCAAGCCAAAGGTCCCGGGTTCGAGTCTCTGTCTAGGCAAAAAAATTTCTCTTCAAATATAATCATATATGATACCTAGGGACACAGGAGATTAGGCAAAAAAAAACATTTTAGTTATATTGATTTCAAAACTCTTCTCCATACTCATGTCATCCATTTTGTTTCATTTAATTTCATCTGCCCCTATGATGGTGACATCCTCGTATATCATAGATCGTCATTAATAGGGACTTCATTTCATCTCATCACACTACCTGGCATTTTGCTAGATTGAGTAGTGGCTTTAATTGTATTGATATTTACAGTGACTATTTAACTCATGCCACAAATGCTAGTCAATTATCAATCACGTTTCAATGAATGTTGTTTTACAACCAATGACAGTCGTGTTTCACCTCGCTCTTTATCGATTTATCTTTATCAACTCCTGCTTTTGTGATAAAGAAAGCGCCTCCTTTTTAATGTTCTGAACAGGTCAAAGTATTATTTTGCTCCAACAATACATTGAATATAGCAAATAATGAAAAGATTCCTTGATTTTACTGAGTTGTTTACTAAAAAAATAAATGAATAACCTGTAATGTTGATTATGATGTATAGTTTGATGTGTTTCATTATTTCTCCACTTGGGTGAACTCTTACAATATTGCGTTCTTATTTGGCAATAAATATGATCAAGCAGCAGTGAATGAACATAACCTCACATTTCTGATTTGTTTTTAAACATCGCTGTTTACATTAAATATATAAATATTTTAAAATAAATATAGTTAAACAATGATTTGTGAGTAAACAGCTTAATTTTATTTGTTAAATAGTCCTAACAAATGCCACTCTTGATTTCCAAATTCTCTAGATAAATTCACTCCTCACTTCGTGAGTTGTGAATTTATCGATAATTTGGAAATCACTCGTGGCATTACTTATGAAAATTAAAACTAAATGCAGTTAATACAATCTGATGTAATTCTGATAGGTTGTGTTTTGGAGAACTCACAACATTTCAAAATATTTTGCAGGAATATCTGAGATTTTGGGGAGGAGAGTAAGGGGTGACCATGCAGTGATTGGCTGTTGTCAAGGTTGAATGAATTTATATGACAACACAGACGTACAATTTTTAATTGCTAAACTGTCAGAAAATTCAAAGATCCACTAATTGCATTGTATTGCAGCAGTAGATGAAACTTGAGTGTTACTGAAACTAGAATGCAGCAATTTAACCTGGAAGACAATTTCAACAAGAATCAAGATACATCCTACAGACTTATATTTAACTATAATCCAATCAGCATAACTTTGGTCCATAAAGAGCAACATTGGCAATTTGCACTATTACTCGATATTTTAACTTTTTTTTCTGCAGATTGAATTTGTTGTAAGGCAACATAGATTTGTTTGCCATTAGGTAGATAATATAAATACTGCTTGTATACATTTTGTGTAAATTAATTAATTATACCAAAGAAAGTTATCTGATTATGAAGGAATTACAGAGAAGCTCCATGATTTAATATTTCAAGGAAGTAATACTTATGAGGTTTATTTTAGATAATATGGGTTAGATATGCACTACTCACCTCATATTTGTGGAGAAATAATATGAGGTGAGTAGTGCATATCTAATTCGTATCATCTAAGTTCTATGGTATTAAGGAATTCATGGCCGTAAAAGAAAATATGTGCTTTATCAGTTTGATAGCCTTAGAACCATGTTGTTCTAAGTATTATTTTTTTAAAGTCTTCTTATGAGGTGAAAAGCCCATGTCCACGGGCTTTGTGAGAATAAAAGAGTAATACGACATTTTGATTAGTAATACTATTAACCAACTCACTGACACTCGAACCTGTAGGTTCATGGCCATGCAGACATAAGCTGTCCTTATACCCCTACACTGAGTTAATGTTTTCCAATCATCCTCTGTATGATCTCCTTTCCTTAAATCAAGGTTAATGTTATTATCGCACCTGATTCTTGGCCTACCTATTGGGCACTTTCCCTCTAGTTTTCCTACAAGAGTTTCCGTGCCTCTCTTTCATTCTGCATTTGTGCCATATGTCCTGCCAATAGCAGTCTATGAGACTTAACTGTTCTGGTACATATGACTTCCTATAGATCACTGTTAAGCAGTCATCTCCATTCATCTGTTCATTGATTTCTTCAGTTTAATATTTTTTTAGAGAACTTGTTACAATGAGGTCCCTGTAATACATAACAGCATGAATTTCTGAAATCGAGCCTATTTTTAGTTTCTTTGTTCACCTCATTCCTGTTTGTAATTATTGTTTCTAGGTATTTAAATTTAGCCACTTTTTTCAAAATTTCCCTCATTTGTCATTAACTGTCCATAATGTTTTACTATTCGTATGTGTGACATAATGTATTACTATGTGTGACTATATATTTACTTTTATTGATGACTGCTTCCAGCTCCAATTTCATAGTTTACTCAATAGAATCAACACTAGTAAAATTCATATCAAATTCCGTTGAGGTGAAGTCATATGATGAAAGTTAAAAATTAAATTGTACCTGTTGGTGCCGTCGTCCTCAACTTTGTTAAAATATTGTATATAAAATTAACTGGAGCACTTTCGGAAGTTATCTTCCATCTTCCGCAGGTTAAGTTTCCACTACTCGTTGTGTACGGTGATGTATACTTCAATAGAATGTGCATATTTTATCTCCTTTCTTATAGATTGGTATGATAATCCATTCTTTCCATTCATTTAGAAGAGCCTCTTTTCTAAATCTTACTAAGAAACAGACATATCTTTTCCATCAATTTTTCTCCCCATGATTTTATCAGTTTGTTGGGATCTCATCTGAACCTGATGCTTTATATATTTTTAATTTTTCTGTTTCCATTTCAATCTCTAATGCACTTGGTTCTGTGACTAACATTTCTGCTGTCTATAATTCATCCTGTTCTGCATGTAAATTTAATAGCTGATTAAGATAATTTTTCCATTTGTTTAATATACTTATATAATTAGAGTATGTTAAAATTTTACTTAAAATATTTCAGCCTTTTTTTTTTACTTTGTGTGGAATCTGCAATCATATCCCCATTTTCATTCCTAAATATGTTTGTTCTGTCCTGAAACCCTTTCCTCTCTATCCTAATTCCCAGATATAATTCTCTGATGTTCCTCCTTTTGCATTCATTTCATGATCATTAATCTTCTCTCTCAAATATTCCTTCTTTTTATTCTTTAATAACCTTGTGGTTTCCTGTCTGATGTTATTCAATTGTTCTAAATTTACTTCATTTATATTTAAATTAATATTGGGAAGTAAACATTATGAGGTATATCATTAATAGTGAGTGCAGAACATATTTTTAACGACTCATATGAGTCGTTAAAAATATGTTCTCCACTCACTATTAATTACTTCATTTAACTTGTGTAACCAATTCATTTTTACTAGTTTTCTTTTCTTTACAATGTCGACACATTCCCCATCAAACCATTTCTTGTTTTATCTCTTTTATAAGTAATCTACACTTTTTGATGCTATGAATTTAATAGTATCTCTTATAAATAATCTCCCATTCTTTATTTATATCAATTTGTTCTTCGGTTGCCACATTTTGATCTGAAGACTCCAGTATTTCAAATCTATTAGCAATTTTGATCTGGTATTCTTACTGCAGTTCATCATTAGTAATCAAAATATTGAATTCTTGTTTTATTCTCACAATGCCTTGGACATAGGACATTCACCTCATAATAAGAATTTTAACAAATAGACATAGAGGAATATGGTTGTAGACCATGGAATTGTTAAATTTGTGTATATTTGTTTCCAGTATTAAAGGCAGGTACATGGTGTAAATTATTAATCACTCAACCTCCACCTCTGAGACCCAAGTTTGCACCTCACTCACTCCATATAGCGAACTTTTTGGAGCCAGGGAACTTTTTCTCAGGATTCTCCCATTTTGCCCTGCAACCACTTTTCCATAATTATCTTATCCCTTTCATTTCATTTAATTTGTTTCTGTGATGATGCTACAAGCTTGGTCGATTGGCATCCATATATGTAACAGACTTTCAATAATAGGAGCTTCATCTCATCTCATCCCTCGACCTGTCATTATGTGAACACATGTAGGTTTACATTTTACAATCCTTCATATTTACACGACAGAGACATTCTCTCCAATCAGAGGGGAGCAGGTACTAGTGCTACATGTTAATTTTTTTCATTTTATAAATTTAACACATCAAATTTTTATGGAGAAGTTGAAGCAGTATATTTAAACTACAAAATCTGCTGTATTGGATTTCTTACTTCCAATAAGCAATAACATTTTGTGAATCAAGAGCAAGTATTATTTCTGTCACACATAGTATGTCCCCTAAATGTAATAAATTATAGAATGCTATATAATTTTTAAATAAAACTTAATGGGTTCAACACACTGTGGCTTATTTGGAAATGAAACTGCTGATTATCTAGCAAAGAAAGGATGTAATATTGTGCAGAACCCTTCATCAGATTTGTCATTCCTAACATCTAAGATGTCCTGTGCCATAACCGAATGGTCTAAGGCATCCATCATGCCTTAGTGTAGAGCTATGGGGCATTAGCTGGTTGGAGTCACAAATAGAGAAACAGTTTGGGATTGGTGCCTATCCAGCATCGTGAAGAATTTGGAAAGCTACAACTGCCGTGCTGGCTCAGGTGGTAGCATGCCTGCTTCCTGACTAGCAAGCCCGGGTTCAATATCCAGCGAGGATGAAATTTTTAATTGTTAAATTAATTGCAACATTTTCAATCTTGGAGCCAAGGGAGGTAGTGGTGTACAATATTTAATCACTAAATTGTGCACCAGATTTCTACATTAAATTACAAACCTCTCTGCAGTCCATATATTGATATGATACTGTTGATAATGATTCGTCTATCGGATGGGGACGTTAAGACCCCTTGCTGCTTTTCGATATGAGTAGGCTACATGCTGGCACCATTTCACGTTCTCCCTTCTCTTCATCATGATACCTCATACAACACACTTTACACTACATTCATTCATCCTACACTCCTCTCAGTGCATAATGCAAGAATACATCACCTACCTAGAGAGGTATGCCAAAGTGGTGCATAAATTAAAAATAGACCACATTAATACCATCTTTGTCCAGCGCAAACCCCAAAGCACATAAAGTGCAGTGGGTGTCATTACAAAACATACACACAATAAGTAGTGGCTCTAGGTTGAGTAAACCAGCTATAAGCTAAATGGCTAGAAGACTTGATATTGTGTGGATGATCTTCCACCTGTGTTTATGACACAAGTAGTTATGAGGCCAGCAGCCAACTAGAAAACCAAGGAACTAAAAGTATTATCATGGTATGGAGTTTTATGTATAATATTTTATTATTTTGAGAGATATATTATGTTCAGCATATTTTACACATATTTAATGCTTATTTAATACTCCTTATTCTTCTACTACTTTTCCATCTGCCATTGCAACATTCCATTGGCCATGGTGGACTAGTGGTTATGCTCCTTGCCTCTGGTCACAGGTTCAAACTCGGTCGCAGTTGATGAATTTTTGTAGGATGGAAAAATCTGAGGCACAAGTCCTCCGGGAGGGACTTTTGGCCGAGTCTCAAGATTTTCAGGCTCTTAAAAGATCCTTAAGACTGAACAAAGAGGCCTCTAAGCAAAATTTACCAATCTCAAATATCCTAGTAACACCTGCTAGATATCTCATTGAGTCATATTGATCGCATGTCACTCATGACATCTTTGGACAAATAAGGTAACTAAAAATTAACTTGGTCTAGTAACTCCTGACAAAGGAGAGGCTATGGCTCAACAATGGGCTACACCATTAATCACTCATTCATTCATTCATTCATTGCTGCATTCGGATGCCTTCAATCCATTTCCTCCAAAGTTCCTGTCTTTTGTCATCCTTCTTAATTCCCCAATACCCTTTCCTCTTATCCTTGTTATTTCCTCATATTATCCATAATCATTTCTTCAGTCTTCCCCTGCCTCTTCCTCCCCCAGTTTTTACTTCCATTATTTGTTTTGGTTTCCTTCTCACTTTCATCCTTAACATTGTACATACCATTTTAATTGTTGATTCCTTGAATTAATAAGGTTACAGTGAAATAATATAATGGGATTAGAATGGCTTAGTTGGTATTAAATTTTTCTGCCATTTGTAAAATCTGAGGACCAAAGTTATGCACTATATATTGTAATTTAAGGAAAGGGGTGCAAATGAAGTCACTGATAAAATACAATATTGTTCAGATATTCATCAGTTAATTAGAACCATTAAGTTAATTTACAAGCTTGCAAGCTTATGCATAATTAAAATACATAATAAAATTGCGTTGAGGTATCAGTCACATATTTATTTGCTCACAGTGTAAATTGTGCTCAGGCACAGTCCAAAAATAATCAAAAGCCTAATACAATTTGAAATACAAAAATTTACATATTTGTATGTAATAGCTTGCGCATGAAAACTAAGGAATACATTGTAGTTTGTTAAGGGAATATTCTACAAGCTGTAAGATCAGGGGGTTTAAATTGGCCTAAGGGTTCAGTTGGTACCATGGCCATGAGGTTTCCCTTTACTCAGCCTCTAATCCAAATTAGTATCGGGCATTTTTTCTGAGTGTAAATGTGGCATCATTCAGTTCTGTGAACCCAGCTGACATCTCATGGTAATTGTTCTAGAAAGGTGGGAGCCTTACCTCCTATTTTTTTTTTAAGCAGTACATCTTTCACTACCCATTCCGTCATCACCCCAGAAAGTATATATGATGTCATAGAATATTTTGAGGAATGGTAGATGAGGTCAAGAGGAACACTTTTTAGCACATCAAAAGTCCTGTATTTGGGACCATAACATAAAAAATAATTTCTCATGTATAAGATGTTATAGAAAATTTTGAGTTGGTCATGCTGGACTAGCAGTTACTATGCTCACCTCTGATTCTTTGGTTTGCGGGTTCAAACCAGCCAGGGTCAATGGATTTCCCATCATCATTGTCATCTTCAACGATTAGATGTGTTAGCCTATTCTGACTCAAAATTGCTCACGCCATCTCCTTATAGTATTTTCCTTGCTTGAGTTGGCATAGAGTGATCAGTCCGACATGTATATTTGATATTCTCAGTAAATAAAATATCCCCTGATCACTTTACGGTCATTGCACAGGATAACGGCAGTGATGGGGCTGCCATCTCCTAGCTTCTCTGTGTACTAACCCTTATAGAGAGGGTTGCTGCCTCCGCTATTTGAGCCATTGTAGTAGTTATACAGTCCCATGTCGCCTCTCCTACCATTGCAGTCTTCACACATTACCTTATTTAGGGGATCTAGGTATACCCTGAGATGCTGGGTCCTTGTAAGAACTTAGCCACATTAAGTGCCCACCCTGCGTCGTGGACGCATCTGACAAGATTCATCCATATGTAGACAGTTATGACTAAATAGTCTGCCCTGTTTACCATCGACCGGGTAAATAGCCTTGTGTGGAATCAAGGCTAAAGGCAATGGATTTTTGCAGCGATAAAAAACCTGATAAGGTTTCCTTCAGAAGGGAAGTACTTTTATGGATTCTGTGTCATAAATTTATGGCACGTAAAAGAACCTGAAACCTGATCAAAAATTGTTCTCCTTTTCAAACCCAGATTTGAATTAAGACTCTAATAACCTATTTTCTTAAAGAGCATTGTTAAATAAAAAAATAATAAGACTAAGAAACATTTAATGAATTATGTTCAAAAGAAACATTTTTAACATGTCAAAAATGTTGTAATTGAGACCATAACATAATAATCTCCCAATATGTCACCATGCAAGGGAAACCACCAGTTAAGTTGTAAACCATGTTTTTGTTGAGAAGTGATGTGGGTCAAAAGCATTTATTTATAGATTTGGATGCACTGCTTTAGATTGAATCTTGAACTAGATTCTGAGTGCATTACATAACCTGCATATGTGTTGCAAACACATTAAAAATGTTTTCTACTACAACACTGCACGAATCATAAACAACCATTAATTTTAATTAATAGGAGTTAGAATATTCACGACCCACCTCATATTTGTAGATTTCTTGAAGACCAAGGTTTTGATACGTTAGGTATCATTATTAATTATATTATTTTTAGTCTGATCATCTTACCTCAATATTAATGTTGATTTGTTCTTGGACATGTTTCAAAACAATTCTGTTTTATCGTCAGCTTGTCTAGGCTGGTTTGGTTTATGTTGCATACCCTGGATGTCGATGTGAACTCCCTCCTGTGATTGGCCAAAGAACCTCCAAATGAGGTCACGTTCCGTCGGTATTTCGAAATTCATAACGCTATTTTTGTTCTTCTGAATATAGATTTTTTCCCAAATAGTCAGCTCTTTTGTATTTTCTAACTGTTTCAATAATTTAGTGTCTGAATTTATATTATGTTTTTCAGACCAAACATGAGCAGCAACTGCAGATTTTTCTATTTCCCCATTTTTAATATTTCTTATGTGTTCTTTGGTTCTAATTTTTAGGTTTCTTTTGTTTTTCTTATACATATCTTTTCACAACCCATGCATTCAATTTGTTATATTCCTGACTTTTTATTTTTATCAGTTTTTTTCATTTTTGTTGGTTTTTGTTAGTTTATTTTTAAACTGTAGTTATTTTTCGGTGCTAATTTAATATTAAACTTCTCAAATATATTTTGAAATTCACGTATCACCCTTGGGTACACAATAAATTCCAAAAGATATTTGAGAAGTTTAATTTTAAATTAGCACTGAAAAATAACTACAGTTTAAATAAACTAATAAAAACCAACAAAAATGAAAAAACTGATAAAAATAAAAAATCAGGAATATATCAAATTGAATGTATGGGTTGTGAAAAGATATATATATATAGAAAAAACAAAAAGAAACCTAAAAATTAGAACCAAAGAACACATAAGAAATATTAAAAATAGGGAAATAGAAAAATCTGCAGTTGCTGCTCATGTTTGGTCTGAAAAACATGATATAAATTCAGTCACTAAATTATTAAAACAGTTAGAAAATACAAAAGAGCTGACTATTTGGGAAAAAATCTATATTCAGAAGAACAAAAACAGAGTTATGATTTTTTAAACACCGACGGAGCATGACCTTGTTTGGAGGTTCTTTGGCCAACCACAGGATGGAGCTGACATCGACATCCAGGGTATGCAACATAAATCAAACCAGTATGGACAAGCTTACGATAAAACAGAATTGTTTTGAAACATGTCCAAGAACAAATCAACATTAATATTGAGGTAAGATGATCAGACTAAAAATAATATAATTAAAATAACCTCAAAATATCTCTTCCTAAAATTAAATATCATTATCAATTCTTTCTACATTTGTAGATTTCTTGAAGACCAAGGTTTCAATATGTTATGTATCATTATCAATTCTTTCTATATTTGTAGATTTCTTGAAGACCAAGGTTTCAATATGTTATGTATCATTATCAATTCTTTCTGTAGATTTCTTGAAGACCAAGGTTTCAATATGTTACGTATCATTATCAATTCTTTCTACATTTGTAGATTTCTTGAAGACCAAGGTTTCAATATGTTATGTATCATTATCAACATTATCAATTCTTTCTACATTTGTAGATTTCTTGAAGACCAAGGTTTCAATATGTTATGTATCATTATCAATTCTTTCTACATTTGTAGATTTCTTGAAGACCAAGGTTTCAATATGTTATGTATCATTATCAATTCTTTCTATATTTGTAGATTTCTTGAAGACCAAGGTTTCAATATGTTATGTATCATTATCAATTCTTTCTACATTTGTAGATTTCTTGAAGACCAAGGTTTCAATATGTTATGTATCATTATCAATTCTTTCTACATTTGTAGATTTCTTGAAGACCAAGGTTTCAATATGTTATGTATCATTATCAATTCTTTCTACATTTGTAGATTTCCTGAAGACCAAGGTTTCAATATGTTACGTATCATTATCAATTCTTTCTACATTTGTAGATTTCTTGAAGACCAAGGTTTCAATATGTTATGTATCATTATCAATTCTTTCTATATTTGTAGATTTCTTGAAGACCAAGGTTTCAATATGTTATGTATCATTATCAATTCTTTCTATATTTGTAGATTTCTTGAAGACCAAGGTTTCAATATGTTATGTATCATTATCAATTCTTTCTACATTTGTAGATTTCTTGAAGACCAAGGTTTCAATATGTTATGTATCATTATCAATTCTTTCTACATTTGTAGATTTCTTGAAGACCAAGGTTTCAATATGTTATGTATCATTATCAATTCTTTCTATATTTGTAGATTTCTTGAAGACCAAGGTTTCAATACGTTATGTATCATTATCAATTTTTTCTAGAAAGAATTGATAATGATATGTAACGTATTGAAACCGTCCAACCTGTGGTCTCAAGGTAGCGTGCTGCCTTGTCATGCAGCGGGCTCGGGTTCGATCCCCGCCTGGGACAAGTTTCCTGGGTGAGGTTTTCTCATGGTTTTTCCTCACCTGTAAGACAAATGTCAGAATACTTTAAGGCCCAAACAGTCCCCGAATATCATCTGGCCATCATTATCATCAATATCATATTCACCTCATTAGATTAAGTTCAGGATTAAGACCTCTCCTGGCGCATCTTTAACCATCGTCATCACCCATCATATCATTGGGGCAGCGTAACCCTGCCTTCCAACCTCAGAAGTGGGTTACAATATGCCAATGCCAGAAGAGAATACCTGAAATGTCGAAAGACAAACAGGTGGCATTGAACAAAAAAAAAGTATAGAAACTTTGGTCTTCAAAAAATCTATAAATATGAGGTGAGTCGTGAATATTCTAACTCCTATTAATTAAAATAAGTTTCATAGTGTCACTTCCTTTAAATATTAAACCCATTGATTTCCCATAATTTCCAATTTTCAAATTGCTTATAAAAACAGTATCTTTTAAATTAGTAAGCACATTCTTTTTTTTTTTAGCAGAATTTTATATAAATTAAAAATACACTATAAATAGAAATTGGATTTTTATACAACTTAAGAGGTCTTTTCTCTGGCACAGTCAAATTTAGGATGTTACAGAAAATTTTGAGGTATTATAGACAAATTCAAGAACAACATTTTTAATATCTCAAAAATCTTGTAATTATAATAAATAATTTCCCTAAATATAGTATGTTACAAAAATTTCATCATCATCATCGTCCTTTCAAGTATTAGGCCCAGTGGCCCGTTACGGTCTCCTGCCATCTCCAAAAAGGTCGACCCACAGATCTTCTGCCTCGAGGAATGTAGTGAAGAATTTGTTTTGGTATTCTGTGACGATCCATGCGCTGAATATGGACTAGCCAATTGTTTCTATATTTTTGGAGGTATTCAGATATAGGTACGATTTTTAACTCTCTGGCTATTACAAAATTTACAAAAATTTTTGAGGGATAATATAGTAGGTCAATAGAAATATTTTTTAACAGGGCAAAAGAAATATAGTACAATTATATTAGTATCTAAATTTAATCCTTTGGTGTCACGAATTCCTCTTTTCCTCAGCTACCTGGTTGCCAGATATTTGTCACCGATTCTTATATTTATACAAATCTCAGATGTGTGACATACCAAAATAGTTCCTGCATTCCATCTACTGTTGGGCTTGGCTTCAAAGGAATCCTTTGAAAATGAGGTTTTAAATGAAGACTTTATCAGTGATTATTTTCATCCCTGATCTATTATTATTGCTCTCTTTGCTTGCTGGATTGGTGATTGGTTCATACATCTTGTTCTCTCTCTTCTTTCTCTCTCACATTCTCTCCACTTTACCATTCCTTAACACCCATGACTCAACTGTTTGGACAAATCGAAAATAACACAACAGTTGGAGGCAACCTACTATTATTAATCGCGAACCCAGGAATGATCCGGACGGAGGTGACGTGTGCAAATTGTGGTGCACATCTGGGACATGTGTTCAACGATGGTCCGAAACCAACACGAAGGAGGTTTTGTATCAACAGTGCTGCTCTTAACTTTCATCCTGCTGCCGATGGGTCAAGTTCTGAAGCAAATGGACAGTAGCACAAGCTGAATGTTAGGAAGATAATTTTTAATTGTTGGTGTTAATAATTGTATCGATGGGAAAGCATTTTAGGGACTGGTCAATGTTGAATTGTAACAATTTTCTAACCTCTAACAGTGTGAATAACATATTTTGTATCAATTGAATTTTGTCAAATGTTTATGATGGAATAATTCCTTTAGATAGCTTACGCTTATAACCAAATGTTATTAAAAATTGTGTTGAGTAAGAACAGGATTTTCATGCATGTTTTACATCATAAAAAGTAGTAATTCACACTCCATCAAATTATAAATTATATCCATCCACTATTAAATAATGCATGTGTATATTATAATACAGAGTGTTTCGTTCAAACCACCTGTATTTCAATGGTAACAAGGTATAAAAAACTATGAAATCGGTTTGGTTTTAAAATATGGATGAACTCAAATAATTATTTAATTTGTTTAAAGTTGACTCCAGCAGGGACAGTTTTTACAGGGTGTTGTAGGTTTGTGCAACCACTTTCTTCTTTTTTCTTCTATAAGGACTAAGAACTTTCTACTTGAAAAGTTTTGGCCTTCTTAACAAGATGTCTGCAGTATGTACTATCTTGGACATAATTGTCCATTCATTTGATATCCCTTATTATATCATTCTCCCTTCTATTTTTAAGTCTATCATGTAATCTTGTGCCATTTAAATATTCTTCTGACATCATTCATTTGGCATTCTGTAAGTATGTTCAAACCACTCTAGTCTCTGAGCTGTAATAAAATTAATAATGGTTTCATTTGTCCAACCACCAGTTTTCAAATAACTTATTCTTTAATGTTTTATTCCAGGAAATAATATTTTAAGGTTCTTTTAATTATATTATTTGGAGTCTGTTTATCTTACCTCAATATTAATGTTGATTTGTTCTTGAACATGTTTCGATTGGATATCAATCATCTTCAGCATCTTGCCCAGGAGTCTGAAGATGATTGATATCCAATCAAAATATGTTCAAGAACAAATCAACATTAATACTGAAGTGAGATAAATAGACTCCAAATAATATAACTTATTGTGGTATTAAAAGATTCCGGGCTATGTGGCCATGGTCTATAACTGGCATTTCTTCCAGACGTTTCTCCCTCAACTGCAGAGGGCATCTTCAGTGGCGAGCGCTTCCAGCTGTTGTTCCCCTGTCGTAGACTCGACTGCGAATGAACGGCAGAAAGCTGGATGCTCTTATTTATACTAGTGCTGACGTCATGTGAGTCGCAGCTGATTGGCTCGATGTCATCATACTGGCTTCTGATCAGAAGTATAAATAAGAGCATCCAGCTTTCTGCCATTCATTCACAGTCGAGTCTACGACAGGGTAACAACAGCTGGAAGCGCTCGCCACTGAGGATGCCCTCCGCAGTTGAGGGAGAAACGTCTGGAAGAAACGCCAGTTATAGACCACGGCCACATAGCCCGGAATCTTTTAATACCATGATTACCAGCTGTGAAAGCCTGCATTCCACAATATAACTTATTCTTTCCTTATTAATTTGTTTTTAAAAGTTATGTATTTAATCTAAACAAACTAATAACATGTTATTTCTAACATAGAGAGAGCCTTGAATGGGACTCTTTGCAAATCTGCTGCAATGTGAACAGTACAAATCTTTGTTGCTTTCTTCCTATGTGCACATTTGATTTCCCTTTATAAAATCTGTTAGTAGCAATTTTAATTGCAATCTTGCTGCTAATGTGGGATTGTTGAGATGTGTATGGAGAGTATTGCTCCTTTCTTTAAGAATTTAAAATAATGAATAACTGCTCTACAATCTAAGCAGTTTTCATTATTTGCCATTAAAACAAATTGGATATAAAAACCCTAGGAAGACCTGTCAGATCTGAATATAAAGAAGTTCAGTGCAAAGACACATTTCAAACAAATTTTTAGATGGTGATGTGTATGATATGAAAGCATAATGGTTTTGTGGTTTCAAAGTGACAAATGCATTCCGTTTCCCTTGTGGGGACACTGACAGAGAAAACATGAAAATGTTTTTTATTCGATGTTTTTATTATTAATTTCATACATCTCAATGATGGATAAATCATATTTAAAGAGAAAAATTATACGCTCTTTAAATATGATTTATCCATCATTGAGATGTATGAAATTAATAATAAAAACATCGAAAATAGCCATACTGGCATTTATAATGTAATGTATAATTCCCAAATATGTCTTCTTAATATAGGAGCCGCCATTTGCAAAGAAAGAAGCAAAGGCTTCAAAGCATTTGGTGGGCGGGAATTACAACGTATATAGAGAAAGATTTGCGTTTAGATCGGTACTTGCTCAGGTAGCTCAAATGGTAGAGCACTTGGACTAGAAAACCAAGGGTCCCGGGTTCAAGTCCCGGTCTGAGCGTATAATTTTTCTCTTTAAATATGATGTTTTTTATTCTTGCTTCATTCTTGGGTACTATGAATATAGCTGAATACAGAAAGCGATAAGATGAGAATTGTTTTTCAAATGAACAACTAAAGCAGAACAGGTATATACTACATAACAGTGAGCTAAATTGTTCTTTATGGGAAACTGGATATAATAAGAAGAATTAAGTCTTGTAGACTGCAATGAGCAGGATATGTGGCAGAAATGGGGAATGAATGAGAGGCATGAAAGCTCCTTGTATGAAAACCAGAAGGAACATGCCCAGTTTGCTGGCAAAGAATGAGATAGTGGTGTTGTTACTTTGGCGGTGACCAGCACTGCCCTGTGTGTCACATCTGGAACCAGGATGGCTCCTGGCGGCTAATACCTGACTATCAGGATGGAGTTTAATCACTTAACCTGTGCATATTTAGTGATGTTAGTGTGCGGTAGAATAACATTGACCATGATTTGAGGAAGTAAATTATACAGGGATTGATTGGAAAACAATAGCTCAGGATAGGAATGTATGGAGAGATTATGTCCATGCAGTCATGAACCTGAAGGTTCAATAGTGCCAGTGAGTTAGTTAGAATATTAATGTTAAACATTGTAATAGGTTTTATTTTGTTTCTAAGTACAAATACCATCATCTGGTTCCATGATTCACCATTGCTCTTCAGTCACTATATAGCACAACATTCACTTAAAGCAAAATGGGACTCTGTAGCGGTTGAGCATAAACTGTGTTCTGGTATGCAGAGACAAAATAATATTTATAGAGAGAATGTGGAGGAGATGCACCAGATCTGAAAACCATTAAGGCATGGTGTGAGAAGTTTCTGATGACTGTAAGTGTTAAGAAACAATCCTGACTTATATTTTGAAATAAACTACTCCTTGAAATAATTAAATTGACTATTTTAATTTCTAGCCTGATTACTAGATTTATCTTCACCCAAATAAATGTTCTCACTGACATATTTCAGAAGAGAATGTGAGAAGCTAGAACATAATCAATTTGCCAAGCATCCCAGCAGCAACATTTATAACTAGCTGCGGAGTTGATATTTTGCTTTATATGATTGTTGTGCAACATAGTCAACTTCAAACAAATTAAATAATTCTTTGAATCTATCTTTCCTTTGAAACCAATCTCATTTCATAATTTTGTATACCTTGTTAGCAATGATTATCCAAATTGACAGAAACTAGGGAAGCTCTAGATAGGTTTTAGTGAAAAATTCTTAGAAATATATGGAGGAGTTACACGTCAACGGCCAAAGAAAGGATAAGATACAACAAAGATAAATACTCTATTGCTGGGTAAAAAGTATTAAGTCCAAAATGGACTAAAATGAGTTATCATTCCAAGCATGTTTCAAAAATAAAATCCTGTTTTTCATAAAAGTACAGTTTTGGACTTAATACCTTTTATATAACAAACCCAGATATAATACTCAAATAACTAGAATGGACAGGGCATAATCATTGACTTCTGCTCAGTCGAATACCAAACAAAACTCTTAGAATGTCTTTTTTTGGAATCTGAAGAACTGGAAGACCTAAATGAAGATGGAAAGATGAAATTGAGGAAGATGTTATCAATCTGCTTCACTGCCAAAATTGGAAACTCGCTGCACAAAATATAATTACATGGAGGCAAAAACTTTGGAAGCCCAAAAGCTCAAATTTAAGCCATAAGTGCTATTGGTAGGATGGATATTATCAATAATTAAATGAAATACAAGAGGTTTGAATGGAACTACTTCTTCTTCCAGCTCTACAGCCCTTTATGAGCCCTGGCTGCTGTTAGGACACTCTCCCTTGCATCCCTGTCCAACGCCCTCCTTCCCCATTCCTGGACCCCGAGCTTTCAGAGGTTCTCCTTTATTCCATCCATCCATCTCAGCTTCGGTCTTTCTCTTCTTCTTCCCCCTCCATTCTCATTATACGACATCCATCTCAGTCTGCCAATTTTAATAACATCTACAATATCTGGGTCTGAATAAAAATTGTAGATTTCATCGTTATATCTTATCCGTGGTTTGAATGGAATACTATGTATAAAAAAATAAAATGATAAACATGCATGCGTTCAAGGACTATTGGATTATGACAAATATTTTTTTGGACTTTCCCACTAACCTATTTAAACCATAACACATTAGTGTGGAATGAGTGTACCAGTATGAGTAGGAACAATTTAGAGAGACAGCATTCCTA
Organism: Diploptera punctata; assembly: GCA_030220185.1. Classification (NCBI taxonomy): domain Eukaryota; kingdom Metazoa; phylum Arthropoda; class Insecta; order Blattodea; family Blaberidae; genus Diploptera; species Diploptera punctata. Next base: position 486,564 of record JASPKZ010007842.1, read on the forward strand.
AATTAGAGGTACACTAGGTTTGCACACTAACAGTGATATAATCGATTGGAATTGACTGGCAGGAAAGTCTTAAAAAAATGTGATCACCTAATATAATAAAATTATATAAATCTAAGTGCATTCACACATTATAAAATAATAAACATACGTGCATTCATTATATAAAAATCATAAAAGTATGAATACATACATGTAATATCAATGTATGAATATCCTGTCTTTAGAAGTGAGAGATATTAAATGCATTGTGTTTTATTTATTTACATTATGTCAGCTAATTCAATACTCATTTTGTATTTGATTTCTATTATTATACATTTGTTAGGTCAAATTATTTATTAGGGTAGTGAGAAAAGCTTTTATTTTTCCTATTGTAAATAGTTTAAAATTAATTTGGACCTGGTCAAAAGCTCTGACCACAAGACCAAGAGGCTAGTACGACAAGGGATTGTTAATCATTGCATGCCTAAACCTGCCTTGAAATTTCTCCCACAGAAACGTTATGAAGTACAAAAAATTATCTACTGGTTTTAACTGCAAGGCACAAAAATTGAAGCCAGATTCCAGCAATAGCAACCCACTGTGCAAAGCAGATGTTTGTTCCCGCTTGAATAGAGTGGAGTGGATTGAGGTGAAGTGCAGGACGAACAGCAGGTTGTGATGGTTATCCAGTCAACCAAGTCAGGAGTTTCATTACTTCCCTGTAGTTTAAATGAGAGATTTGGTGCTAGATTTTAGTGCCTTGCAGTTAAAAGTGGCAGGTCATTTTTTGGACATGGGTTTGGTACATCACAATGCTTCTCTAGGAGAAATTTCAAGGTAGGTTTCAGCATGAAATTCATTTACAATTCCCTTCTGAGAATAAAATGTTTAGAAAAATTGTTTGACTAAAGAAAGACAAACAGACAGGAATCTACTTAACAATGAAATCCAAGATATTCATGTGAAACTAGATATAATAAGAACAAAAAGTCTATAGACGTAGTCATTTGGTATAAATGGGGAATGAAAGAGGAGCGTGAATAGTACTTGTAGGAAGGTCAAGATAAAGATGGAGAAATAGATTAACCGAGCCTTGAGAGTGGTGAATTATACAGGGAATGATTGGAAAATACTAGCTGAGGTTACAGATGTTTGGAGAGCTTATGTCCACATGCCATGAACCTCTGGATTCAATAATTCCAGTGAGTTAGTTAATGAAAATTTAAGTATAGTGATATGATTATACTAATATAGAATCTCCAGTTTTCCAATGCTGACATAATGTAAAACATTGGTTTGTGTATCTAATATACTGTATTTTTAATATTTTATTATAATTTATATTTCTTGTAAGAGTCTCGAATCTAAGGCCACAATAATTAAGTACTGTATTTATTTGAGTATTTTGTTTATGCATAACTGAAAAATCTAAAATTTCATTATATTTTGATGCTCAACAAGATTTCCTTTGCATTTATTAAACTTTTAAGTGTGGACATAACAGTGGCATAGCATGAAGCGAGACTTTGAAACTTAGTATTGCCCCATGTCACGACTGGCCTACCAGCCAGCTGCTTCCTCACATCTACATGTGTCATTTACAGAGGTGGACAATTATCCTACAGTATAGGGATGACATATGATCAACAAATCAGGATGTTTTCTTTACCTGGAGCCACTATTGTTGTATCTACCTAAATTCCTCACAATTCTGAAAATTATGGCTAAACTGGGCTCTGATGAAGCTATGTCAGGTCCAGCAAGCCAATAGTGGGTTTTCAAGAAACAAAGAGATAAGACTAAAAAAGGTCAGATTTTTATTTTTTAGTCAAGGACTTATTTAAGAAACAAGAATAATAATAATAATAATAATAATAAATGTAAAGTTGGCTTGTATAAAATCTAAAAAAAGGTAAAGTGATCCCACTACAGGCTTAGGAGGACTTGGTGCTCCCACCTTTCTAGACAATCAGCATGGATGTCAACCCTGAGGGATGGCCTTCTTTATCCCCAGAACAAATGGCTGATACTTATTTCAGTTGGACACCGAGTCAATTCAGGACCATGATGCCGCCAGAAGGTTTGGGTCAATTTAAAAATCCTGACCCCACTGGGACTTAAGCACCCGACTTTCTGGCTTGTAGTGTATTGCCTTAAACTATGCTACACCTTACCCTATCTATAAAATATATTTTAAGAGAAGTTTGTTATATGGAGCAGAAAGGTGGACAAAAAAAAAGAGGATAGTAAAATTCAAGCTATGGAAATGAAATTTTTAGAGGAATTTTAGAAAAGACAAAATAAAAACAGGGTTAACAGATGAATTAGAAGTAAAGAAAATTAAAAAGGACATAGTAAGAAATAGATTATAAAAGTATGGTCACATTATGTGCATGTCAGCAGATTGAACGCCTAAAAAAATACTCCTGATGAATCCAAGAGGGAAGAGATTAAGGGGAAGACCCAGAACCAGATATTAGACTGGGATTAGCAAAAGATATTGAAGTTAGAAGACAGATATGAACAGAGAAACATACAACTAAAACTTAGGAGGACAGAGATACCTGGAGATCTCTTTGTATTATTTGACTCGAGTAATTAGAAATTTCTTAAGGAAGGAAGAAGGTAATTGGACACCAGCCTCATATTGTCTTTGGGGTCCAAGACACAGTGGTATTACCATTTCAACTACTAAGGAGGAAATGCCTTACTAAAAGGCTATTAGGTAGCAGCTTTACCACTGGACTATCTAGCAACATGCTTGTACCATATTTACCCAAATATAAAATGATCATGAATTTAAGATTAACCCTCTCCCCCCCCCCCCAATTTTAAAGAGGCTTTTTAAGAATTTTTTTATTTACTTACCAGTGTTATTCCATGTTGCCACTATCATCACCACCCATCACTGCTGTCTTTACTTGTGCTTTTTTTTCTCTCTCTCGTCACAAAATGTAATCTGATCCATCCAAAGCTTGAATGTGCAACACTTCTTGAACTATTAATTTGATTAGGAATCTTCTATCAAGCAAAATTTTTAGCAGTCATTTTAATGCCCATAAAAATTTATCCGCTCAACTTTACTGTTACAATATTTTAATGTCATTGTGGAGATTATATTTATCAAAGCAATTTTTCCTGGCATCTTATTGGCTATCATGTTATGTTCAATTTTAGCCACATATTATTTGTCCATTGTTGTGTCTGTGATCATTTCCGAGTTGGCAACTGTATGCTTAGCAATGTAAAAACATTGAATTCAACTGGGCTTATTCCCTAGTGAATAAATTTTAAATGAGTCATGATTTTTGGATTTCTGATTTCAGAAAAAAATTGTCGTTTTATGTTTCGTTAAATACAGTACTTGTCCTATAGCATATGTTGGCAGAATGTCAACGTAAATGACATTTTATGAAAGCCAACCTACCTTGCAAGATGAGGGGAGTAGAAAACTTGGTAATGGAGGGATGTAGTGTAAATCTACTTCTTCAACTGCTCGTGAATAACTATGATGTAAGTTGCTGCTTAACGCATGAAATGCTATCTGCTGTCCTAGGGAATTTCAACTACACTAAAGTCCCTGCAAGCCTCACACCATAACTGAACAGTATAAGGCATGATGCCTTAGTGCAAAGGTAAGGGACTTGCATTGGTTGGAGTACCTGTGGGAAAAAAAAATTTCAAGCAATTTTGGGCAATATGGGACCAGTGTTCACCCAGGTTCAAGAGAAATTTGGATAGCTATATTAAGTAGCAGCTCCTGGTTGAATAAACCAGCTATACTGGCTGGGAGACTTGCCATACTGATCTTATGATACCCCTCTACATGCTAGATGATCGTCCACCTCAGTAATTAATCCATGTGGAAGCCATGACTGAAGAGTGACAAGATATTGTCTGAAACCGCTGGTATCAAAGAAATTTGAAATTATATGAGGTGAGTCGCTAAAAATATGTTCTCCACTCACTATTAATTAATCCAGCAGCTGGCTGGTAGGCAAAGACCTAGGTCTGTCATGCCATGGTGTTTAGAAGTCTCTACAAATGAATGAAAGGTACAGGGATAAAACCAAGTTAGGACTTTTAATTATACAATCCATCCATCCATAGTAATTCTGCCCTAGGGCAGGTCTTTCACTGCAATCATAGCATTTTCATGGTATGCTTTGCAGCTTTACTAGGGAATTATAGGTGTGGTAGCTTCCCTTGCTTTCCACACTGGTGAAGGATGATGATGATGGCAGGATGATTTTCAGTGACCGTTGGGCCCTAAGCTTCCTAACATTTGTCTTGCAGATGAGGAAAAAACCCGAAGAAAATGTCACCCAGGTGTTTGTCCCGAGCGGGAATTGAACCTGGGCCCACTGCATGACTAGGCAGCATTCTATCTCGAGACCATAGCAGTGGACAATTATACAATGTACAATCTATTTCTTTATCTTTATACAAACTTTGAAAATAAATAAACCCATGACTAATTTATTTCCTTTACTATTTTATACTTCTAAAAAGATAGTTCTTTCCAAGATGGACTAGTGGTTGCGTTCCTTGCCTCTGGTCCTGATCCCTGGCTGGGGTCGATGGATTTTTTTTTAGGATGACAAAAATCAAGGAGCAAGTCCTCCATGAGGGACTTCAAGCCATGGGTCCTGAGTCTTAAGATTTTCAGACTTGTAAAAGAACCTTAAGACTGAATAAAGAGACCTCTATGCAAAAATTTACCAACCTTCATCATCCTTGTAATACCTTAGTTGCCTACTAGATGTCTCATTGGATCAGTATGTTGACCACATAGCATTCATGACATCTATAGAAAAAAAGTGTAACTAAATTAACTTGGTCTAATAACTCCTAACATTGTAGATAATTGATAAATAGTCCTTTTCATGGTGAATGTAATTGCACCCCAAACTCCATTTTGGCAAAAAAGTTACCTACCTGGTTCTTTCTCTGTACCCTTTAAATGTAAAATTAAGCAAAAGAATTGTTGATATTAGAATTTTTTTTAAGCTCATTGGAGAAAGAATGTAAGTCAGGTGGTAAAATTGCTTCCCTTTGGGCTTCTAGGATTAAGAGCAAGCACACTTGAATTAATACTCAAACAAATACTCTGTATAAACAATTACATTTTGTGCACCTCATCTACTCTTAAACTTTTAAACTGAATAAACAGTGTTAATACTTAATTTGTTATAAAATATTGTACAGTCACGTGTATAAAATTCTGTTTTAGTTATGAGAATTTTTATTTTATTTTATGTACATAGAAGATAAATAATTTGATTTTTGTTTTTCAAGCAATTATAATTTTAAATTATATTATTTCAGAGAATTATTTTCTTACAGATTATTTAAAACTTTTTTATAAAAATCATAAAATTTGATACACTCTAGAGCAGTAGTTCTCAACCTTTTAAGCTTCACAATCCCATAGAAATATTTATGTTTTGGCACATCCCTATTAAATATTTATCGGTCTCATTGGTCTAGGAGTTACATTCCTTGCCTCTAGACCTGAGTGTCACAAGTTCAAGCCTGGCTAGGGTCAATGAATTTTTAGGATGGAAAAATTCAAGGAAGAAGTCGTCCGAGATGGACTTTAAATCATGTAAAAGAACCTAACTCTAAATTAATGCCTCTGTGTAAAATTTAACTGACCTTCCCATCCAAATAATACTTTATTGCCTACTAGATGTCTCATTGATGTGATGTGTTGACCATACGTCACCCACTGACATCTGTAGGGAAATAAGCATAACTAAATTAGATTGGTCAAGAAACTCCCAATAGGGAGCACACATGTCCCCATGTGGGATGTACAGGGTGTACAAACGTACGTACATACATATTAAATATTTACTCAAATTTTGTGTGACAATGATTGCAGTCCGCCATGCTGGCTCAGACGGTAGCATATCTGCTTCTTGACTAGCAGCCTGGGTTCGATATCTAGTGGGCTTGAAAATTTTAATTGTAAGATTAATTAAATTAATTGTAAATTTGTAATCTCGGTGCCAGGATTGGTTGTGGTGTATAATTTTTAATTTTAGATTGTGCATAAGATTTGTGTATTAAATTGCAGACCTCTCCACAATAGATATGTTGAGAAGGCATGTGGTACTGCTAACAGTGATTTGTCCATCAGGTGTGGACGTTAAGCATGGTGGCCCCCTTGGTGCTTTTTGACTGGAGTAGGCTATGTGCAGCACCAAGTACCACGTTCTCTATTCCTTCTTCTTTATCATAATCACTGTCATCCCTCATACAAAACAATTTACACTATACAAACACATATCATAAAAACACACTCATCCTATTCTCTTCTCTGTACACAATACAAGAATACATCATTTACATAAAGTGGTCTGATGAAATGGTGGGTAAAATGAAATTAGATCATATTAATGCCATCTATCTGGTCAGCACATTGATCGTGAAACTACTGAAGATGTAACCGTTTAAGCTTATGAAACTGGCCAAGAAAGAAAACAGGATATGAGATGAGATGTAAAGAATTTTATTTTAATTTAGGAATAAACAAATTTAAACAGCTCAAAAAACTATCTAAAAAATCTGAAATATACTTCTAGTGGATTCCATCACACATGGATATTGAGAGTAATGAAATAGCAGTTTGTCAAAAGAAGGGAGCAGACACACATCAGAAACATTACAATTAACTTATGCTGATATCTATTCAAAATTTAAGACAGGCTAACAAAATATGGAAATTACCACCACAACACAACTGGTATAAAGCAACAACCTTGGAGACCCTATCAGAAATGACACTGGAAACAAAAAAGGACAGACAGCTACAACAAGACTTATAACAGATCAACTTAGAACTCTTAAAATAATAGATGGATAGAATACATTTCCAGTCTGTTCAAAGTATAATATAAATGAGGCATCACCACAACATATATGTAATAAAATTACCATGGACATGGTTTAGAAAAACTGGGGTAACCAACAACAATAAATAAATGAGTTGGAGAAAATGTTTCAACATCTCACCTCACAAAGTTGCATGTCTTCACGATACCGATTTCAAAAGTTTAGTATTACTTCCATCTTCAGTCAAATTCCAACTGTTGAAATTTCGTCGTTAACATCATCTTCTGAACTGCCATCTGGTGTAGATTTTATGAACTTGGAGATTAAATTATTCTCATCAGGGATATCGAAATTTCATTGCTTTATATTTTCGATATCCCTGACGAGAATAATTTAATCTCAAAGTTCATAAAATCTAACCAGATGGCAGTTCAGAAGATGATGTTAACGACGAAATTTCAACAGTTGGAATTTGACTGAAGATGGAAGTAATACTAAACTTTTGAAATCGGTATCGTGAAGACATGCAACTTTGTGAGGTGAGATGTTGAAACATTTTCTCCAACTCATTTATTAATATAAATACCTCATAGTGTTTTCTCCCACTATAATTTTAATTAAAAACAACAATAAAATTTATGATAAACCACAATTGAGGTTATTATGTAAAAGGCAAAAATCTTAAAATTTATACTTGATATTTTTAGGTTTTAACCTTTTAAATGGCATAGCTGTTGCATTATGTTTTGAGAAACTTCAAGATAGGTTTTACGCATGAAAACAAAATTCCAACTAGGGTTAATAATAAAAATGTTGCGAAGATGATAATTGCAAAAAAATAAGTAATAATAAAATTGAAAGAATACTAAGAAAATGAAAATATATTGTTGTTGTCTTGGCCTTTGGCAATAAAGCCATTAGCTCTTGTGCAATCCAATATTTTTCTGTGATGGATCCAACAAATAACACTTGGCCAGTTCTTCAGGCATTTCTTCTTCTTTGTTGCATAGAGGATAATTTAGATTGGTATAAATTCCTATTTTATTTAAACATTTTGCTAAATAGTCATATTCGGTGATAAATTAAAATTTTGTTTAGATAATATTGGTTAGATATGCACTAATCACCTCATATTTGTAGCTTTTTTTGAAACTCTTGAGTTTCGATGCCTCAGACATCATTGTCAATTCTTTCTAACTCTTGTGAGTAGTGCATATCTAACTCTTATCATCTAAAATAAACCTCATAGCGTCACTTCCTTGAAATATTAAATTAAATTTGCTACTGCAGTTTTAAGTGGCATTTAGGTCCTGACCTACAGGCGATTGTCGTGACAAATTTGTTATAATGCAAAGGTTGAATACTGCTGCTCTAGAATTTAAGTGAATATGGAGAAGGAACTATCTTGTTATTTCAATTACTATTATATATGAACCCAAGACTTTTTAACAAAAAAATCTAACACTTGTAAAACAGTAGTTATAAGAGGAATTTTAATAGAATAAAATTCACTTAAGAATCTCAAGAGTGTAAAAATCCTGAGTTCTTTTTATGGGAAATAGAGTTGTGGGTTCTGGTGTTTTTTATTTATGGCATGTAAAAGAATCTCAAGCCTCTGAGCAAAATTTATCATCTCTTTCACATTCAAATTTGAATAATGATATTTATAACCTGTGATGTTAAAGACAGGTGTTGAATAAAAATAAAATAATGCTGATAATTCAGCGATTTACAGAAACTTAGATCTCAAAATATTATATGTAAATTATTTTAGGTCAACCAACTTTAATTGTTATATAATTTTCTAATGTTTTGATTATAAAATAAAGATTTGAATTACAGTTTATTTTTTTAATTGATTAATAATAATTTGGTTAACATACAAAAATATTTTATAGATATTTTTTTAAATAAAAAGGACTGCTTGTATAAAAATCTAATTGAATAGTTACCCCGAAAATGATCTAAACCATAAACTACAAATTGTTGGGAAAATGAAAAAAAAAAAACATAATGTTCATTTTGAGGCTATTACCTTTATTATACCATATACATTTTAATGCCTCATCCTATTGGAAACATATACAGTCAATTTGAATGCAAAATAACATGCTTTATAACTAAATAGTCCACCGCTATGGTCTCGAGGTAGCCCTTATCACGCAGCAGGCCCGTGTTCGATCCCCGGTCGGGGCAGTTTTTCTGGGTGAGGTTTTTCCTCACCTGTAAGACAAATGTCAGGAAAACTTTAAGGCCCAAACGGTCCCCGAAATCATATGGCCACTTCACCAGTGTGGAAAGCAACGGGAAGCTACCTCACCTACAATTCCGTAGTAAAGCTGCAAGCATAGCATGAAAATGCTATGATTACAGTGAAGGACCTGCCTTCGGGCAGAATTACTATGGATGGATAACTAAATATTAACAATTTAATGCAGAATTGAGTGCAAAAGTGATCTACCTTTATAGAGTGGAAAATATTTATTGAACACTGGTTCAGTTAGAAAAATTTCTAACCGAATCAGTGTTCAATATTTATTTTCCATTTAATGTTATTTTGTTACATTCTGTGTGTCTTTATTTTCACTCAGTTTCTCTAAGATTCTGATAGAATTCACGGAACTATGGTGGAATGAATTTGCACATATGGAATAATTATTTTCTGCACTGCAACTCATGATTTGATTAACTGCTTCTGTCATTTTGTTACAGATAGATCATGATTTGTTTGAAAGCTAACTTTTAAAAATAAATAAAACATCTGGAAGAGAGTAGGGATAGTTTTACATCCACCATCCCGTGATATTCTCCTGATAGGTCACTAATCCACAGAAAACTCAATTTTCTAGTTTTTATTGGTTAGATCTCTTTTCGGGGCAACTATTCAATTATAAATCCTTTCAACAGTTAAAAACTTCTTTTTTTTATCCTGTGAGAAAATAAACTTCTTTTCACATTATTCAATATCACTCCAAATTTTACTTATTTCTAGCTTGATTGTTTTTTGTCAATTAACTTCTACAAAATGTTGTTACAATTTTTTATGAAAATGTTTTAATTCTAATATTCTTGATTAAATGTGCAGGATACACCAGAAAAAAAATGGTGTATATAACAAGAATAAATATATACACACAAATTAATTCTTCAGGAATGTTTCTGTAATTTCTTTCCTCAACTAAAATATATCCTCTTCTTCCAATTCTCCTGATCTACCCACTTCTTCACCCACATATTTCTTCAATATCTTATTCCAATGTAGGCTGTGACCTTCCTCTTATTCCAAAGTAAGACTTGTGTATTCAATTGATACCATCTCAAGCAGTGTACTCGTAAAGTTGTAGTACATTTTGTGTATAACCTGACTCAAGTACAAAAACTGTAAATTATTATTTACTATCAACTCAGTGTTCCACATTACCTCTATCAATCTCAAAACATGTTCTCCAATAACACACAATCACATCGCCTGGAAAACTTTTGTTAACATACCCACTGTAATTATTTCACTCACCTGATGGATTCAGCATTTGCAGATTTGGAACTGTGGTTCTGTAAATCTGTTATTTGATGAAAAAGTCCAGAGATGTGAGGTCAGGTAAATGCAGTCCCCAGATACAAGAAAATACCCTTCCAGTTCACCAGTTGATAAACATCTCATTGAGATATTCACACACAGTCAGAACAAAGTGTGGCCACACTCCATTTTAAACACACAGCAACAATCACTTCCACTGTTTGATGGTAAACATATTATGTCTCTTTCTAACACCTACTTTGTATAAACAAAAATGTGATATGTAAATCACTTTAAAACGTACTGAGACTTTATGAGCACACTGTATGTACATACATACATACACACACACACACACACACACACACACACACATATTTAAAAATATTTTTGTATATGTATAACTATTAGAGAAATATCAAAATGCCATTTTTATAGTAAAAAAAATTGACTTCTGTAAAAGGAATAATATAATTTATTGACTTAGGCTTTCACGGCCGGAGTTACTATGATCTTGTAGATGATTTCCAGGCTGTTGGCCGTGGTCTTGAGGCTTGTAGTTCCCCGAAGTTTTGCCAGAGACTGCGTTCAGCATCCTCAAGGGTTCTCTTGAGACTGGCAATTTTGTCAACTACCTGCCCTATTTATACATTTATCTGCGACGTGTTCTCTGCGTGGTCTGTTACTTCGTAAATTGTATCTGCCTTCTGGTTGGTTAGCATTAGGGTCTTCCATTGCACCAATGAGGTTGCTGTCTGATGTTCTAGTAGGGTTTACATCTGGCTTTTTTTAAGACTGGTATCCATGCTTTGTTGACTTTTAATGATTCTTCCTTTCTATTGTAACTATTTTGATGTTTGAATATTTCAATGACTTCTCGTTGCAGATGGGTAAAATAGTGTGTGCAGTTAGATAATATATCTGTGTTGTTGTATTGTACTGTATGGCCTTCAAGTAGTGAGTGTTGTGCTACTGCCGACTTTTCCACTTGTTTAAGACGGCTGTATCTTTCGTATTCTTTAAGTCTGGTTGTGATGCTGCATTTAGTGGTGCCTATATACACTTGGCTGCAACTGCATGGGATCCTGTATATGCCTGCTGATTGATGAGGATGAAGTTGATCCTTAATCAGTCTGAGGAGGTTTTTGATTTTCTTGGTAGGCCTATATGCTGTTTTTATGTCTTCTTTCTTTAGCAGTTTTCCAATACGGTCAGTTACATTCTTGATGAAAGGTAAGAATACCCTGGTTGACGTTTTTTCTTCTGATTCCTTGTTGTATCGTCTGGGATGGTTTGCTCTGTTGATTTCTTTGTTGGTGTATCCATTGGCTGTGAATACTGTACGGAGATGTTTGAGTTCAGTCTTTAATAATTCAGGATGGCAAAGTTTCTTGGTGCGATTTGTCAATGTTTTGATGATACCAAGTTTCTGTTTGGGGTGATGATTGGAGGTTTTATGAAGATATCTGTCAGTATGCGTAGGTTTTCTATATATGGTGTGATAAATGTTGTCATCTTCTTCGCTTCTGATTGAGATGTCCAGAAAGGCTATGCTGTTATCTTTTCCTTTTTCTATGGCGAATTGTATATTGGAGTTTATGTTGTTGATGTGCGCCAGAAATTATTCTATTTTATCTTCCCCTTGGTTCCAAATTACAAAGGTGTTGTCTACATATCGAAGCCATGTCTTGGGCTTGAGAGGGGCAGTCTCTAAACATTTTTGTTCAAAGTTTTCCATAAAGAAATTTGCAACTACTGGGCTCAGGGGACTATCCATAGCTACTCCATCTATTTGTTCATAGAAGTCATTATTGAATAAGAAATAGCTGGTGGTTAAGCAGTGTTCGAAAAGATTAGTGATATCTTGAGGAAACTTGGCAGCGATGAGGTGAATGGTCTCCTCAGCATCACAACCAGACTTAAAGAACACGAAATATACAGCCGTCTTAAACAAGTGGAAAAGTCAGCAGTAGCAGAACACTCTCTACTTGAAGGCCATACAGTACAATACAACAACACAGATATATTATCTAACTGCACACACTATTTTACCCATCTGCAACGAGAAGCCATTGAAATATTCAAACATCAAAATAGTTACAATAGAAAGGAAGAATCATTAAAAGTCAACAAAGCATGGATACCAGTCTTAAAAAAAAAAACCAGATGTAAACCCCTACTAGAACATCAGACAGCAACCTCATTGGTGCAATGGAAGACCCTAATGCTACCACGCAGAGAACACGTCGCAGATAAATGTATAAATAGGGCAGGTAGTCGACAAAATTGCCAGTCTCAAGACAACCCTTGAGGATGCCGGACACAGTCTCTGGTGAAACGTCGGGGAACTACAAGCCTCAACACGGCCAACAGCCTGGAAATCTTCTACAAGATCATAATAATAATATAATTGTTTATTTGTTTCATGATAATTTAAATGATGATAAATTATTTTTATTTGTAAATCAAAGGATTAAAATGCAACTTTATCTATGAGATAGAAAAGAATATTTATTTTCCCAGATATTATAAAACTTTATTTAAACCCTTGTTTTATACAATATTTTGTTAAGTTTTAAATTAATACATAATAAAATATACCTTTTGTAACAATAATACAGAGTGGTCTATGACATTTCATAAGATGCAGGTCTGGCATCAATGCTTATCATTTCTTTGTGAACAAGTCCACTGCAGTCGCACATTACATCATTTTCTGTCTGTTCCCATCTTTAGTGATGCAGCATATGGTCACATTGCAACTTATAGCTACTGTTTAGTTGCCTATAAAGTTTGTTGACACTTGTATTGATGTACACTTAGCAACAAAAATAATGAGCTGTTTCAAAAAGCAGAGTCCCTGTTATGGCCCACTGCGCATGCACAAAAAGCTAAAGCTGTGGTTCACTAGATAATGCATTTTTAGATGTTTTAAATAAACTGTATTTGGTTTTAATCATCTTAAACAGTTAAAGAACAGTGAAGGAGACATGTTTCTAGATATTTACGAGTGTTCGACAAATGCAATATTACTCAAATTGTGACATTTCAAATAAAGTTCAACTCTCGTTCAGTGTAAAAGCGAACAAACAAACCAGTATTTAGACACCTAGTATCCAATGTTCGAGTAGCGTTGATCATTAAACCAATTAGAAAAAGATTAAATACATATGAGAGCCAGGGTTTGAATCCCTCGACAACAATTTAATTTTATTCATTTGTATTTTCGTAAAATACATCCTATAACATTTTATTCCTGCCACATAATCTACATCCAGTTTACACTATATTGAGTAACATTCCTACCTTCATAAACTCTATAACATTATTTAGCTACTGGTATAAATTTAATTGTGTGTACAGTACCACATTTTAATAATAATACTATAAATTTATGTAATAAAATATAATACAGCTTCATGTAATTGTGTGTTTATTTATATTTAAATTAATGTTGGGAAATAGTGTTATTCATTATGTATTAGTGAGGAAAAAGTTCACCCTTCAATTAAAATATTCAGTTTATATATATATCAAGTCCAGCATAATAATAGCCCATAGATGATTGACAATGATATTATTATTATTATTATTATTATTATTATTATTATTATTATTGCCCATCTTCTATTATAATAATAATAATATTAATAATAATGGGATGTATCAAAGAATGCAAAGAATGTAATTACCTGGGGATAAAAATTAACTCAAAATATACCCAAGAAAATGACATAAAATATAGAATTCAAAAAGGCAGATCGGTAATAACAATGTTAAACGGAGTTTTATGGGATAAGAACATAAGAATAGATACCAAATTAGAATTAAATTATTTTCAGTCTGATCATCTTACCTCAGTTAAGATGATCAGACTGAAAATAATTTAATTAAAATAACCTCAAAATATCACTTCCTGAAGTTAAATACCAAATTAGAAGTTTATAAATTCATAATTCGAAGCACGCTAACATACGATGCAAAAACTTGGCAGTTTGAGTTTGACGCTTATGTCTACTCAAATAGATTGTTTTAGACATCAACTAGACATTCTAAATTGGAAAAAATCAGAAATACAATCATCAGACAACAAATGAAAGTCCAAAATTCAATATTAGATTTTGTGAGATACAGACAGAATGGTATGGTCATACACATAGGATGCCAGTGAAAAGGTTACCCAGACAAACTTTGGAATGGATTCCACCTGGGAAAGGAAAGAGAGGTCCACCTAGATTTAAATGGATGGATGGTGTAAGAAGAGGTATGAGGGAGTTAGGTCTGGAAGAATTGGAAATAGAGAAGAATGGAGAAAGAAGATAAACATTTAAAAAGCTATGGGCACAAGATGATGATTTATTACATTGTAAACCTGTTTATAAATAAATATAATAAAAAAATAAAACATAGTTTTATTTGACTTTATATTTATTATATAATTCAGTGACAGCTGTTTCGGTACACTGTACCTTCTTCAGACATATTAACAAATTATGAATTGTGTTCCAACTGATCTAAGCAACAATACAACAATATTTATTTAAATCTTTCTTCTTCCTTCCAAGTATTAGGCCAAGGCCTGTTACGATCCTATAGAAAATTTTCCGATCCTTCCGGGAAATTCTCGTATAAGACTTGAAAGCATAATAATAGTCCCTTAAATTGGTTGCTGGCCAAAGGAAGGCAAGACCAGTGATGCGGCTGCCATCTTATAGCCTCTGGTCAGGCTTTTCTGGAGAAGAAAAGAAAATAAAGGAAAGGAAGAAAGGAAAGACTCCCTAGTCCTCGGATGTCCTAATAGCATTGGGGTCGAAAAAAACAAGAGTTAACCAAGAGAGGTTAGATAGTAAAGTTAAAAGAGTGCAAAACACAAGTAAGTGGAAAAAATGTTTTGTTCAGCTTGGGCACCTTGTGGTCGCAATCCACATATCCCCTATTTTTTTTAATTTAACAAAGGGGATTCATTCAAATCAATTGAGAATTTAACAGTTTGTTACTACTTTTAACTGTTAAATTCTCAACTTGATTTGAATGAATCCCCTTTGTTAAATTTAAAAATTTAAATAAATATTGTTGTATTGTTGCTTAGATCAGTTGGAACACAATTCATAATTTAACATGTCTGAAGAAGCTACAGTGTACCGAAACAGCTGTCACTGAATTATATAATATATATATAAATCAAATAAAACTACGTTTTATTTTTATTTAATTAATAAATATGGATTTTCATCAAGTAAACACCAACTCATTTGATTAAATATAATAAAAATAGTAATACTTCCAAATAGTTAGTACTTTTTTTTTCTTTAAGAATGGACAGACAGAATGAAATGGAAAGCATTTTAACAATTAAAAAAGTTAACCTCATCGGGAATCGAACTTGTGGACCTCTTGCATACGAATCAAGCCACTAAGCACTGAGCTAAGCATTTGCTGGCTATTTGTATTTGAAAGAATGTTCTTCAAAGGAAGAAGGGAAATTTATTGTGCTCTACTGTGCAATTTGTTTACTTGTGTAAATTGCGCGTTAGAACTTAAAATATTTGAGTTCAAGAGTCGGCCCATTCTTTTTGTTGTTAAATGTACATCTTACACTATATTAATTATTATCTATCTACCTAAAACCTGTTTAACGGTGTAAAGATGTTTTGCTAAGTCCAATGTTCTTTGTGTTACTCATTCTTTTTATGTGCAGTTGTTTTTGTTGTACATAAACCAAAGTAGAATTTTTACTCCCATTTAGTTTTTATTACGTTGTTTCTAATCCTGTCTTATTAAAACTGATCTCCAAAAGTCTATAGATACAAATTTTAGAATTTGTTTGAAATTTCAATAGCCAAGATTTTGACCCATGTGTGCAATGCTTACAACTATATTAAACTTTGTAAAAAAGTTTAGAAAAACGAGGTTAGTTCTGAATAAACTGATTGTATCAAGATTTTTAAAATACGATACGAAACTCCGTTGAGGTCATTGTGTTAAAGTTTTACATTTTTTAAAACTGATTGTAGTGTGCAACTGTAGCAGAACCCTTTCACAAAGAATGGCACACTGATGCCGTGTCACTTGCTGCCAAGTACCCTAGAGAATGTCATAGAAACCTTTGTATTAGTTTTTAGGTAATTGTTTGTTTGTAAAACACTTGTTATTGCAACATCTGAACTTTCTGATAGTCTTGTTGCTCTGATGGTTAACATGCTTGCCTCTGGTACCAGATTGATGGCTACAAACCTGAGCAAGGTCAATCGATATGTTGCCGAGTGTAAAAATTCAGAATCTGGCTTCCTTCAGAAGGTAAGTAAAGACTTGGATTCCAGCTCTCATAGATTTATAGCACAAAAAGAAACTCTAGTATAAATAAAAGTGCAAAATTTGTTAATCTTTTCATGACCAGGTCTGAAATGTGATACTAGTGATTTGAAATGTAAAAGAGCATTGTTATATAAAATACATTGTAACTTTAGATAACTGAAATAAGAGACCTTTATGCAGAATTTGTTGATCTTTTCATGTATTTTAAGTTTAATATAGAGGATATTCTGATGCACACGAAAATCCGAAAAAATGCACAAATTTTTCGAAAAAGTACAAACCAATAATAATTATAGATGTAAAAAGATTACCAAAATAGTTTAATTAATAATGACATAAAATTATTAAAGAATAAATAAAATACTATTTACAGTTGAACCTGCTTTATAATTAACTTGCTTTTGTGTAATTTGGTTTTATACATAAATGTTTGTAAGTCCTGGCAAAGTATAATTGAAAATTTAGATGATTACACCTTATTTGTTCATAATACATTTATGTGTAATTTGCAGTTACGTGTCAAACCTCATAAAACATTTGTTTAATATTAAATAGTTCTCATTGAATGACAAATTAAATTTGAAGAGAAATTTGCAGTTACGTGTCAAACCTCATAAAACATTTGTTTAATATTAAATAGTTCTCATTGAATGACAAATTAAATTTGAAGAGAAAAATATAATATCCATCCATAGTAATTTTGCCCAAGGGCAGGTCTTTCACTGCAATCATAGCATTTTCATGCTATGCTTTGCAGCTTTACTAAGGAATTATAGGTATGGTAGCTTCCCGTTGCTTTTCACACCGGTGAAGGATGTTGATGATAATGATAAGGATGATAATGATGGCCAGATGATTTTCGGGGACCGTTGGGTTCTAAGCTTCCTGACATCTGTCTTACAGGTGAGGAAAAACCCCGAAAAATACCTCACCCAGGAACCTGTCCCATCCGAGAATCGAACCCAGACCCACTGTATAACAAGGCAACACACTACCTCAAGACCATATTTGAAAAGAAAAATTATACGCTCAGACTGGGGTTTGAACCCAGGACCTTTGCCTTTCTAGACTAATGCTCTACCGCTAAGCTATCTGGGCTCTCCATTCTAAATGCAAATTTTTCTCTTATACATTGTTCATTCCCGATCACCGAATACTATAAGCCTTTGCTTCGATTATGCAAATGGTGACTTTTATTTTAAGAAAACATTTTATTGGGAATTTAAACATTACTTTATAAAGCCAGCAGGGCTTCTTTTGATATTTTTATTATTAATTTAAAACTTCTCACTGAAGGATAAATTATATTTGAAGAGAAAAATTATACACTCAGACTGGGGTTTGAACCCAGGACCTTTGGTTTTCTAGGCTAATGCTCTACCACTGAGCATCTGGGCACTCCAATCAAAATCCTGGGTTCAAATCCCCGGTCTGAGCATATAATTTTTAGATAGATCATTGGTTGATTAATGTCTTTGACATCGTCTGATTCCCAATAGCCAGTTTTGTCGGTCCATCCAATCTCCTGGTTGTAGATGTTTCTCCTTCATGTATAAATATATTTCCTGACTCCAGGAGGTTTTAGGTCTTCCTTTGCCTCGTCTTCCCTTAGGTTACCATTCCAAAAAAGATTTTGGTAGTCAATTCTCTTCCATTCGCTGGACATGTCCGTACCATCTTATTATAATTTTTCTCTTCAAATATAAGTTATCCTTCAGTGAGAAGTGTCAAATTAATAAAAAATATATGCCTAAATTGGGATTTAAACCCAATATCTCCGGTTCTGTATGCTAGCGCTACGATTTAAGCTATTAGGCTTCTGATTTACTTGTAGATCTTTCTCTATGCTAATATGTTTCAAAATTAAAATTAAATCTCAAAATATACCTTAGTTGTACATAATCAAGGTATACAAACATTGTATTTTTAAAATGGATGATAACACTAACATGTGGTGAATTCAATAAACATGATATAGACAGCATTATGTACTCTTAATTTCCCAATTGTTTCCATGAAAGTGCATCTTGTGTTCAAACCAGTATCACTTATTGGAACCTTTTTATCGTGCATTTACCCGATAGTCCCCACAAAAGTGGATATCAGAAACAGATGTATTTGTCTTCAGCAATAATTATCATTTGAATTAAACTGCACATTGAATTAAACTCACAATGCCATTGCTTTCTTTGTAAGAAGAGGCACAGGGAGGAGCATTGGTGTACCAGTTTATTCTTTTCATAGTCAGTGTCCCACTCCATTAATAACCCCAGTAGCAACCTATGGAATTTACATAAAATGGGATAAACTTACCCTAAGGGATCTGGCAAGGCTAGATAAAGTGAAAGCAAACTTCCTCAAAGGGCTGATGAATATAGATATTTTTATAATCCATGGTGAATCACCATTGAGGTTATGAAGTAAAAAGTTAAAATCTTAAAATGAATACATGATAGATCAGTAGTCCTCAACTAAAATAAACTTCATCAAACAATTAAAACATGTAGGCCTTTCATAATCTTGTTCCATCTTTGGCTACCACATTACATGACAAAGATGGAACATGGTTCTGAAGGGCCTACATGTTTTAATTGTTTGAAAAAAATTTTTAAACAGAAGTTCATTTTAGTTGAGGACGACTGATCTATCAGATACTCAGTTTAAGATTTTAACTTTTTATATGAGATAATGAATGAAATGTTCTTTATGCAAGACATCAGGACGAAACACCTCCTACCACATTCTGAAGAATACCAAGATCTTTTAAATAGAAGAAGGAAGAAGAGAAACCAAATAAATCTGGAATTTTACGGCTCAAGCACCGTGGTAGACAGAAATTGATCTAGAAAGTGTTGAATAAAAATCCATTATAACCAGACTTAGCAGTGAATGGATTTCATCACAAGATGTGCAGCAACAATTTGTTTTTAAATGTAATATGTGTTTTGATGCCACTCACTGTACTTTTCATAGTTTGGCAGACCATGAGTGTATGTTTATGTGGTGTAAAGCGTGTCGCATGAGAAGGTGAAATCTGGTGCTGGCACGTAGCCTACTCCCTGTCAAAAAGCACCGAGGAGACAGTGGCTCAATGTCTCCATCCCACAGATGAATCACTATCAACAGCACCACTTCTCTTTTAAAATATGTCCTGCAGAAGGATTTGTAATTTAATGCAGGAATGTGGTGCACAATCTAATGATTATAAATTATACACTACCACACTTCCTGGCCCCGAGATTGAACATTTTACAATTAAATTAATTTTAGAATTAAAATTTTCAACTCCATCGGGTATCACATCAGGTTCCATTAACAAGCAGTCATGCTACCACATTGAGCCATGAGACTTAAGTTTAATGTAATATAGAAGAAATTACAGATTACATTTTATAAATACCAACAACAAAGGAGACAGCATGTTTCGTGGATGCCAGCCCACCATTTACCTTTTAAAATCAACTTGGACACAGAGATATAGAAAGTAAGCATCATAGATGGATGGACCAGTTTCAAATGTAGTTGCAGAATGCAATTTAAATACAAATTACAATGAAGTTTTTTTTTATTTAATGCTATAATCAAAATCTGATTCTAGTAAATAAAAAATATATGAGTAATCAATTTTTGTCTCAATTCTTCAATTTTTTTTTTAATCATCAGGAATGTTTCTGTGGTGGCATAAATTTGTTCAACCAAAAGATATCTTGATTTTTAAATGTTTTATTTCCTAAAATAGCATTTTGAATACTGGTACAACAATGCATTTTCAGACATTTTTTTTAATCAATGTCATTAGGTTGTCAAGACACAAAATAATTCTGTGAAATTATTATTTAAATCAAGAAAATTTTAAATTAAAATACATTCTATTATCAGTGCACATTTTTGCATGGTAAAATTATGCTACTTAAATATAAGAACAGACTAATTTAAGGGAAATTTTTTTAGTTAGGAATATTTAAAAAAAAAAGTTTGTCATAAAGTTATGATAAATTTTCATTGTTGAGAATATATATAGCATTAAGAAAACAATAAAATATGTTTCCAGAAGTATATGAAAAATGCTAAAATTCACATCTAGAATCATATCCTATCGTTACAAATATACAACATACACAATGCAACCAATTAGATATCTAACTCAAGGTAATATTATTTTTTATTACAGAAAAGTAAAAATGTGTTCTTCGCGGAACGGTTTTAATTATAACGTATTTATCTAAAATTATAAATATTTCTAGGAATATTAATTATATTGGTTTTAGATTATGTTTTCTAGGTAATTAGTATACTTAGATAATTTAATGGTAATTATTTGCTTGCCAACAACTAAATAGACATAGGCCTAGATGCCATTTTGAAATTATTTTTTCTGATGTTAATATTAGTATTTTAACTATTATATTTAAGTTAACTTCACATTTACACACATTATTATTAAAACTTAAAAAACTAACAAACCAAAATAAAACATTCTACCTAATATTTGTCCTTTTTGTGTAGTTTGTTATTAGTTAGGTTGAATTTCAGTTAGATTTTAAGATATATTTTAATTTGAACAGTTCAGGTTCAACAAAATCATTGATTGACGACAAGTAAATAATTACCTTATTGTTATTTAGTTTCCTCCATTCACCTTTTTGTTCATCTCTCTTTGATCCAAAAGTTTTCCTAAGGTCCATCGCTGTGTTGTAGTTGGTAGAGTCCCTACCTTCCACTCTGGCAACCTGGGTTCGATTCCTGGCGGGGTAAGGGATTTTTAAAAATCTCAACCTTGGAACTGGGTGTGTGTTGTGTCCTAATTGTATTCATTGGGTTTAATTCTTCTTTTTCTTCTTCTTCTTCTTCACTTCCTGATTTAGGCATTAGTTGCCTATTCCGTCTTCACTAATAGATTAAGACCATGGGTTTAATTCTCTAAAAAATAAAAGTTTTCCTAGGAACTTTATCCACAAATACTTGTAATCTTTTCTCCTCTTTTAAAGTAAGAGTCAATGTTTCACATACATATAATATAAATGGGTGAATAGCAGTTTTATATATTTTCAGTTTTTTTTATTAAGAATTGGGACAAGTGTCCCTGTAATGCATAATAGCATGTATTTCCAGAATTGAGCCTATATTTAATTTCTTTCTATACCTCATTTCTGTTTGTAATTATTGTTCCTAGGTATTCAGCCACATCTTCAAAATTTCCCTCATTTGTCATTAACTGTCCTTTTCCATTATACAGAGTGTATCAAAAAGGATGGCGCAAACTTACATGGTTGAAAGTGCACGATAATAGAAGCAACAATGTCCCAGTAAACATGCGTCCACAAATGAACCATTTGCGAGATAATTACTGACATTGTTTGTAACATTGTACGGTTTATTCCTTGCACACTTGAAGCCGTCATATGTTCTTTGTTTACAAAACTGAACATTGCTGAGAGGTGGAGTTGTAATCAAACCATACACGCAGAACATACAGGGCGGATACAGTACACAGTCTCAAAAGGTATCAGTCTCGTATGAGGAGTGCCACTTGTGCTGTGTTGTAGTTACAATGGAACCTTACAATAATGAAGAGATGTATGGTAGGGCTGATGGCAATGCACGGGAGGCTGCACGCTTGTACCAAGAAACATATCCTTATCGAAGACACCCCAAAAGTCATACATTTACAAGGGTCCATCAGCGCCTGAGAGAAAATGGGGGTTTTGCACATGGTAGAGCAGTAGCTAGGCCTGCTCGCATTATGCCTGAGGTTGAGGATATGGTGTTGGAAGCAGTACAGCTTTCTCCAGGAACCTCGACGAGAAGAATTGCCACACAAGTGCCTGTACTAAGCCACAGTAGTGTACGGAGAATTTTACAGCGCAATTTACTGTACCCTTACCACCTCCAACGAGTTCAATGTCTCAATGATGCGGACTTTGTTTCTAAAGTGATGTTTTGTCAGTGGATGCAACAACAGACTGTAGTCAACCCTCGTTTCGCATGTAACATTTTAATTACAGATGAAGCAGGATTCACACGCGATAGTGTTTTTAATTATCATAATACACATTTTTGGTGTGAAATAAACCCACATGTTGTTCATGAGTCACCACATTAGCACCGTTCTCACTGAATGTGTGGTTAGGGATACTAGGTGATCATCTCATTGGGCCACACATTCTTCCACGAAAACTTAATGGACAGAGGTACCTTAGGTTTCTGCGGCGTCATCTTCCAGGATTGCTTGAGGATGTTCCCCTTCAGCAGCGTTAGAGTTTGTGCTACATGCATGATGGAGCTCCGGCACATTTTGCTGCTGCTGTGAGACGGCATCTAACGTGCAGATGCGGCCAAAGATGGATAGGTCGAGGCGGATCTGTACCTTGGCCTCCAAGATCACCTGATCTAAATCCTTTGGATTTTTGTGTCTGGGGTCATCTCAAAAGCGAAGTGTACAGTACACCCGTTAACATGGTTGAAGAACTGGAGCAGAGAGTTGTACATGCTTGTCAAGAATTCAGAAATGATCCAGGGGTTTTCGAAAGAATTTAACATTTATTGCAGAGACGAGCACAGTATTTCATCCAGATGCAAGGAAGACACTTCAAACACCTCCTTTAACAGGTAACCCATAAGTGAAAACTGTGAAATGTGAACTAAATGAGATGAAAAATTAATAGTAAAGTCTAAATTCAAATTAATTTGTACTAACTAGAAGGATGGTTACAATGAAATCAGCGACTTGTAACCATACATTCGTAATTATCTCCCATGTTTACTGGGACATTGTTGCTTCTATTATCGTGTACTTTCAACCATGTAAGTTTGTGCCATCCTTTTTGATACACCCTGTATAATGAATTTCTGTGTGATACTATATATTTAGTTTTATTGATGTTACTTCCAGTCCCTATTTTCTTAGTGTTACTCAATAGAGTGTGTGTGTGTGTGTGTGTTTGTTTGTCCTTAGTATCTCTCTGCTCTCTCCTAATAATATGACATAATTAGTGTAATATACTAATAATTAGTGTAATATACTAACAGCTTATTAATATCATTGAGTTGTACGCCTTCTATATCCTTAAATATTTGATGGCATGCTCTATTCTTGGACCAATGGATCTGTGCCCCCGTAAGAAATGCGAACTAAACACTAATTCCGTTTCTCCCTCGGTAAATTATTTCCCTCCCTGCATTCTTGCCTGTCTCTATTTTCTATCTCTCTCTTTCTCTCCTCCCATTACTCACAGTTTTGAGCTTTCTTGCGGGATATTATTTGCACTCACAGTCTAACGTTGTCAACTCAGTATCAGTATGTTATGTTATATAGTATGTAAATTGTAAATTATTATCATTAGCTTTACTAGGGAATTGTAGGTGTGGTAGGGTAGCTTCCCGTTGGTTTCCACACCAGTCAAGGATGATGAAGATGATGATAATGATGGCCATATGATTTCGGGGACTGTTTGGGCCTTAAAGTTTTCCTGACATTTGTCTTACAGGTGAGGAAAAACCCCGATAAAAACCTCACCCAGAAAAACTGCCCCGACCGGGGATTGAACCCGGGCCTGCTGCGTGACAAGGCAGCATGCTACCTCGAGACCACAGCGGTGGACGAATGCACTCTAGTGGAGAAAAAAATTAAACACATCAAACTGTTTATAACCAACATTATAGGTTATTAGTTAATTTCTGATGTCCTATAATGTAAATATGTCAATTATATTTTTCTGGAATGTAAACACCTGGGAAATAATATGTTTATGAAAGAGAAAAGTGTTTTTTTTTTGTGGTATAATCAATTGCTACAAATATTTTTCTATTATATCTCGCAAGCAGTATCTAGTTACATTCATGCACTATATATACAATCTGGGAGCCACTTGCATACTAGGATTCTTACATCTTAATATATAAATTGTTATATTCAACGTATTTCTTAAAGAGTTAGTCTCTGCAAAATAATGCTCTGGCCTATTCAGACTGTTAAAAAGGAGGAGCTGAATTTTAATATGATAAAATTTAGGTGAAAATGACTGTGATTGGTTGTAAATCAAAATTCATTGAAATGTGATTGGTCATTGACTCCAATTTGGGGCATGAGTTAAATAGTCATGATATAATCATCCATCTACCTGCACTATTATCTGTTAGGGCAGCAACCATTTCAGATTGTTTTGATTCTTTAGAGCTGTTGTATTACAGATTTTTATTCCATAAAATGTATATTAAAAAGTGAGGAAAGGTGGGTGGATTACTATTTTCACACCACAGGCATCTCTTACTGTGTGGTCATTATTCTTTTTAATGTGTAGCTTTTTAATACTTACTTACTTACTCTTACTTACTTACTCACTGGCACTATCGAACCCGTAGGTTCATGGCCGCACGGACATAAGCTCTCCATACATCCCTATCCTGAGCTAATGCTTTCCAATCATTCCCTGTATAATCTACTTCCCTCAAATCATAGTTAATATTGTTCTCCCACCTCATTCTTGGTCTACCAACTGGGCGTTTTCCTTCTGGCTTTCCTACAAGAAGTTTCCATGCACGTCTTTCATTCCCCATACGCGCAACATGTCCTGCCCATCGCAGTCTATGGGACTTAACTGTTCTTATTATATCTGGCTTCCTATAAAGACCATGTAGTTCATTGTTATGTAGTCTTCTCCATTCACCTGTCTGTTCATCTCTCTTTGGTCCAAAAATTTTCCTAAGAACTTTATTCTCAAATACTCGTAATCTCCTTTCCTCCCTTAAAGTAAGAGTCCATGTTTCGCACCCATATAATATAACTGGTAGAATAATAGTTTTATATATTTTCAGCTTAACGTTTTCTGAAAGGAGTTGGGACATCAAAAGTCTCTGCAATGCATAATAGCATGCATTTCCAGAATTGAGCCTATGTTTAATTTCTTTGTGCATCTCATTCCTATTTGTGATTATTGTTCCTAGGTATTTGAATTCAAGACTACATAACAATGAACTACATGGGTCTTTATAGGAAGCCAGATATAATAAGAACAGTTAAGTCCCGTAGACTGCGATGGGCAGGACATGTTGCGCGTATGGGGAATGAAAGACGTGCATGGAAACTTCTTGTAGGAAAGCCAGAAGGAAAACGCCCAGTTGGTAGACCAAAAATGAGGTGGGAGAACAACATTAACTATGATTTGAGGGAAGTAGATTATACAGGGAATGATTGGAAAGCATTAGCTCAGGATAGGGATGTATGGAGAGCTTATGTCCGTGCGGCCATGAACCTACGGGTTCGATAGTGCCAGTGAGTGAGTAAGGTATTTGAATTCAGCCAATTCCTCAAAATTTCCCTCATTTGTCATTAGCTGTCCATTTCCATTATATAATGTATTTCTACGTGTGACCATATATTTAGTTTTACTGATATTTACTTCCAGTCCTAATTTCTTAGTGTTACTCAATAGTGTGTGCGTGTTGGCCTTTAGTATCTCCTCGCTATCGGCCAGTAGTACTACATCATCAGCATAAACTAACAGCCTTCCTCATTCTCTAAATATTTAATGGCATGCTCTAGTACAAAATTAAATAGTAGAGGAGATAGTGCATCTCCTTGCTTCAACCCATTCTGGATTTCAAAAGTGTCTGAAAACTGTTTGCCTACACGCACCCTACTCGTTGAGCCATTTAGACACATTCGTATAAGTCTAACTAACTTTTTAGGAATTCCGAACTCCAGCAGGATACTATATAACTTCTCCCTCTTAATTGAATCATATGCTTTTTGGAAGTCTACGTATAGTTGATGTACAGTACCATTATATTCCCATTTCTTTTCTAAAATCTGTCTTATACTAAAAATCTGATCTGTTGTAGACCTGTTTCTTCTAAATGCATATTGATGATCTCCTAGAATGTCATCAATATAGGGAGTAAGTCTGCTTACTAATATATTTGTTAGAATTTTGTACGAAGTTGAAAGTAATGAGATGCCCCTATAGTTGTTGCAATCAGTTTTATCTCCTTCTTATAAATTGGTACGATAATTGATTCCTTCCATTCATCTGGAAGAGCTTCTTTTTCCCAAATCATACTAAGCAAACAGCGTATCTTGTCCATCAATTTTTCTCCCCCTGATTTTATCAGTTCTTGCTGGGATCTCATCTGAACCTGATGCTTTATACATCTTCAATTTTTCAATTGCCATTTCAACCTCTAATGCACTTGGCTCTGCGACTAGCATTTCTGCTGTCTGTAACTTTTCCTCCTCAATGTCCTGTTCTGTATGTACATTTAATAGCTGATTAAAATAACTTTTCCATCTATTTAATATACTCTTGGAATCTGCAATCATATCCCCATTTTCATTCCGAATTATGTTTGTTCTAGCCTGAAACCCTTTCTTCTCTATACTAATTCCCTGATATAATTCTCTAATGTTCCTATTTTATGCATTCATTTCAAGATCATTAATCTTCTCTCTCAAATATTCCCTCTTTTTACTCTTTAGTAACTTGGTGGTTTCCCGTCTAACACTACCCAATTGCTCTAAATTTACCTCATTTGGCTCGTGTAACCATTTCATTTTTGCTAGCTTTCTTTTCTTTACAATGTCGGCACATTCCTCATCAAACCATTTCTTGTTTTGCCTCTTTTTTAAACAACCAATGCTTTCTGATGCTGACAATTTAATAGTATCTCTTATAGCCTCCCATTCTTTATTTATATCAGTTTCTTCTTCGTTTGCCACATTGTCATCTGAAGATTCCAGTACTTCAAATCTATTATCAATTTTGATTTGGTATTCTTGCCGCATTTCATCATTTTTCAAGTTTTTTAATTCATATTTTACAGAATCATCTTTAGCGTTTGTTCCTCTCATAAGCGATAGCCGTTGTCTGATTTTCACTCTGACCAGATGATGATCTGAATTGCAGTCTGTCCCTCTAACTGATCTAACATCAATGATGCTACTGTGCCAGCATTTATCCACTAATACATGATCTATCTGGTTCCGAGTTTCTCCATCTGGGGACGTCCAGGTGTATTTATGAATATCCTTATGCTGAAATGTTGTGCTCTTAACAATGAGATTCTTTGATGTGGCAAATGTGACTAATCTAACCCCGTTGTCGTTACTATCTTCATGAAGACTGAATTTGCCTATTGTTGGTTTGAATATATCTTCCCGCCCCACTTTTGCATTAAAATCTCCTAAGACAATTTTCATATGATATCGTGAAAGGCTATCAAATAAGCATTCTAATTCTTCATAGAACTCATCCTTGATCTTGTCATCTTTATCTTCTGTGGGGGCATGTACATTTACAATTATAAAATCATGTCGTTTACCCTTTAGAATTATGTATGATATCCTATCACTAACAAACTTAATATCTCGGATAGCGGATAGGATCCTCCTTCTGACTAAAAAACCCGTTCCAAATGCAGGTCTTTCTGCACCCCCATAGTATAATCCAAAGCTTCCTGATTCCTGACTACCTTCTCCTGACCACCTAACTTCCTGTAAAGCAACTATATCCAAGGGCGATTTATCCAATTCCCGCGTTAATATCTCTAGTGCCCCGCTATTGTATAAAGTCCTAACATTCCATGTTCCTAGGAACATGTCCCTGTGTTTGAGCCTTTGGCATGGGTTCCCTGAAGTAGTCCCCGCCCGGAGAACCGAATGGGGGACTATTTGACCTCCGGAAAATTTTACCCCAGTAGAACCCATGTCCGCATTTCTTGACGGTTGTATTTTTACGGTGAAAGATCGTCACTCTTTCGACCAAGGTACTTATTTCGTCTGGCTTATCACCTTCGATCAGTCCGGCATGGGTAACCCTATCGGCAGCAATGCTACCGCCGGCATAGCTCTCAGGATCATTTAAGCACACAAGCCACTCCACCACGACAAGGTAAAGATACCATGGAGGGGTAGCTTTTTTAATATATGAGATAATTAGCAGAACATCATAGGCCTACTGTAGAAAAAGTTTCGCCAGTTAATAGTCTAGTTTATAGAATTAGATACTTTATTTCTATGATTTCATATTCCTCTTTTGTTGGACTTGAATCATATTTGTACCATTTTGAAGAGATAGAGGAGCTGTTTTATGATAATGGGCATGCTGGCTGACTTGTCTCCGATCTTTTAGTTGGAAATACTAGCATCTGCAAATTATCCGAACGATGCTGAACATATTTACTTTCTGAATAAGCAAGAGGTAGATATGGAACTTGTGCTGGTTCAGGTCTCCATGAGGGAAGAAATTTTCACATGGAATTTTGGCCAGTATGGGACCAGTGCCCAGCCAGCATTGTGAGAAATTTGGGTAGCTACAATAAGTAGCAGCTCCAAGTTGAGAAACCAGCTATAACGGCTGGGGGACCCGATATGCTGACTACATGTCACTGGCAGTATGATCAATGATGATGATTAACACATGTAGATGTGAGGCCGGCTGATAGACCAATGACCTTCTAGGACTGACGGGCCATGGAGAGGAAGGTTTCATCCATTTGTGAAATATGTTTTACAGGTTGTTTCAAATTTTACATACCTTCATATTTCCCTCTCATCGGAAATAATGTACGGTTATAGAAGGTTGCCGTAGCTGGTTAATATTTTATTCTCTTTGTTTAGCATGGTCTTTAATTTAATTCTCTATGTTAAGTGCCTCTTGAAATTTAATTTTGTAATTTCGGTCAGTATGGGACCGATGCTCACCTAGCATTGTGAGGAAGTTGGGTAGCTACAATAAGTAGCGGCTCCAGGTTGAGCAACCAGCTCTAACGGCTGGGGGACCCGATATGCTGACTACATGTCACCCCTAAACTGGCAGGATGATCGATGATCGTGATTAACACATGTAGATGTGAGGCCGGCTCATAGACCAATGACCTTCTAGGACTGTTGGGCCATGGAGAGAGAGATTTTTCATCCATTCGTAAAATATGTTTTAAAGTTTGTTTCAAATTTTACATACCTTCAAATTTCCCGCTCATCGGAAATAATTTACGGTTATAGAAGGTTGCCGTTAAACTGGTTAATGTTTTTATTCTCTTTGTGTAGCATGATCTTTAATTTAATTCTCTATGTTAAGTGTCTCTTGGAATTTAATTTCGTACTTTAAATAATCAGGCATTTCCCAATATTTTTAGGTAATTAGACAGAAGTGATATGAATTATCAGTGTTTATGTTGAATGATTGACGTTTACCAACCAATCGCGTGATGTTTGTAAAAGGCGAAGTACATCACATGGATATCTGTCTGTGACGTATATATGTTAGTCGGCATAAAATCAGAATTAATTAAATTAAGGTCAAGTGAAGAGTGACTTGTAGTTTTACATAACACTTTGGCAGATAGACTGGTATTCTGTTAGTGCACGTAGGTGTGGTGACACGTGGAGAATAAGCTGTTTTAATCGTTGTAATTGTTTCTTTTCATTTTAGTAAAGATGAGCAAAATAAAGGCTGGACCGGTTGTGGATATACTTGGAGATGAAATGACAAGAATTATTTGGGATTTAATCAAAGAAAAACTCATCCTACCGTTTCTGGACATCGAACTTCATACATATGATCTTGGAATTGAAAACCGGGACAAAACAGATGATCAGGTAACAGTAGATTGTGCACATGCTATATTGAAATATAATGTAGGTATTAAATGTGCAACCATAACACCAGATGAAAAACGAGTAGAAGAATTTAAATTAAAGAAAATGTGGAAATCACCAAATGGTACAATTCGTAATATTTTGGGTGGTACTGTATTTAGAGAAGCTATAATATGCAAGAATATTCCTAGGTTGGTTACTGGATGGAATAAACCAATCATTATTGGACGTCATGCCCATGGTGATCAATATAAAGCCACTGATTTTCTTGTACCTGGTGCAGGTAAGCTTGAAATGAAGTGGACACCAGCTTCAGGTGATGCAGATACCATAAGTTACATCGTTCATGAATACAAGGGTGCGGGTATTGCTCTAGGAATGTACAATACAGATGAATCAATTGTAGACTTTGCACATTCGTCTTTCAAGTATGCACTAGATAGGAAGTATCCTCTCTACCTAAGCACGAAGAACACTATTTTGAAGAAATATGATGGACGATTCAAGGATATTTTCCAGGAGTTGTACGATTCTACATACAAGTCTCAGTTTGAAGCTTCTGGAATCTGGTATGAGCATCGTTTAATCGATGATATGGTTGCATATGCTATGAAATCAGACGGAGGGTTCGTTTGGGCATGTAAGAACTATGATGGAGATGTACAGTCTGATTCAGTAGCTCAGGGCTATGGCTCTCTTGGAATGATGACTTCAGTACTAATTTGTCCAGATGGTAAAACTGTTGAAGCTGAAGCTGCTCATGGAACAGTAACACGTCATTTTCGCTTCTATCAACAAGGGAAAGAAACATCTACCAATCCTATTGCCTCAATATTTGCATGGACCAGAGGTCTTGCCCATCGAGCAAAACTCGATAACAACAAAGCCTTGGAAGTTTTTGCAAATAAACTTGAAGAAGTTTGTGTTGAAACAATTGAATCGGGTATCATGACAAAGGATCTTGCCATTTGTATCAAAGGTATGGCAAATGTACAACGTTCTGATTATATGGAAACATTTGAGTTTATGAGTAAACTTGCAGAGAATTTAAAAAAGAAATTGGGAGTATGACTGCCTAAAACAAACTCATGTAAACTGTGAATGAACATATAAAGTAATTTTTATTTGTAAAGAGTGACCATATTGTTTCAAAAGTATCATATATTTATCTTTATGGCAGCTGTAGCGAGGATTGTCAGGAAAGCAATGGAATAAGATTAACTTAAGATGCTTTATACCTCATCTCATATCCAGTAAGCATCTTAAGGTATAAAGCATCTTAATTTAATCTTAAATTAAACCACATAGTACTTTTTTTTTTCCTATAAAAGTTCAAAACAATGGAATAACCATAACTTCAAGAAAAACACCAAAAATTTCACAAATTATTGTTGCAGAATTTAGTTACTAATCTTGTACATACATATATATATATATATATATATATATATATATGTGTGTGTGTGTGTACACATATATGGTATATAGATACATACACATTGTTCTTAGTGAGAAAAAATAGGAGAAAAACAAATTAGAATTTTTCATAAATGTAACCTAAAAATTGTGAAAAAAAAATGTCTGCTCCAAATGTTAGCTCGGAATTATGGGAAAGTAGAATTGCGAATCCAATGGATTCATCACCTTGACCGGCCATGTTACCTTAGTTGGTATCACATATTTTCATAACAATGTAAATATAGCTAAGCTAACCAAATCATAGTCCAACCTATCCAAATATATAAAAAAATAGGGAAATGAAACATGTTATAATTTAATATACTTATTTAGGTCAAATTTAATCACATCATATTTTACCTAAATGAATATACCTCATAGTGTGAATTCCCAAAATAAGTAATTAACGTACTTGTGTAGTATTAAAAAAGTGATGTATATAGTAACAAAGGATGTTACACTACAGAAAAAAATCACGTTGGTGCCACAAACATACTACCGGAACCTCATCTAATCAGTAGCATTTGAGACAGTTCACAACCCATGACCATATAGTTCATGACCTGTGGTCTCTTCTAGCATGCAGTTTCCAATATTTTGCAGACAATAGTCAAGGATTTTTGTGTGCTAAAAGTTTTAAATTGCAACACAGATAGAATAAAGTTTACAAAAATAGATATTTCTTTCCTAATGTAAAAATAACTTGTATAATATCAAGAAAATATTGTTATATCCCACAAAAAGAAACTTAAGATATATTTATAAAACTGTAAACAAGTTATTTTCAATTGATTGAAGGAAAAAGGGGATTCTATGCCAGTGGTCCAACTACATGAATTCAAATAGAAAAATTTTAAATGCACAAATTATTGTTGCAATATGTGAATACTTAATATGAAGTACATATATATATATATATATATATATATATATATATACATCCCTATATGAATATATATTGATTTTTTAAAAAAATGTGAGAAATTCTTTAAAATTGAATGAGAAGTTGAGATAATTTTAAACTAAAATTGCCTTATTTATAATGGGAAACGTAAAAGTTTTTATTCAAACAGAATAGGCAACTTATCTTATATAAACTAATCAGGTATACACTAACTTACCCATTTTCTCACCTATTTAAATAGTATAGAATAATATATAAAATGTTAAAATCTGAACCTGAAATACATCATCCTCAACTAGCCTACAAGAAGTTATAATTGAGGATGATGGATACACCAGGTACAGATTTTAACATTTTATTTAATAGCCTGAATGGTGGATTAAAGTACTTCTAGAATATTATGTAGTAAAAGGATTTTACTTTTCTAAACTGTTTTAGAGTTTTAAAGCTTATTTCATGTAAAAAAAATTGAATTGGTTATTTACACCTAAATATATATTTGCTGACTCACAAGAGACCAAATTTCAAGGGACATTCCTTTCATTTTCAGCCCAAAATTGACTTTTAAAAGCTTAAATCTACATTTTTTTAGAGCCTAAAAATTCTAAGTCTGGTTATAACATACAAGAATAAGTTAATGTGTCAATATTACATGATTTTAGATTAAACTTTGACTTAAAGATTGTTATATCTCAAAAACACAATTGTGGACATAGTGATTTATCAGATTGATTTTGAAATATTTTCAAATATTAGGTAAATATTTTAGGTATTCTATGCCAGGAGTATGTCTACATAAAATTAAATAAAAGAACCAAAAAACGCATAATAATGTGAATAATTGGGGCATGACATAATGTAGTTCGTTAAGAAAATATGCTAGAAGCTGAGAGGTCAGGGGTTTGAATCCTGGTGGGGGTGAGGATTTTTAAACTGGCATAAAACTTGTGGCAGCACTATGGCTATTGGCCTCACATCCACATGTATTAATCACATAGGTGAATAATCATGTCATTATAGGAGTGGGGTCAGCGTGTTGGGACCCACAACAATTATAGTTGTTTTCTCAATCTGGAGCCATTACTTATTGTAGCTACCAAAATTCCTCACAATATTGGGTGGGCATTGATCCTATATTGGCTGAAATTCCACGTGAAAATTCTTCTCATGTGGGAGCTCAAACCAACATAAGTTCCATATTTCTACAAGACATTATGCCTTAAACCATTTGGCTGGTTTTACATCCACATGTGCATTTACAGAGGTGGATGATCAATCAGCCAGTTCTTGTATGAGAAATAATTCCTAATGTATTGCTCTATGTCTAGTTTAATATTACTATTACTGCTAACTACTATTTCACAATGATCAGCCAACATATCTGAAAAGTGTAATAAATATCAATAAGTAATTTTAGTACATATAATTATTTTATTTATTTATATATTAAATATTCAAGGCATTTAGTCTATGGCCATTCGCCTTCTAAAATGCCAATGTAAATCTCCTTCAGTCTTGAAATTATCCTTGTTGATCGCACAGCATTGTATAGTCCTAATCCATCACTGATGATTCTATGCGGCACGACACCATGTCGGAGATTCTACAATGGATGAGCGATAGAGATGATTTATCAAAAAGATATTAAATGTGGAAAAATCTTCACAATTTATCTTCTGGGTAACTTTCAGTTGCTGACTTGTGCAATAAAGGCCTTGAATTTCATATTCTAGTCATAAGTTATTACTAACCAAATTTTAAATTACAGTGTGTGAGATTATAGTTTATAATCAGCATTTTTTTCTCTCTTCTGATGTAAATATCACAGCATTCCTGAATGTCCTGTTACTTGCTGTCAGTTTCCAACGGCACTATATCCAAATCTTTTTTCATGATTGGTGGTGTCTTGATCATATATATTTCATGCCAATGTTGTTTTGATGCAAACATCTTGAAAGGAATTAAAACTGTTGTTGCAATTAACATACAAGTCTCTTTTACACAGTGCATTGCAACCATGACACAGGAATAGTGGATCCCTGAAATCTTATAACAAACATGGATTGATTTACATTAAGGTGAGACTCTTAATGTTCATGATTGCCCATGTACTGTCAGTCACTTTCTAAGATCTCATGCACTTTAAATAGGTTAATAGGAATCTAAGATTGCCCAGATAATAAAAATATGTAAATAACTTTAATACCAACATTCAGACTGCTTACAGAACATGACTATTTGGCCAAACATCTATATAAAATAGGAATCTACACGAATCCAAATTGTCCTCTATGCAATAAAGACGAAGAAATGAATGAAGAACACCTACAAACCTGTGAAGTATTACCTGTTGGATTCACCATAGAGAAATATTGGAGAGCAAGAAAGCTAATGGCTTCGGTGCCAAGGCCCAGCATTTGAAAACAACAACACTTTAATACCAAGAATTATTGATCCTGGTGAAATTGTGGTTAACATGCTCATCTCTGGTTGTGAGGTTCATAGGTTCATACCTTCCTAGGGTCACTGGATTTTAAGGGTGTTAACAATCCTGAGTGTGGCTTCCTTCATAAGGGTAATAAAGCCACAGATCATGTGTAATAGATTTATGGCACATAAAAGAATCTCAAACCTGAAATAACAGGCCTCTAAGCAAAATTTGTTGACTCTTTCACACCCAATTTTAAATTGCTGAGCTGTTAAAGAGCAGTATTAAAAAAAAATACTATAAAATTACTAATCAATTAATAGGAGTTGGAATATTCATACTTTAGATGAGTCGTGAATATTCCAACTCCTATTATTTAAAAGAAATCTCATAGTGTCACTTCGTTTAAATATTAAATATAAAATTACCACTACTATTACCGCTGTTCCATCCTAAGCTATTAGTTTCCAGTTATTCAATCTCAAATTTGTACTTTAAATGTCATTCTCAACGTATCTATCCAACTTTTCCCTTTTGCATAAAAAATTATATATTTTACTCATGTGCTTATGTAATTGACCTAATATTACCCTATCCCAAAACTTGGGTTGCCTAACATCTTGAGTCCGATTTATTTAAAAGAAATTTAGTCTATTTTTATTGCTTAATTGGTAACAAACTTTCTTAAATAAAATTCTAGTCAGTCATTGGATGCAGTCAACAACCAAAAGCACTTCAGCAAATATGGCTGGCAATGCAATGAAAATTTATGAAATTTTCAGTGGGCTATAAAGCACTGTAGCATCATTACAGCTTAGAAGAAGTTTGATGCATAGAGACTGAACTGCTTCAAGCATTCTGATTGGTTGTTTCATTCCATTTAAAGATGGGGATGTTGGTTATAAAATCTCAATTTTGGTAAAACATTTTTTCTTTATCATTAATTACAATAGCTTCACTGTGGATTTTAATTTACTTACCATATTTAAAAATGTGGAAATTAATAGTTAAAATTTCAGAAAATCACTAAATTTTAGTTTTAACACTTCCATTGTTTTTTAACAAGTTTATTAATAATGAACATGTTTTGCATATTTCAAAGTTTTAAAAATTGTGTGCAATATTTTACAGTTGAGTGTATTTTAATGTTAGCGCAAATCATTATCACTAAACCATGTTAACTTAGTAATTTCAAGGTTGACCTTCACAGTGAATGTGATATTTGATTTTACTTTTCAATACTGTATTTGGAAAAAATGCATCTAAAATGTACAGTATGATAAGTTGAAGTTAACTCAAATAAGGAAAATCCAAATATTAGATTGTGATAAATAATAAAAAAAGACAACTTTGTTAGAGGGATTAGAAACTGAAGTAGAAACTGCAACATTTTTATAAATCCAAGATATTAAAAAGAAATGAAAATAGTCTCTGCAGTATAACAGTTGTTCTGGGTTTCATAAGTTGTCTATCTTTATATTTAAATTATTTATTATTTTTATAAGATTTAAGATTTTTTATATATACAGTATTTAGTGAATATACAGTGTGCTCATAAGTCCCTCTATATCTTTTGAATAACCTAATCCAAATACAACACAAACTGTAAGTTAGTATCTGTTACTGAGTCAGTGTTTCATATGGCCTCTATCAATCTCAAAACTTGTTACCCAACGATACGCTATCATGATACCCAGAAAACATTTGCAAATTTTCCAACTGTAATCATTTCACTCACATGATGTTTGTGGTCTTTCAACACTTGCAGATTAGGAATCTTGGTGTTGTACACCTGTTTGATGATAAAGTCCAAAGGTGTGAGGTCAGGCAAGCGCGGTGCCCAGATACGAGGAGGTACCCTTCCAATACACATGTTGGGGAAAAAACTCATTATGATATTCATACATAATCAGAGCAATAATCTCTATCTGCTACTCATTGTGTCTCTTGCAATCACTTATAGCAAACATATGATATGTAAATTTCTTTATAATGTACTGGAATTTTATGAGCACTCTGTATTTAAGTAGTAGTAATAGTCTGCCCCTCATGTCCCTCCATGGGGTCATGTGTGTTCCTAGTTGGAGTTTTGTTGTAACCAATCTAATTTAGTTATACTTATTTCCCTACAGATATCAGTGAGTGATTTAAGTAGTCAATTCTAAAATTATTTGAATTACATATAGGGTGCGGCATAAGTCAGTTAACCACTGCAAACGGTTGCAGCATGGTCAGAAATGCAATATAATGATATGTAATTTTCAGGAATAAGGCATCTTAAAACCTAACCGACTGAAATTCATTCTAATAACATACACAAGAAAAAAAAAAAGGACAAATATAAGGTAAGAATGAGTCAATTTTGTTAGCATTTTTGGTTAACTGACTTATGCTGCACCTTGTATATTCATAAATGTGTTTTTTTTTTAAGTGGTCACTTTTATACTATTTATCTCTTGGTATAGAAGTCTAGAATAGGGATAAACTGAGCCTTATGAGAACAATTGAGTAACTACTTGACAAAAGTAGTAGTGACATTTGGTTAAGAAAATTAAAATTAAGTTTAAAGGACTGCATCTAGGATAACCATCCATCCTCTTTTTTTCAGGATGAGGTTAAAAAAAAAGTGTCCAAGCCAATTTTTCAAAATCTGCCCAAGTGTTTTAGCATTAAAATAAAGATAATTTTGATGTTCTCATAAGATATGATGGAATGGCATCCAATCTTAATTTGAAGATTGCATGAATTTCTACAATAAAGAATTAACCATGTTTTCAAAATTTATTTTTTAATTGGTGGCTGGATGAAGTGTGTTAATGCCAATTGTATTGCATCCATTTAAGTGATAGCGCCATTCAAACTTTAAAGATAAAGATTTCTAAATTTCTGGTTTTTGATTAACAATACTTTAACAAACACTGTAAAATGATCAGCTGGGCCCAGATTTTGAAGACATCATCTTTTATTCCTCAAGTAGTATGAATTGCTTTTAAGTATTAAGATACTGTATACATACTTCTAGTTATAAAAAAGTTAAATCTATTTTGCATTTATTTATCATATTTTCTATTTTTGAAATTTTAGGTTCTAATTTTAAAGTTTTGCACTTTTTTTTTGCATAAAATACAAACAATTAAAATTATTCAATTGTTAAAAGTTTATTTTTAATCAAAGAAAATAAATGGATCTTCAGTGGCTTAACAGTGTACTTGTTGAGAGTTGGTACTAGCTAAGCTTATTGCTAGCTATATGCTTCTATTTCTAACATGCATCTAGTAAAAAAAAAAACATGCTGCTCGACAATGTACATGTATAAAGTTAATTACTGAATTTCTAAATAAGCTAAGATTTTTTAAAGAAAAATTAACATCTGAACCAGGAATCGAACTGCAGACATCCAACTCTATACATCGGTGTGCAGCCTACTACATCATTCCAAGCATGGCACAATGCTATCATTTCTTTTCACTTTTTTTTTATAGGTACAGTTTTCTAGAACATCCAAATTTGAGAATTTAAATTAACATTAATTTTAATTTCTGCTTTAAAGTTACAGAAACTGTACTGTCATGCCCTGAATTGAAGGTAAAAATAATTTTATTGTTTCTTAGGCTATTATATAGATTAATATTTCATTTTAGGAAGTTATATTTTGAGGTTATTTTAATTATATTATTTTTAGTCTGGTATTGAGGTAAGATGTCCAGACTAAAAATAATATAAGTATTATATAGATTGTTTTATTGTTTTTTAGTTCATCAAAATCTGGGGCTTGTTGTTCAGGAAATCAAAACATTCAAATGCAAATTTTAGGAAACTGTTCAAACTTCAAAATTTGTTTATCTCAAAATCAACTTTGTGGAATTAACACACTTTACACACTCGCCATATTAATCTGTCAAAATATTAGCAAATAATGAGCAACTTAAAAGATTCTATAAAAGCTAAATTTTGAAAATCAGGCTGATCATGGCTTCTTTGAATCCTTAATTAAGGTAGGAAGCCATTCCATACTCCTATTTTATTTTAATGCTCTCTGATACTGGATAAACGAGGTTATACTGTAATTTAGTTGTAATGATACTTTTGCAATTGGTCACTCTTATGTTTTATTTTTTGATTTTGATATTGATTGTAATTTTGAATAGACTGATATTATCTGCATGTAATCTGTTATAGATTTACAGCTTCAAGTTGTTGGTATGATGGCTGGAATGGGCCAAGTGTTCAAAGCATTTCATTTTTTTTCTTTTGCATTATCATTGTATTATTTTGAATGGTGTATGGAGA
The DNA here is from genome assembly GCA_030220185.1 of Diploptera punctata. Taxonomy (NCBI): domain Eukaryota; kingdom Metazoa; phylum Arthropoda; class Insecta; order Blattodea; family Blaberidae; genus Diploptera; species Diploptera punctata. Next base: position 525,892 of record JASPKZ010007842.1, read on the forward strand.
ATTGTGCTTTATGTATTTCTAATACAGAGTAATATATAAATGAATATAAAGATACACAAGTTCTTTTATTAACTAATTCATTAGTACTTGAATTGAACTTTTATAGGAAAAATCACTATGAGGTTTAATTTAAGATTTAAATTAAAATTCTTTATACCTCACCTCATATTGATTCTTCTAAATACACCGGTTTCAAAACCTAGGTGGTTTCATCTTCAATAATCTCTTGACTGATGTTATGTACATCAATTGAGATATTACTGAAGATGAAACCAACTAGGTTTTTGAAACTGGTATAATTAGAAGACTGAATATGAGGTAAGGTATAAAAAAATTTAATTAAAATCACTAGTACTTGTTCTAGTAACAAAGATGTTTATGAACATGCAAATATAACCTCTCCATACATCCTTATACTGAGTATAATTCACTTACCTGAAATCATGGTTTATACTTAATACTCTACTTTTATTTAATTCCTCCCACTGTAATTTTAATTAAACTCTACTCTCACCATGGACTCTAGGTAACATGTTACCTTGTCACACAGTGAGCCCAAGTTTGAGTCTTGGTTGGAACAAGTTTCCTGTGTGAGCTTTTTTTCGGGATTTTTCCTCGCCTATAAGACAAATGTCAGGGAACTTTAAGCCCAAATGATTCCCAAACATCATATGGCTATTATAATCATTATTCACATTCGCCTTAGATTAAGTTTGGGATTAAGGACTCTCCTGGCGCACCACTATCATATCGTTGGGGCAGCATAACGCCTTCCAGGTGCCCAAAACCTCAGAAATGGGTTACAATTACACCAATGCCAGGAGAGAATACCAGAAATTTCTAAATGACAACCCAGGGTATTGAATATAAAAAAGAAGTTAATTCTCTTAAAATTCACAATGCACCACCATTGAACTTACTATATAAAATTTAAAATCTTAAAATGTATACCTGTTATTTCAGTCATCTTCAACTAATTAAAATTTTAGTTGAAACACTAATGAAGTGATTAAACTGAAATTCTAATTTAATTGAGGACAACTAAAATATCGGATACCAGTATGCTTTTAATTTTTTTAAGTTTTAATTATATTTTCCCACCTCATTCTTGGCCTATCTACTGGGCACTTTCCCTCCAGTTTTTCCATATGTTTTCATGCCCCTCTTTCAATCTCAGTTTGTGCTCTTTGCAGTTTGTCAGACAAACTCTTCTTGTTACATCAGGTTTCCAATAAAGTTAGAGGAGCCGTTAGTAGTATTCTCCAACTGTCTGTTCATCTCTCTTTGTACCAAAATTTTTCCTAGGATATTTATGCTCATACTTGTAATCTTTTCTCCTCTCTTAAAGTATGCATATAACTGGAAGGATTATTGTTTAAATAGTTTTAGTTTAACATAGTTTAGAGAATTTGGAATGACATGAGTCCCTGTAATGCATAATAACATGTTTTTAGTAAGTTCAGCATATGTTTAATTTCTTTCTGTATCTGATTTCTGTTTCAATTACACTGGGCAACAAATTTTCACTTTCAGAATATTGCACAAACTTTGAGATATGCCCGCCCTAATATATTTCAGGTGTGCTGAAACCAAATCTGCAAATGGTTTCCTTGTATCACATAAAGATTTTTTTGCAAAACAGAGATTAGTATAATGCTCAATGCACAAATACAGTGGTTTTAAGACAGACTTCTTTTATGATGTTTTAAGTAAAATAATAATGCAGTCACTGTTAGGAATGACTAAATATTGCAATAATGTCAATTTAATTGTCAACTCAATATATAGTGATAAAGGGTACAGTTAATCTTCAGTATTCAATGTGATCATGTTTTATTTTTTTTGCATGTGAAGCTTTTTCTTGTTGACTTCCTTTTATAAACACTTCTAGGAGTTTCTCTCTTCATCTTCCAACAGTAGTTGGCGAGCATTATGGTGCTCCACCTGCCTTGGTATCTTGTTTCTAATTCCTTGAGATCTTGGTGGAATCTCTCCCCATATTCTTCACTGTAGTCCCCAAGATTCTCTGGAAAGTAGTCCAAGTGAGAATGTAGCATGTGGACCTTGAGGCTCATGTTACATCCAAGTTCCTTGAATGCATTCAACATTTTGTTTATCAAGTTTTTGTAATCTAGGTCCTTTATATTAGCTAAAAACTTTGTAACAAGTCTCGGAATGATTGCCATGCTAACAACTCTTTCGAATTCGTTTTACTTTCAAATGTATCATCACGAAGCAGGTTCCTGATATCTGGGCCTGTAATGCCTTCTTTCGCTTTTCCAACCTGAGAACTTTTCACAAATATACAAGAAGCAATGCCCTTCCTTGTCCAAGGCCTTGACAAATTGCTTCATGAGCCCTAACTTAATATGGAGAGGAGATAAGAGAACATCAGATGCCTCAATAAGACTCTTGTTCTTAATTTTTTTTAACCAACAATGGATCCTTCTTAATCCAATATTGTGCCTTTACCTGACTGTCCCAGTCGCAAATGAAACATGGATATTTTGTATAACCTAGATGTTGACCCAACAAGAGTGAAATAACTTTGAAATCTTCACACAATTGCCATTTATGTTCTTCATATTTTGTCTTGGTCAACCGTAGTTTCAGATTTTCATAATACTCTTTGTAAATCACTGAGTAACAAACTGGAAGTGAATCATATAAATTCACATTATGTAGGAGGACACCTTTCAAACTGCATTTAGACACATCAATAAAAAGTCTCCATTCAGTAGGGTCATAACTAATTTCTGAGGAAATGTGATAGGATTTTTCTGAGTTCAAATCGGGATTCTGTAGGTACGCTTCACACTAGAACCAAAATTAGACTTAAACATAAATTTGCAGGTATTGTGAAACAAGGTTTTTCACAAAATTACACATAATGAAAATTCGTAAACTATAATTTCTGAGGAAGTGTGATGTGATAGGATTTTTCTGAGTTCAAATCTGGATTCTGTGGGTAAGTTTCACCCTAGAAACGTTCAGAAATTCCATGCAATGAAATCATTGTTGCCCAGTGTTATCATTCCTAGATAATTGAATTCTACCATTCATCAAAATTTTTCGTAATTCAAAGGTCCATTTTCATTTAATAAAGTATATTTTATTTGTGACCATATATTTAGTTTTATTGTTAATTACTTTGAGCCCTAGTTTCTTAATGTCATTTAATAGAATGTATGTACTGAGTTTGTTTCCTGTTGTCTTATAATATGTGTTCTAATGTTACCTGTTACACTTTTCATGCTTCGGGTTCTGCATTGAGCAGATATATGGTGTTAATGTGATCTATATTCAATTAACACATTACTTTGGCAGATCAGTTACATAGATGATGTATTCATTATATTGTGTACAGAGAGGAGTGTATGTTTATATATATTTGTGTAGTGTAGTATGTGTTGTATGAGGGATGATGAAGAGAAGGGAGAAGGCAAAACTCGGTGCTGGCATGAGGCCATGTAACGTTTTTAATAATCCCAAATTATAATTTATGGAAAAGTTTAATATCAATTTAATGAAATTTATAATGTATTATTCTACTTACATTTTCATAAAATATAACAAGAAATTAAATATTACTACATTATTGTATTAGAAGATTCTGGACCGTGGTCCATACCTGGTGTTTCTCCCTCAACTACGAAGGGCAAGTTCTTCTAGATGGTGTTCCCCTGATAGGAAGCTCGGCTGTGTATGAGCAGTAGATTGCTGGAACCCAGGATTTATACTAGTGTTGGTTCCCAGATGGCTAGACGAAGTCCTAGCTGATTGGATAGTTGAGGTCAATTTACCATTTGATTAGTTTGGTTCTGTCTCTTTGTTACTAAGTAGGCTTATACGTCTGTTATTTAACATGTGATACCAGGCTTTGCCCAGTTTATACCTTTGTAGTCGAGGGAGAAATGTCTGAGAGAAAAATCAGTTATAAATCATGGCCTTATAGCCCAAAATCTTCTAATACCATGACTACTGGCCATGAAAGTCTGCATTCTACATTACTGCATCATTATACTAACACAGTGGCGTGTATTCAACCTCAGCACTACTGGGGTAATTAATATGTTAATAATTTCAGATTAAAATAAAATAATATATTTGCCAAATTTTATTCAAATTAATTACGTGTGAACATCAAAATTCCCGCTGTGCCAGCAGACTATCGCATTCGGTTTGACTGAGCCTTCTGCGTTTTAGATTATCTCCATACAGGAACACACAGATTATTTCCTCTATGTTATCCCCACCAACACCAGCTATTTCGCTGTAGATGAATTAGCGATAACCCACTAAATGAATCTGCCTGCTATGTCCAGCAATAACCCGCTAGACGAAGCTTGTGTCTTATTCCATCAATTTCTTATTGAACACCAGCTAGCTGAACCCAGAAATGTCACAACTCGAATAAGCATACACAATGTCGAATGACCTTTAGACTTATCGATTCATAAAACATAACGTGATTGATTTGGAAAGCGCCAATTTACAATAATACAATTTTTAGAAATAACATTTTTTAATTTACAATATTTAATTTATGTTAGTTATATTTTTACGAAATACTTACTTACTTACTCACTGGCACTATCGAACCCATAGGTTCATGGCCGCGCGGACATACGCTCTCCATACATCCCTATCCTGAGCTAATGCTTTCCAATCATTCCCTGTATAATCTACTTCCCTCAAATCATAGTTAATGTTATTCTCCCACCTCATTCTTGGTCTACCAACTGGGCGTTTTCCCTCTGGCTTTCCTACAAGAAGCTTCCATGCAAGTCTTTCATTCCCCATACGTGCAACATGTCCTGCCCATTGCATTTTTACAAAATACAAAAAAAAAGTAAAATCATGCGATACGTTTTGTTAGCTATAGCAACCTGTTAATTTAAGAAGCTTTATTTATATTATCTGAATGACAATTGAAGTATTACGAACGTGTATATTTTATTTGGGGAAAGCAACAGTCGAATTTAATATTAGCACTGAGTTTGTTCAAATGCATTATTAATGTCTTTTAAAGTGTTAGTGTTAAATGTGATTTGTCAATTTAGTATAAATGAATGTAAGTGACTGTATAATTTATAATTTACATACTAGATCATTTTCGTCCAGACCTTTCAACGAGAAAAATGACCTCATACAACAAGGTAGGTCAACTCCTGTTTCACCAGTTCTAACAAAAAAAAAAAAACAAGGCAGCATGTTTTTATATGCTATAAGTCATATTTTCGTCATACAGCTGAGGTAATAGCTCTGACCACCGCTGCACACCACTGTACTAACATGTCCTTGATTAACTGTTATGGTCTAATACCATATATTCTTATTCCAATTTCTCTGGGAACATTCCAGCACCTTTTTTTCATTTTGTGTATAAATTAATAATCATCATCATTGGCATTACAGCCATTTAAGTCTAGCTCAGACATATCAATAAGAAAAGGGGAAGGTAGCATATTTCTCCATTCCACACTATGCTGGTTTTAACTATCCATCCATAGTAATTCTGCCTGAGAGCAGGTCTTTCACTCCAATCATAACATTTTCATGCTATGCTTTGCAGCTTTACTAGGGAATTACAGGTGTGGTAGCTTCCCGTTGCTTTCCACACCGATGAAGGATGATGATGATGGCCGGATGATTTTCGGAGACTGTCGGGCCCTAAGTGTCCTGACATTTGTCTTACAGGGTGAGGAAAGGCCCCAAAAAAACCACCTAGGAGCCTGACCCGACTGGGAATCGAACCTGGGCCTGCTGTGTGACAAGGCAGCATGCTACCTCGAGACCACAGCAGTGGACATTTTATTTATAAGTAACAGAAATCAAGATACCAATTTCTTGAGGGGGGGAAGTGATGTCACAATGTGTTAAAACACTCTGTATTCTATAAACAGTGATAGATTTTAATTAGTGTTTTGGCTACACAAATATGTAAAAAAATAATTAAAAAGAATGGCAGAGAGTTTTAAATCTGTTTATTTTACTTGGACAAAGCTCCTCAACTGCTGTCAAAAAGCCGTCTTTAACAAACTCATCAGAAAAAAATATGATTCCTCTTATTTACTGCAAAATACAGTGACTATCCTTAGAAGACTTCTGTTTGGAAGAAGTTGGAATTATTTTACTCCTTCATGGGATTCATCATCATCAACAAGGATTAAGCCCAATGGCCTGTTCCGATCTCATTATAGGGTTGAATTGGTCCTTCCATCTCTTCAATGGTCTTTCCAACAATCTTCTCCCTTTTGGTTTATAATTATACATTCTTCTTGGTATGCGCTGTTCATTCATGGGATTCAGTCTGTTAAATAACATTTTTAAATCTTCAAACTGTTGTTGACAGGTTGATCCTAAAATAATAACATTAAGTTAAAGAGTTAAAAAAAAGTATGTGACACCAGCACTATCTTCACATTGTTAATCTATGTATCCTGCCGTCGTCTCAAAGTAGTGTGCTGCCTTGTCACCCAGCAGGCCCGGATTCGATTCCTGGTCAGGACAGGCTCTTGGGTGAGGTTTTTTTTGTGGTTTTTCCACACCTGTAAGACAAATGTTAGTAAGCTTAGGGCCCAACAGGCCCTGAAAATCATCCGGTCATCATCATCATCATCCTTCACCAATGTGGAAAGCAATGGGAAGCTACCACACCTATAATTCCCTAATAAAGCTGCAGAGCATAGCATGAAAATGCTATGATTGCAATGCCTCGAGCAGAATTACTATGGATGGATAGATGTTCTTTGAAACATAATAAATATCTGTTTTAAAATTATTAATAACTTACCTATTAAAATTGTTCCATTTTCTTTCAAATGTTTATTGTGGAAGTGCATTTAATATTAAAATTGGATATGTGGCATAAGGAATGATCACAAATTAAACAATGTGGTTTTTCATTATTAAAAAAATTCCTTTTCCTATTCTTGAAAAATATGAGAAGCTATTGTGATTGTCTGCCACAGATTACTAAGTTATTTTGTGCAAAATACCTCTTCTTTCTGTTGATGTTCATGAACTTTAGTGGAATGAGTGTAACAGCTGATGAGAGGTGGTGGCACAATTGAGCCAGTTATTGACCCGGGGGTTGGCCTTAATCTCTCTCTCATGACAGCCACCCAATCATTCCGATCAAAATACTTCAGTCTCCGTCTTTTTATACCTGCCTTTTTAAGATCATCCTACATGTTATCAAACCAGTATAAATTAATCATCATCAGTATTAAGGATTAGACCTTAAGGTCTGTTTCAATCTCATGCTACAATTGGTCTGTCCATCTTTTACTGGGTCTTCCAACATTTCTTCGTTCTAGTGGTTTGTAATGAAGAATCTTTCGGAATTCTATTATTATCCATTCTATTGACGTGGCCCATCCATTCATCTCTGTATTGTGCAATTCTATCTAATAGTTTGAATATATTCAGTTCCCTTTGTATATCTTCATTTCATTTTCGATCTGTTATTGTATAGCCAGCCAAACTCCTCAGAAATCTCATTTCTGATGATCTTGCAGAAGATTTCCAGGCTGTTGGCCGTGGTCTTGAGGCTTATAGTTCCCCAACGTTTCGCCAGAGACGTTGGGGAACTACAAGACCACGGCCATCAGCCCGGAAATCTTCTGCAAGATCATCATAGTAACTCCGGCCGTGAAAGCCTAACTCATTTCTGATGTTTCTATTCTTCGTTTTTGGTTAAGACCCAGTGTTCCGATCCATATAGTAATAATATTGCTCTAAATATTCTGACTGGGAATTCATTTGATATATTATGGGCAGTGGGATTAGATTGTGTGAATTCAGGTATGCATAGAAATCCCCTGTGAGAAACCACAGTTGCATATGTCTTCTGTGGAAGTTGAATTCCAATTGGAAAAAGTGTACGTGCAGCTCACCACCTCTTGCATGTCTGCCCACTCACAAACACTTCAAGGTATACACTTTTTCTGAGATGTTTTCATGTGAAAGAACAAGCTGCGTAATGATTGCCTAAAAATGTTTGTAACCTACTGCATCAGTAAAATATGCTTAGTTAAATGTGTTCTAACAAGCTATTTTAAGTAATTTTGATTCAGTGTAAGAACATGGTGGTTAGCAATTTTTAAATATAAGTTTTGGAGAGACTAACAATAAAATGTTAAATATGGTATATATTCCATAGCACGACAGGCCTAGAAGGCCCTTATCCTTCTGGCCGGCTGTTGGCCTCATATCCACATGTATTAATCACAGCGGTAGACAATTCAGCCAGTGTAGGGGTGACATGTGGTCAGCATGTCGGCTCTCCTAACCATTATAGCTGACTGTCAGCTTGGAGCTGCTACTTATTGTAGCTACACAAATTCCTCATGATGCTGGTGGGTACTGGTCCCATACTGACCGAAATTCCATGATAAATTTTCTTCCTCCGTGGTGACTCAAACCAATGTAAGTCCTGTTGCTCTGTATGAAGGCACAATGCCTTAAACTACTCAGGTATGGCGAGAGACAATATGTGAATTTGATATGGAGAGTGCAAATTTTGATCCAGTATACTTTATATCAATTTATCAATTTTCTTCATTAACTTTTGAGCAGAAGATAAAATCTAAAATAAGTTATCTTGCATTAAATTTATTATTTTTATTAATTATTTAAATATTAACATATTGTTAACCTTTTTGTTGCTAAAAGTCTTAATGTAAGATTTACAAAAACAAGCTGATTTTAATAGTATATTATTTATTTATTAGAGGAACTTTGTAGTCAAGAAAGCGAGGCAAGATAGTGGTTATGCCAACTCAATTTTTTCACCCTCAGATACTGGACATATTACTAATATTGTTTTTTATTATTATTTTAAAGCAAATAGTATGGCAGTTTCTTCATCTAATTACTGTATGCTGTCTATTGTATAAATGCCTATTGGAAAAGCCTTTTTTTAATTTTAAGAGAACAAAAAAAAAATGCAGGCACTGTAGCACCTAAAAACATGTTACGGTAATGAAGATAAAACTGAGTTGTTTCTCTAGAACACATCCCCTACAATCAACATTACATAGGATTTTCTAGCGCAATATAGTGGGATGTTGCAACATCTCAATTTGACAATGTCAAATTATCAGCAAGTGCTTCTTCAATATTCCTGCCATGAAATAATCAGCACACTTTAGGTACAGACAATCCCCTGTATATCTTTAGGTTAAAGAGCTTCTGTTCTTTTCTTCTTAATTCTTAAATAATTCACGCATTTGTGGAAAGTAAGAATAAATTTGTTATAGTTTTCCACTATTAACCTAAATTAGAACTTATAAAAATTTTGATCTTCTAGTCTCATAATGACAAATAGGACTAATTTGTGATATTTTTTGGAAAGTTTGGTGATTAGTATCAGAAAACAACAGAAAATTTCTTCATTGACCTTCAATATGTTATCTTCTACGTCACACTTTTAAAAACAATGTTATGGTTGTTAATAATGTTCACTATGTTAAAAATTTGAAAGTAGAATAGGAAGTAACATTATGAGGTTGTTCTTAATATTCAATCATTAAGTTTGGTCTGTATATTCTTACTATATGTGGTTGTTTCTATTAGCCCCATCAGTAGTCTGTTCTAGCTGAGGATGAGGCTAACGTGCCTTGAAACATATGTCCAACAGAAACAACCGTATGAGGTAAGAATATACATACCAAACTTAATGATTAAATATTATGTTAAAAATGTTAACCATTACCTACAGATGGCTTGTATGGAAACATTAATTTTCATTCAAGATTTGTCAGTTAATTACAAACTGATTTTTCAGCAAAACTCCATCATAATGCCTTCTTACATTAGAAGCACTCCCTTTAAGTCTTATGAACATAATTTTCACTATTTATGCAGGACTTAGGAGTTTAAAAAGAGGAGAATATGTGCTTGCTCTGAGAGGTGTGCCTAAATAGCTCGAAGGTAGAGCACAGGTGAGTAAAGCTGGAGATCTTGAGTTCAAATCCTGGTTCAGATGCACATTTTTCTCCCTAGTTATGTTAACAGTGTTGATAAAGCTTGGAAACAAATCAATCTTTAAAAAAAAATCCTTGTTGCCTTTCACTTAGATCTTTTCTTGAAACTTTTATTCATGACATGTAATTGAATATTATTGGAATTAAAAATACCTAAAAAGGGTGCTGATAAGTACTGTGGTTCAGTGTGAGTCAGCTGGAGGGGGTGGGAAGGGGTTGGCAAAACACAATGTTTAGTCCCTTCTGTTTTCAAAGAAGTTGAAAACCTATTGAAATTCTAACAGTGCTGTTTATCAATCATTTGCTATAGGTTTTATGTTTACTATTTGCAACATTCTAAAATATCAAATCAATTCATAAAGGAGCATGAGCCCCACTATAGTCTTAATTTTTTTTTTCTTCCATTAACAAGGCCACGCTTACAATTTATGCTTTTATACCAATATAATCTAACCTGTAAGACCACATAAAATATAATAGTTTTCCCTTCCCATGTGAATTTATTATTTTTGTCTGTTTATAAAATGCTGTTGGTAGGTGATAGATATAGATAGATCATCAGTTGATTAATGTCTTTGACATCGTCCGATTCCTAATAGCCAGTTTTGTCGGTCCATCCAATCTCCTGGTTGTAGATGTTTCTCCTTCATATATAAACATATTCCCTAACTCCAGGAGGTTTTAGGTCTTCCTCTGCTCCGTCTTCCCTCAGGTTTCCATTCCAAAACAGATTTTGGTAGTCGATCCTCTTCCATTCGCTGGACATCTTAATTGCTGAGTTTTAATATAATCTAAAATAGTGTCTTCAATCTTCATTTTCTCCCTTATAACTGAGTTCCTAATTTTTTCTCTTCTTGAAATTCTTGCAGCCCTTCGTATAAAATCCATTTCTGTTGCCAAAAGGTACTTATTTGTTTTTGTTGTTAATGGCCAAAGTTCTGCTCCATAAGTTATGATGCTTTTAACAATTTTATGATATATATTCATTTTATTTTTATTACTTATATTTTTATCCCACAATATTCCATTGAGGCAAGCAATTGCAAATTTTCCTTTATTATTTCTATTTCTTATTTCCTCTTCATAACTCCCATTTTATTTATTTTAATTCCTAAATATGTGATATCACTACAAGATTTTATTGATTCTCCAGTCTCTAAAATTAAATTTTGTTCTGGTTCACCAATTGATAAATATTTTGTTTTTTTCATGTTCAAATGTAGTCACCATTTTTCATATTCTTCTAATAATTTTCTAGTCATATATTCTAAATTTTCATAATCTTGTGCAATTAACAATTAATCATCTGCAAAATGTAAGTTGTATAAAGTTTTGTTTGAAATAGGAATTCCCATGCTTGAACATTTTCTCCTCCAATTCTTTAATATTTCATGTACATATATTTTAAACAGTTGGTGATAGACAACAACCTTGATGAAGACCTTTATTTATCGAAAAACCATGTGACAATTTACTGCCAATTTTAATTTTAGACATGCAATTGTCATATAAATTTTGTATAGCTTCAATTATTATAGTTTAATTCCCACTTACACTTAATGGTAAGTGATATTAAAACAAAACAAAAACACTTTAATTGTAATGTTACTTAAAAATTTATGTTCTAGGGAATTCCAATTAAAAAAATGGATTGGTAATAAAATTATTTTGAGATTATTGGAATAATTTGTTTTATGAATCCATTTTGTGTGGGATTAGAAATTTTTGGGAAAACATGATATTTTTGTCCATTGGGAAAATTTAAATCCATGCAATTAAATTGGCCCTTATAACCTATTTTGAGGATGATTTAAAATTTAGTTTAATAATATAGTTTATTTTTTTGTATATGTTCACTTTTGTGTAACATATTTTCTTACATTTGATATAAAAATCCTGAGTACAATTCTATTATCCAATATACTGTGCAATATTGTTGTTTCTTAATGTTTATAGACAAACTGTACAGGCTTAGCATCATTAAGTTGGTTTTTTACACAAATCAGAATAATTGTATAACAATCCTTGAGTTGTTCATTAGATTATTATTATAGTGTGTGCAAAATATAAGTGATTACAAAATAAAATGTGAATTAATGGTGCATTTCTCCTATGAAGATATTCACTTATTCTTAGATCACACAAAGGTGAGTAAATCGTCATATTTTAATTTGGTTAGAAATTGTTTTAAATTTAAATATATATTTATGTTGCCTTTTTGTTTTATAAGGTATAGGCATAGAAGAATAGTACTTCTGCATTCGATCCATATGAAAGGATTTTTGTTTAGGATACATTCAAAAAAAGGCATCACTTTCTAGAGTCAATTATGTTTACCATTAATGTTGCTAAAATGGTCTATTGTTTTCAACTGCAAAATCTTTACATTCTTTTGTTAATTGTAAAATTAACTGATTCATACAATATTTAAATTAGTTTTTATAGGATTTTAAACATTATTATTAAACATGCTATTTATTTTAATAGAATTTTATCTAAAAAAAAGTACTGGTATTATACATGATAGAAATAACATATAGCTAAATGCGTCATCTAATTAGTGACGCGCATGAATGAATTAACGAGGTTCCCTCTGTTGTTCGTTGTCACAATCTCTTTTACAGTTTTATATTGTAATATATGGGAGAACCCGGTTACAAACCCAAATGTAAACCAACCTAGCTGAGTTTAATTATAAATGCTAAGTTGGAATACTATTAGTAATTGGCATTTTATTTAACGACGCTTTTGAACAGCTAAGATCGTCAGCGCCACAATTGAAATGTCGAAGTGAAAAGATCGACTAATTTTGCTCAGATGCTCCTTTTTTCAGGCTTCAGGTTCTTTTACTTGCCAATTGACGTAAATCTAAAACGCATGATCCAGGCTTTACTTCCCTTCCAAGGGAACTCATGGTCAGCATTTTTACACCTTGAAAAATCCATTGAACTCTGCCGGAATTCAGTCCACGAACGGTACTTATCTAAAATAGCTCCGTCCTTTTATTTCTTTGTAATTGAAAGTCAGAAAACAGTTTTATAAATCATGAAAGGGTACAATTAAGAAAATAACGGTCAATGTCCATCGCCATTAGCCTATATAGAGGTAATATCGTTGCCTCATACATAGCAGATTTGGGTTCAACCCCTTTGGGACAAGTTTCTTGATAGATGATTTTTCGGAGTTTTCTTTGCCTATGTGACATGTCAGGAAATCTCAGGCCCAATAGCCTTTGAACATTATCTGATCGTCTTATATTCGTCTTGTTTAAAAAACAATTCAAATACGCAATAGAAATCCACAGGTACATACTGTATACAGATCCTAAGACGCAATATGACCTTCACGTTAAAACGTCTATAATTAGAGAAAAAATTATATAATGTGAAATATTAATAATTGGGAAAAGGGGGAGTAGTTAGTAAAATTATCAAAATGTATGTAATTAACTAATTCACTGCCTGGCATGAACCTTTAGGTTCATGGCTGCGCAGACATAAGCTCTCCATACGTCCGTATATTGAGCCAACGTTTTCCAATCATGTGCTGTATAATTTACTTCCCTCAAGTGCTGATTGATATTATTCTCCCACCTCATTCTGGCATATCTACTGGGCGCTTTCCCTCTGAAATTCATACAAGGAGTTCACATACCCCTCTTTCATTCCCAATTTTATTCTGTCGATAAAATATAATTTGTATCATTATAAGTATTTTTTATGCTATAGAAAATTTTGTCAAGATACGCTATTGGTGAATTTCATGGTAATTAACGTAACAATTTCAACAAAATAAAATAACATTTTGATTGTTTTAAGCGTTGAGATAGGACACTTTAAAACTGCTTATATATAGGTTTCAGTCTCTTTAACAGAATATATGAAGTTATGTAGATAGGAAATAACACTATGAGGTTCTTTAATATTGTTTATTTTTTATTATTTCACTCACCTCATACTTCATATGTATGAGGTGAGTGAAATAATAAAAAATAAACAAGAATATATGAAGTTTCTAACTTTAATAATTGTTCTTAAATGTGTTATGGTTTTACATCGGTAACTGACGTAACCGTAGCATAACATGTTTTACAGAGTGAGAGTACAATACGAAATAAAAAATATATATCTGTGAAGTTTTCAATTTTATTTTAACAAGCAATTGTGAATGTTGTACGTGTAGGAGGAGTCACAAAGTTCATGTTTTGAGTTCTATGTTCTAATACACTTTATGAAAATTTATAAAACTGTTATTCTCTCAGTTGTTTTAGGCCTATATGAATACGAAAGATGGACTCTTACTTTAGGAAAGGGAGAGAGATTACGAGTATTTGAGAATTAAGTTCTTAGAAACATTTTTGGATCAAGGAGAGATAGACGAAAATAGAAGACTATATGACAATGAGCTACATTATCTTTATGGAAAACCTGATTTAATAAGGAGAGTTAAGTCTTAAAGACTGCGATAGGCAGGACATGTGGCACGAATGAGGAATGAAAGAGGGGATTAGAAACTCCTTGTGAAAACCAGAGGGAAAGCGCCCAGTAGGTAGGCCAAGAATGAGGGGGAGGAATAATATCAACTATTATTTGAAGTAGATTATACGGAGGATGATCGAAAAACATTAGCTCTGGATAGTGATGCGTGGAGAGCTTATGTTCGCACGACCAACAGTGAATGAATTAATTTAATATAATTTGATTGCTAATTATACGAAATAAAGGTAACTCACATAACTAATACTTCTGCTTGGTTTAAGAGTTTTAATTAAAATAGTTTTTTGATAAGTACGAAGTAGGCCTACGGGTTTGTTCATATTCTACAATATTTTTAAATGTGTACTTGAAAATAATTTTAATAGTTCACATACCATTTTTTGAAGCAGGGAAGAAACTTTAATTTTCATGTGTTACGTCAAATTTTACGTGGAATTCACGTATTGCAAAGTCAGACGATGCGTTTCGCCTGAAGGGAGTACCGTTTGTACAGTTCTACAATCGCTCAACAGGTGTCGCTTATTGTTTTCGTAAGTTTGTCGCAGACGATGTAATATCACATTTCAACAGAAAATTCTAAAAAAAATTATAGAATTAATTGCTGGGCTTGATAATATATACCTAAAATAAAATACTGATCTAGAGATATTATAAATTAAACCATTACAGTATATATTCTTTTCGTGACAACAATGAAATATGAATATTGTTTTTTAACACATCATTCCAAAATCTCGTATATTTTCTAATAAAATGTAGTCTGTTTCGTTTTAAAGAAAGTAATTTATAATCCATATCAGTTTTGAAGTAACGTAAAAGGGGGTTGAACTTTTATCAGTTTTGAATGGGTCGTTGACCTTGGAGAGGTCCACCGAGTAGCTGTGACGTCACGGGGTCGTGGGAGCGGCCTCCCCACTTGCTACATTGAAGGTCAATGAACCCATTTGTCCGACGAAATAATGTTTAAAAGAGGGTGTATAATGCTAAGCCAGGGAATGGGGGCTCTATCTGGGCGTTACAATGAATGCATTATGCGAAATGCATATTTTTTCTGTGCTATTGTTCTTCAAACTTTCTCTGTTTACACTGTAATTACATTACTGGTAGATGTATTTGTTTGACACTTCTTGGAATTTTCCTCTGGAAATTTATTAAAAACCAGTTGATTGTAGAATAGGGTTGTCATACGAGAATCATTAGGGCCGGATTTACCTCTTTGTCGTACTTACGCCAAACAAGCCTTACCGCCTCCTATAGTACTTTTCTTTAATCCACTATTTAGGGCGTATTAAATGATAGGTACATACAGAGTGTGAAAATAAAAAAAAAATTGTATTTAACGTACCCCTTTTTAACCCTTAAATTAGCGAAACGCTCATTTCTCATGCCAATTATTTAAATGTGTCGGACAGCAATGAAAACAAAATAATTCAAATGTAAGTTATTACTGTTGAATAATCCGATACAAATTTAAGTAATTTTTACTCGTTCGTTTTTCTAGTGTTTCATTAAAATTAACTCACTGACACTTTTGAACCCGTAGGTTCGTGGTCGCGGGCATAAGCTGTCCATACATCCCTATCTCGAACTGTTTTCCAATGTTCCTCTGTATAATCCTCATCCCTCAATTATTCTCTCTTCTCATTTTCTACCTGACTACTAGGCGCTTTTCCTCTAGTTTTCCTACCAGGAGTTTCCAAGCTTCTCTTTAATTCCCCAATTCGTGCCACATGGCCTGCCCATCATAGTCTACGAGACTTAACTCTTCTAATTATAATTATCTGGTTTCCCATAAATACCATGTAGTTCACTGCTATGCAGCCTTCTCCATTCGAATGCCTGTTCATCTCTCTTTGGTCAAAAATTTTCCTGAAAATTTTATCATCAAATACTCGTAATCTTTTCTTCTCCCTTAAAGTAAGAATCCATGTTTCGCATCCCATATAATATAAAAGGGATATATATCTCCATCCATAGTAATTCTGCCCGAAGGCAGGTCCTTCACTGCAATCATAGCATTTTCATGCCATACTTTGCCGCTTTACTAGGGAATTGTAGCTTCTCGTTGCTTTCCACACCGGCGAAGGATAAGGATGATGGTGGCCATATGATTTCACAGGTGAGGAAAAACCCCAATAAAAACCTCACACAGAAAAACTGCCCCGACCGGGGATCGAACCCGGGCCCGCTGCGTGACAAGACAGCACGCTACCTCGAGACCACAGCGGTGGATATATATATTAAGATTATTTTTTGAGACAATGTTAAAATAAATTAAATCAAGTAGGCCTACTCGTAATCTTTTCTTCTCCATTAAAGTAAGAATCCATGTTTCGCATCTCATATACCGGTAATATAAATGGGAGAATAATAGTTTTATACATATTCAGATTATTATTTTTTTTTGAGAGACAATATTAAATAAATTAAACCAATGTATCTTTTAGAAAACATTGCCAATTTAAAGGTTAAGAGACTTTGTTTTATGGCGAGCAAAGTCATCTATCAGGTCATCAAATTCCACTATTTTATCGTCATTACTGTATTACGTATGTTTAAAATTCTACATTTGTCTATATTTCAACAGACCGGTAATGGTTTTCTATTTAAACTTTTAAATAAATCTAATTGAAGCATTGCCGACCGCCGCACTCATCAATCCTGGTCGGCACAAACAATAAAACTTGATTATTAATTCGAAATGTCTGACGTCATCATCATCATCATCATCTTCCTTCCATGTATTAAGCCTGCTGGCCCGTTACGGTCTTTTGCCATATTTTGAGTGGTATACCCAACGATCTCCTACCTCGGGATAATTCAAAATCTGACATGGGATGCGAGATCGATCCATATACTGATGGTGTAGTAGTCAATTATTTCTATATGCAGTTATATGGTCCACAAATGAAGTGATTTAAAGTTCTTGAATGATATCCACGTTTTTCTTTTTGTCTAACTTTGTGTATCCAGCCAGCTGTTATTCTCATGAATTTCATTTCGCTAGCTGTTATTCTGCTTATTCTTAACGTCTGACGTTAATTAAAAAAAGTTCTAAATTTCCGTGATTATGACCACTGTTAGCCTCTCTTAAAAAAAATTTCGCATTATTTAAAATAATCATTAATTGTGTCCAGAAACAGTGTATTCAGAAAATGTATTATTCATATAGGCCTATATATATGTATATGCCGCTCTAGGCCCGGACCATGATGCCTATTGGGAAATCCAGCCCTGGGAGTAATTAAAAGAGGACATTTATACATAGATTTCACACTAGGTTTTACGATAGTTTCAAAATTTAGCATTTATTAAAATAACTCTTCTTGTCTTCACGTATTAGGCAGAAATTCACTCTTCTTTTTATTTCTATAACTAGATCTAACTCTATGGCATTATCGAACCCATAGGTACATGACCGTGCGGACATAAGCTCTCCATACATCCCTATACTGAGTTAATGTTTTCCAATCATCTCCTATAGACTCTACTTCCCTCAAATGTTAATGTTATTTTCCCACCTCATTGTTGGCCTAATGGACTTTCCCTCTGGTTTTCCTATGAGGAGTTTCATGCCTCTATTTCGTACCACATTTCCTGCCCATCGTAGACTACGAGACTTTGTTGTTCTTGTTATATCTGGTTCCCCATAAAGATCATGTAGCTCAAATTATGGAGTTTCCTCCATTCGCCCATCTCTTCTTCTCTCTTTGGTTCAAAAATATTCCTAGGAACTTAATTCTCAAATACTCGTACTTTTTTCTCCTCCTTTTAAATAAAGAGTCCATGTTTTCGCATCCATATCATAATATAACTGGAAGAATAACAGTTTTTCAGTTTAAATTTTTGAGAGAAGTTGGGGCAACAAGAGTTTTTGTAATGCATAATAGCATGCATTTCTAGAATAGAGCCTATATTTCATTTCTTTGTGCCTCTTATTCCTATTTGTAATTATTGATAGTTGAATTCAGCCACTTTTTAAAAAGTTTCCTCATTTGTCATTGACTTTTCATTTTCATTATTTAATGTATATCTATGTATAACCATATATTTAGTTTTATTGATGTTTACTTCCATCCCCAATTTCTTAGTGTTGTCAATAGAGTGTGCATGTTGGACCTTAATATAGTCTTGCTATCGCCTAATAATACATCATCAGCACAATCTAGGCCTTCTCCTATAGGCGCTAAAACTTCAATATTGGTGAATGTTTTGACCTTCTAAACGATGTCCTTCCATAATATCTTATCCGTACTGATAATCAGTTTTTAATTTTCATATTTTTTTAGAACCTTTATTATTTCATCCCCACATCTGTGGATATTGTAGTAATTGACTTAAATTTATATAATTTCTTTATACATTTCTCACTGACATTCTGTCAGAATGCTCAAAACCGGCTTAATACGTATCTGTGATTTTATGTAGTGTACTATGATTATCTATTCTATCTCTATCTTCGCGTTTTCACAGCTGCTGCCGTCTTCCCGTGCCGAACCTCCATAGCCTACGATCTTGGACATCTTCAATGTTTAGCCCTCTTGCTTGCATTACTGTCCTCATGTTTACCTTCCATGGCTCTTTTCTTCTTTCTGATCGGTTGCCATTGATATAGTAGTTTCGGCCATCGCTCATCTTCCATTCTTAAAATAGGGTATATCCTAACCATTTTAATTCCTTCTCCTCAATTCTTTCAATTATAGGCCCTACTTTCTTCTGCTTCCATATGTTTCTAATTTCCTTATTTGTGACATGTTCTAATTTTGACTTTCTCTTCTATGTAAATAATCCATTTCTAGAGCTATTAGTCTGTTCTTGTAGTACTTATTGATTGTCCATACCTCACTTCCATACATTGCAGCAGATTCCACCAATGTTTTACCAATGATGATTCTATAACTAACTCTAACTCACTGGCACTATCGAACCCGTAGATTCATGGTCGCGCGGACATAAGTTCTCCATACATCTATATACCGAGCTAATGTTTTCCAATCATCCCCTTATAATCTACTTCCTCAAATCATAGTTAATGTTATTCTCCTACCTCATTTTTGGTCTACCAACTGGGCGTTTTCCCTCTGATTTTCATACAAGAAGCTTCCATGAACGTCTTTCATTCACCATTCGTGCCAGATGTCCTGCCCATCGCAGTCTGTGAGACTTAACTGTTCTCATTATATCTGGCTTCCTATAAAGACCATGTAGTTCACTGTTAAGTAGTCTTCTCCATTCACCTGTCTGTTCATCTCTCTTTGGTTCAAAAATATTTAATTCATTTAGTTTTTGTTTGTTATGATTCTCCTTAATCATTTGTGACTTTTATTGGTCCAAATACTCTCCTCAATATCATCTCACATTCTTATGCAACGCCAGTATTTCTCCTACGATAGCCAGAAGATTTTTCGTAGAAATATAATTTCTGGTGCTGTCGACCGTCGTTTATCTTAGAGTCAAATGGTTCAGGTTTTGCTGCCATAACTGAGAATTGAGTTGGGCGTGTGTCTAGGTATGTTTTTTGGACTTTCGTAACCGGAAAGAGTTGGTCGATAATAATTCTTGATAATTTATTGTTAGTTTCGATTCTATTAAAATATGATATTCTTCAAATTATGTTAATGCTAATCTTAACGGCAAATATTTGATTCTGTTAGCGTTCAGGTTGTGATACATTTGTCAAAATCAGTAGTCTAGGCCAACGTTTCCCAACCTGTGGTTCGCGAACCCCCAAAATATTTCAAGGGGTTCGCCAAAACTTTTTTCGAGGTTGGGTCTATTATTGTTTCCATAATTTCTGCAGCAGCATAATAATAATAATAATAATAATAATAATAATAATAATAATAATAATAATAATAATAATAATAATAATAATAATAATAATAATAATAATAATAATAATAATAATAATAATTATTATTATTATTATTATTTATTTTTTTAATTTTAAAATTAAATTAGTCCTATAATGCCCCTTGTTGCATATTGTAACATCGGGAATTTATCACATTATTTCCAAAATAAATTAATATTTACCGCGAATACCTGGATTTACAGTTATGTCACAACGTTAGGAATGCATTTGATTTCGCTACCAACTAGTCCCACTGTTGTGTAACTTTTAAGCCGTAACTATAGTAACTTTGGTTTTAACCGTTATGGATTAAGTTAATTTAAGGTTATTAAACCTTTTGCTTCGAATTAAATTTTATGCATGTCTACTGTATGCGTATTTAAAAGTCAGTGGTTCACCTAATTCAGATCGTTGTGAAAGGAGTTCGCCAGTGGAAAAAGGTTTGGAACCGCTGGGGCTATACCAATTGTCATAAGGATTAGAAATGCGGATCCCTTGTTGTAGATTTAGCTACTTTAAAGAACTTCAAGCATTAAATAAAATGTATCCGAACAGATTTTATCGGCCCTTTTACGCCAAATTTGAATTGCGACGCTAATGGACTTAGATGCTAAAGACATCGTAAAATCAAAACCAGGATTTTATATCTAGCTCAGAGGTCGGTTTACAGAAGGTCATATTTCAATTAGGTATTATTTTAAAAAATGTAATCTTAATATATCAATAAAAATGCTAAACTTTTAGCTTTTGAGAGACTAGGACACCTTATGAGCCAAAATTATTTTGAATGGGTAACTTATTGAACAAGTGAATATCTTGAATAGTTTTAACTAGCTATCTAGGTTGTGATATCTTCTATTTTAAGAAAGACTGTATTTTTAATAAGTTTTGTAAGTTTTTATGTGATACAATTAAGATATCTTACAAAGTTATATAATTAATAGATATCATTAAAATACACCAGATGATAAACTAAATTCAAGTTAGACAAAGCAATGACTGTCTCTATAATATTATATGGTTATGAGTTTTGGAATTAAACCAAAAGAGAAGAGAAGGGTATAGAAGTAGGGGAATGAGGTTTTATTGAAGTGGTAGCTGGTTACACGCTTTTTGATAAATGGAAAACTGAAGATATCAGGAGTGAATTGAATATATTTTTTTATACTGATGGATGAATACGAGTAGAGCAATATACTCGTAGAAGCAATTGGAGGCAGTATGGCTCTATTAGAGAACGATAGCAGATCGAATACTAAATATTATTTTAGATTAAAAGCCAGAAGATAGAATAAATGTCGGTAGACTGAAGAAGAGATGAATGTAACTTTTCAATTGAAATCTACGAGACCGGAACGAACCTTTAAAGGTTTAACCTATGAAATAATGATAAGACTGTACACTCTTTATAACTTTCCAGGATTAAGTTCTATTGCACTTCAGTGTCATCTTTACCTTCTTTTCTCTCAGCGTAGGCTCAAATAATACCATATAAACAGGGGTAGTGATTTTTCGCAAAAGCGATATTGCACGAAATTCTTCAAGAGAAGGCTTGCACTCTGGTACTAAACTTTTATTTTTTCACGACCTCTTAACCACACTTTTAATGTGTTTTCAAAGCGCTACAAAATGCGAAATTCCATCAAATGCCATATAAATGCGGAATAAACGATTCGTTTAATTTCTTCTGGAAACTTCAAGTAAAAATCAAGGTGTACACTGGATGGGAACACGTACATACTATTGAATAACATTAAGAAATTGAAGCTGGAAGTAAATATTAGTAAAACTAAATTCATCATCATTATCATCATCATCTGCATTCATGGATTAGGTCTGTTGACCCGTTCCGACTTCAGCCCATCTCTTTCTAGGTCTGCCCGCATCTCGGGTGCCTTTAGGTTTGTATTGTGTTATTTGTTTTGGATATCTATCTTCATTCATTCTGCCTATGTGCTGCTTCCTTTTTTGTCTATATGTATCTATTTTATTAGTTATTGCGAAAATTTCAAGTTCCTGTCTTATTTCTGTGTTCTTGATTCTGTATTCCTTAGTGCACCCTTTAACAGATCTCAAAAATTTCATTTCTGCCGCCGTTATCCTAATTAGATCTTGTTTTTTTATGTATCCAGGCTTCTGAACCATAGAGCAGTACAGGTACTGCCAACGTTTTGTAAAATTTCAATTGGGTCTCTCTTGTTGTTTTGTTATTTAGTGATCGCTTTATCGTACCACATATTCCCTGGAATCTTGCTATTTTATTATTTATATTATTATCATAATTAAATGAAATGTCACATCCTAGATAATTGAGATGGTTCACCTGTTCTATGATTTTGTTACCTATTACTATTTTGGATCTGATTTGATTTTTCAACAGAGTGGGACCCTTGAAAGAGGTAGTCCAGGGAGTAGGCGTCCCTGCCCTTTTTTGAGCTCCAGGTCCCACTCGCCCAGTGGGTAGTACCTGGGGAGGGCCCCGTCCACAGAGTTACGTGGGGAGAAGATCCCCAAAGCCGTAGTGAAGGCAGCTTCTCTAGGAGACGAACACTCCGAAATTGCAGTTCCCTGCCCTCCAGGAAGAGGGGTTTGGCTAGAGGCTAGTAACCTCTACTAGTAAAAAATAACTTACTCATAAACTTCAACAGAAGAAAAGAGAATAAAACTAAATTTAAAAATATATTGGTGTCAGGATTTTTAAACTGACCCAAACCCTCTGGCGGCACTATGGCCCTGGGGTCGACTCAGCCTCTAACGGAAATGAGTACCAGACGCTAGTTCTGGGGGTAAAGGCGGCCGTCACGCAGGGCTGAAAACCCGGCTGACATAAAGTGCCGATTGTCTAGAAAAAAGTGGGAGCCTTAACCTCCTACTACCCCAAGGGCCTCCGGTTATGTTGTGGGATCACTTTACTTTACTTATTATATAATAGAAATGTACAGTTAAAGAAAAATGAGGGAAATTTTGAAGAAGTGCTGAATTAGAAACCTAGGAACAATAATTACAAACAGGAATGAGGTGAACAATAAATGAAAAATAGGCTCAGTTCTGGAAGTGTATATTATTACGAATTACAGGGACTCTTGTCATCCCAGCCTCTCTAAAAAAACGCTAAACTGAAAACATATAACACTATAATTCTCCTGGTTATATTTTGTGGATGCGAAATATGAACTCTTACTTTAAGCTAGGAAAATATATTACAATTTTTTGATAATAGAATTCTTGTGAAAATTTTTAATCTAAGAGAGGTGAACAGACAGGTGAATGGGGAATACTGCATAACAGTGAGCTACATGATCTTTATGGAAAGCCATGTGTAATAAGAATAATTAAGTCTCGTAGATTGTTATGGACAGGACATGTGGCACGAATGGGAAATGAAAGAGCGGCATGATCTTTATGGAAAGCCATATGTAATAAGAACAATTAAGTCTCGTAGATTGTTATGGGCAGAAAATGTGGCACGAATGGGGAATGAAAGAGCGCATTGAGTTGTAGGCCTTCTTCACCCTCTTAAATAGATGGCAAGCTCTAGTACAAAATTGAATATTAGGGTAGATAGTGCATATTCTTGCTTCAACCCTTTGTATACCTTCCAGATGTGTCTGAAAACTGTCTGTACACACCTTACTCTTTTTGCCATTGAAACACATTCGAGTAAGT
Organism: Diploptera punctata; assembly: GCA_030220185.1. Taxonomy (NCBI): domain Eukaryota; kingdom Metazoa; phylum Arthropoda; class Insecta; order Blattodea; family Blaberidae; genus Diploptera; species Diploptera punctata. The sequence goes on from JASPKZ010007842.1 coordinate 549,900, forward strand.
CTGAACTCAATAATTCTGAACTCTAGCAGGATACTACAGTATATAACTTCTCCCTCTTTATTTCATTTATTTAATTTTTATCTGATTCTCAACCCATTAAATACGATTTTAATTTTACATTAGGGTCATTCCACATCAAATCAACGAAAATAAATGCATTTTTCAAATTCATGTCAACGAATTTAAATACAAATTTACAGGTTTGGTTCTATCTATCCACCCATAGTAATTCTGCCGAAAGGCAGGTCCTTCACTACAATCATAGCATGTTCATGCTATGCTTGCAGTTTTACTAGGGAATTGTAGGTGTGGTAGCTTCCCGTTGTTTTCCACGCCGGTGGATGATGATGATGATGATAAGGATGATGACCATATGATTTCGGGGACCGTTTGGACCTTAAAGTTTTCCTGACATTTGTCTTACAGGTGAGGAAAAAACCCGATTAATACCTCACCCAGAAAAACTGCCCCGACTGGGGATCGAACCCTGGCCCGCTGCGTGACAAGGCAGCACGCTACCTCGAGACCACAGCGGTGGACTTGGTTCTATCTATGAAATGATATATAAAAACTTTATTCTCAGATTTTTTAGTCACTCGGTTATTGATGTACCTAGATTCCATAAAAATATATATTTCAACGTTCAGCAAATACTTTTAACTTTTGGTAAATTCCAAAGGAATAAGACTATTGGGATTCTTATAAAACGATTAAAAACATATCGATCCTACTTATTAGACAAGAAAATAATTACACACACACGCGCGCGCACGCACACACACACACACACACACACACACACACACACACACACATATACATATTCGTCCTACTTGGGGACGTGCGTGTTTCCTTGCTGGAGTTTGTTAACCAATCTAATTCAGTTTTGCTTATTTCCCTACAAATGTCAGCGAATGCTATGCAATCAGCACATCGCATCAAATATACATCTAGTAAGTATTTTCTTGAATGGGGAAGGCCGATTAAATTTTGCTCAGAGTCATTTAGGCTTGAGGTTCTTTTACAAGCCCGAAAAATCTTAAGACTTATTATGAACCACGGCTTAAAGTCCCTCCCGGAGCTGTTTATGATATTTAGGATTCGTGTTCCTTTTTACAATTGGGGGGTTGACAGGAGTGGTACTTGCTAATTCATCCATTGATATTGTTCTTCATGATACCTACTATGTAGTTGCTCACTTCCATTATGTACTCTCAATCTTGTCTCTTGGATTTTTCAATCCTAAAAATCCATGAACCCCGGCCGAGTTAACCCTTAGATCACCGAGGTCGATGTACATATATATATATATGTTCGTGTTTGTTAACGCTCCAGCGGTCGCAGATTTATTTTTCAGGACCATACTCAACATTAAGCAACCAATTAAGAAAAACAATGCCGAGATCGCTAACCAGAAAAATCGGACCTATAGGAATAGGGATTAACCTGAAGCGAAAATTTAAAAACAAATCTCTCTCTCTCTTTTTGGGGCACGCCATAGCGTAGTGTTAAGGCACTACACTACAAGCCGGAAGGTTGAGGGTTCGAGTCCCAGGGGGGGGTCGGATTTTTAAACTGATTCAAACCTTCTGGCAGCACTATGACCCTTGAGTCGACTCAGCCTCTAACGGGAATGAGTACCAGGCTTGTTCTGGAGGTAAAGGCGGCCATCACGCAGGGCTGACAACCATGCTGACATCAAGTGCCGATTGTTCAGAAATAGTGGGAGCCTTAACCTCTTACTATCCTAAGGGCCTCTTGAGGCCTGTAGTGGGATCACTTTACCTTCTTCTCTCTCTCTCTCTCTATCTCTCTCTCTCTCACTCTCTTTCTATGGCGCGACAGCTTAGCAAGCCCTTGGCCTACTATCAGGCTGCTGTCCTCACATCCACATGTGTTAATCACAGATATGGGCATTCATCCAGCCAGTATAGGGGTGCATGTGATCAAAATGTCGGATCGCCCAGCCGTTATAGCAGGTTTTCTCAACCTGGAGACGCTACTCAATGTAGCTACCCAATTCTGGATGAGCGCCGGTCCTAAATTTCTCCGAAATTCCTTGAGAGATATTCTTCCCCCAACTAGCGCAAGTTCCATAGCTCTGCAGTAAGGAATGATGCCTTAAACTAATCGGCTACGGAATTTTTCATTCATAGTGTTCTGCCCAAGAGCAGGCTTTTCACTGCAAACTCAACATTCTCCACTCTTTCCTTAACTCAGCCTTCCATTTTGTATCTGCATACAAACCATTTATACATGCCATGTTTGCAGCTTTACTAGGGATATATAGGTGTAGTAACTTCTTATTTCTTTCCACACCCCACTCTCTCTTTTGCATCCTAAAATCTTAAAAGATCTTAAGAAGGTCCCGAGGGGCCCCAACTTGGAAGTGAGGAGAGTGGATTTGGCTAATTTAGACACTCCGGACTTCACCGAAATTCACCCCAGTGGTTAAATATCAATTTCATCACGGTTTTTGATCAGATCAAAGATCCGGAAATCCCAGTTAGCCTCAGCCCCCCTAGCGACCGCAATTTTGATTTTTCGCAAAGAAATTCGGTATATCTATTGAAATAAAACTATATTATTTTTTTATTTATTTAGAGCCCCACCACCACCCCCCGGGTTACCTCGGGCATAATGCCCTTATCCCCGGGTGTGCTCTATGTCCCTAAGTACTATCTAATCTTTATTGAATAAATAAACATAATACATACAAATTTCGGGTATGTGAAGTGTAGATGTTACATAAAGTAAAAAGTATAAAGGTAGACCTATTTTTTAAAAAAAATCAACTAATTAGATGTAAGGATTTACCTCTTACCTGATATTTAAAAATCGTTCTAGCAGTCGCCATGTTTTCTCGAAATATATATGATTTAATTAAGAAAGGAAAGATACATTGCGTAAACCAAAAAAATCGGACCATGATTTCGAGTTGCCAAGTAATTCGCTTAGTCTACGCAGTTACCGCGTGATCAGACTTTTTTTTGTCTATATAGGCTATATATATATATATATATATATATATATATATATATGCGTTTTAAAAGCATTAAAATAAACGTTTCATAGTTTTAAGTACTTAAAAATACGTATAACCCAGATATTCTAGAATTATTGCGCCTTTGATTTAAGAATATCTGATTTCCGTATTCTCCAGCACCCCTGTTTCCAGGTTGTAGCGTTAACCAAGAACAATTTAAATATAGGGTTACGTAGTGATGTGTGGGAGGATTGGAAGGATGGTGGGGGAAAGGAGAATGTTTTTACAAGTTAACCCCTACGCTACACGTGTGCGTTTTAAGGGGTGAAACGTAAAAAATATAAGATCCGTCTCGGAAGTAGTGCCAGAAGGAAAAAAAAAAAAAAAAGAAAAAAAAAAAAAAAAAAAAAAAAAACACTCTCCTTATTCAATGTGGGTCAGTCGACAGTCGTTTAAACAAAACGTTAGTTTACATAGAAAGCATTCCACTCAAATATTCATCACTGACTGACTGTATCTCTTTTTTAATTACTAACTAACTGTACTGCTTTGTCAATGCTATTCAAACTTTTTCTCCCCGTGAAGAAACTTTTGTACGAGTATTAGCGATTTCCGAAGAAATTAAACTATTTGAGATTGTAGGATGTCTATGAAAAGATCTTTAAAATCACAGCAGATCTTCATCTATCTTGCTTAATAGACACCGAAAATTAATCATGACAAATATATATATTTGAAAGGACAAATTTTCTTTCTGTTCCTCTTGTCTGAAGCTGAAGCTAAACAAGCTAACATTTTTTAGTTGTTTGTAATCGGCTAATCGCACGAATTACACACACACACACACACACACACACACACACACACACACACACACACACACACACACACACCACACACACACACACACACCACACACACACACCCCACACACACACACACACACACGTACGCACGCACACACACACGCAGAGAAACATAGACAGACACAGAAACACACACACAGACAGATATATATATATATATATATATATACACTTCTAGTTTTGATGATTCATCTTCTGTAATATTGAGTCCAAATATTTGATGTAAAAATAACTAAATATTTTTAAAGCATTACAAACTACTAGAAGAAGAAATGTTGGAAGACCCAAGAAAAGATGGATAGACCAATTCTAACATGAGATCGGAACAGACCAGCCGGTCTAATCCTTGATGCTGCTGCTGATGATAACTAAATATATATATATATATATATATATATATATATATATATAGACGGCAGGCAATGAAAACCTCGTAACTCCATCAGTCATTGAACACCACATAACTGCAGTAGCCAGCACAGAAATATGTGATGCTTAACCTGTTGAGAACACGGACTTCAATTTTTTTAATAACTTGTATTCTGTAGTAACACTGAGCTACAAGCCGGAGGGTCGAGGGTTCAAGTCCCGTTGGGGTCAGGATTTTTAAACTGACCCAAACCCTCTGGCGGCACTATGGCCCTGGGGTCGACTCAGCCTCTAACGGAAATGAGTACCAGACGCTTGTTCTGGGGGTAAAGGCGGCCGTCACGCAGGGCTGACAACCCGGCTGACATAAAGTGCCGATTGTCTAGAAAAAGTGGGAGCCCTAACCTCCTACGACCCCAAGGACCTCCGGGTCTGTTGTGGGATCACTTTACTTTTTTTTATTCTGTAGTAAAATATGTGGGAACTATTGCTTATCAATTTTCATAATTATTAAAAACAGTTATTTGTTTCTCCTGTAAAATTTACCAAAATGTAGTTGCGAGTTTTTCATTGCCCACCATCGATATATATAAATTAACAAGAAGGAGAAGATAACGTGATTAATGGTGTCGAGAAAAAAATGTTTTGACGATGGAGATAGGCATGAGAGGGAAATGTGGAGGAGAATGACAGTAGATTTATTGGAAACAGGAATATAGTGAACAATTGTGAAGCCTGCTAAATAAATAACATATAGGCCTATTTACATATTTCATGTACTTTCAGAACATATAAATCCATTCTCCGGTAATAACATCATATAATAAATGTAATTAATAGTGTGTTTGCCACATCAAGTGGAAGGAATTCTAGAAGAGATAAATGTGTAGATAACATAAGAGGAAGGAAGTGAGAAATACCAGTCAACACATGGCTGGACGGAGTCAAAGACACCATCAAGATTAGGAATTTAAATGGTGGGTCAAGATTTTTTAAAAATGTGAATTTATATCTTGAGGTTAATGTTCCTAAAAACATTTTTTGTCCAATGTCACCGGTTGCCTTTCGACATTTTTGGCATTGACATTGGCGGAATTGTAACTCAGTTATGACGTTGGGGCATCTGGCAGGCAGAATTATGTTACCCAGATGATATGATGGGTGATAGATAAATGGTAACGAAGCATCAGGAGAGTCCTTAAACATAAACTTAACCTAAATTCCAGAACAGGGGCTAACTATTCAATATTCCTTTTAAGTAAACATTCCTATGATCGTCATCATCATCATCATTCCAGGGATTAGGCAATTGCCCGTTCCGACTTCACAATGCATCAGCCCAACGTCTTCTAGGTCTTCCAACATCACGTCTTCCTCTTGCTTGATAATTTCTTGCTAACAATGGATATCTCTCCTTACCCATTCCATCCATGTGATCAATCCATTTCTGTCTGTAATTCGTGACTTTATCCAATAAAGGTTGTACTTTCAATTCTTCTCTTATATCCTCATTTCTTATTCTATCAAGTCTTGTACATCCTTTTACTTGTCTTAGGAACCTCATCTCCGCCGTCTGTATTCTATCCTTCTGTCTTTTCACTGGAGTCCAAGTTTCACATCCATACAATATTGTGGGAACCGCCATAACATTATACATTTTTACATTCCTATGATCTGACCGGAAATAGAACCCGAGTCCTTATGAACTGTGGTCACACGCTCTGATCACAAGACCGTGAGGTTGATCTGTTCCTAAAATTGTAAACTAAATAATAAACCTTCTATTATTTATTTATTTATAAAAATATAAATGTATTGTATATTAGCAAAGAGAGATGAACAGATAGGTGAATGGAGAAGATTACATAACAGTGAGCTACATGATCCTTATGGGAAACTAGATTTAATAAGAACAGTTAAGTCTCGTAGAGTTCGATGGGCAGGAAGTGATACGAATGGAGAATAAGAGGGGCATGGAAATACCTTGTAAAAAGTCCAGTAGGTAGGCCAAGAATGAGGTGGGAGAATAATATTAACCATCATTTGAGGAGAGTAAATTATACAGGGTAAACATTAGTTCAGTATAGTGATATATGGAGAGCCTATTATGTTCGCGCGGTCATGAACCTACGGGTTCGATAGTGCCAGTGGGTTAGTTATTAGATGCTAATGTTGGGTTTCATGGAATCCCTAAATAAAATGTGAATCCACTCTCCATCCATTAACTAACTCTATTGGCACTATCGATCCCGGAGGTTTATTGGTGACGCGGACATAAGTTATCCTATATCCCTATCCTGAGCTATTAATTTTCAATCATTTCATGTATAATTTACCTCCCTCAAATCATGGTTAATGTTATTCTCCCATCTCATTCTTGACCTACCAACTGGAAGCTTTCCCGCTAGTTTTCGCACAAAAAAAGATTCCATGCCGCTCTTTCATTCCCTGTTCGTGCCACATCTCCTGCCCATTGCAGTTTATGAGAGATAACTGTTCTTATCACATCTGGTTTTACACGAAGATTATGTAGCTCACTATTAAGTAGTCTTCTCCATTCACCTGTTTGTTCGTCTCTCTTTAGTACAAACATCTTCGGAAGAACTTTATTCTCATATTATACTCATACGAGTAAACGCTTCTTCTCCATTAAAGTAACAGACTATATAATTTCAGAGATTACTGTATGTTTAAATTCTTTAAATTCCTGTCTGTACATGACTGCGATGGGCAGGGCTTGTGCCACTGAAATAAAGACAAGTAAATTTCTTGTAGGAAAACGAGAGAAAATCTCCCAATAGGTAACTCAATAATGGGTTGGAGAATAATTTTTTAATCATAATTTGAAAGAGGTGAAATATACAGCATATGAAATGATTAGAAAACATGAGCTTAGGATAGGGATGTAATTGAGAGTTTTTATCCGCATGGCCACGAACTTCTGAGTTTGATAGTACCAGTGAATTAGTTGATCAAGTATTTGAATTCAGGCACTTCTTAAAAATTTCCTTAATTTATCATTAACTGTCCATTTCCACTATATAATGTATTTATAATAATACACATAATAATAGCTTTATTTTATCTGACAGAGTTAAGCCTTAAGGTCTTGTTTACCACTCAACGAGGTTAGATAAAAAATACAAAAAATACTGTTAGATCTAAATTACAAGAAACAAAATTATTACACAGTATACCTAGAATACAATTATTATTTACAATATATTTTTATTACTCTAGATTTAACAAAATGAAATACAAAATGTACAAGATAGAAAATGAGAAAAAATACTATTAACAACATAGAATAAATTTAATTCTGGAGAAAAATTAAAGCGCGACCTTGAATTCAGTTTTATTGATATTGACTTCCAGCCCCGGATTCTTATAGTTATTTAAAAGAATACGTGTGTTAGCTTGTGGTTTTCCTCGCTATTGTCTAATAATACTACATCAGCATAAACCAACAGCTGATTAATATCTCTCAATCCTTTAACCATATTTAATATTATTACTGGATTATGAGTAAGATATGAATAATGCAAACAACTTTTACAAGCGATAATTCAGATATCTTCTTTCTGAGGCCTCATATTTACCTACACGCCTTCAAAAGGAGGCAAATTTCTTCTCTTTATTTCATTTACATTTTTAATATAAGTAGAACATAACTCTACCGACAAGCATTCACAAGTTTTAAGGCATGCTGCCTTAGTGTTTTGATATAAGGAACCATGGTCTTCGGTGACTTATTACTGGACCACGGTTTTTTTGGCTCAAAAAATGCAGATATAAGTACCTAAAATAGGTTTTAAAAATTGTAAAGTAGATTCTAAAAAAAACTCTTTTTAAGTTTTAAAAATGTGTAATACCACGTATCATACAAAATTGTGTGTATAGAAAAGACAAACTGATACTATTTAAATTTAATTTCTTTGTTTCAATATTTAAAAAAAATGTAGTCATTATTTCTATAGTTTCCTTTTTTAATGTTCCTATAAATGTTAATTTGCAAAGGAATTGGAGCGATTTAGACAGCTGTAACACGAGATCGGTAATTGTTTTTCCAATGATTCATAGATATCTTTGCTGGATCCATATTGTTTATATCACGATTTTTAGGTTCTTTTACGACAAATTCTAATTACTTTTTCCTTATTTTTCGTACTTTTTTTTGGCTTAGAACAAATACTTAGGCAATATCAGATCGCTAATTGTATTATTTGTGATTTTTAAAATTATGATAGTCTTAATATTTCTCTAACAATCCTCTATGTTATACAATGTAAAATTTTTTATCATAAGAAATGCCACGAGTGATTTCCAAATTATCGATAAATTCACGACTCACGAAGTGAGGAGTAAATTTATCTAGAGAATTTGGAAATCCGTGAAGAACTGCAGATCTATTCCATAAAAGAAAAGATATTTAACAACAAGATACAGTGGAAAGAACATGTAGAAAGAATGGAAGAAAGTAGATTACCAAATAAAATCTTCCATTATTTTCCAAGAGGAAGAAGAGATGTCGGAGTCCTCGGAAGAGATGGTCTTAGATCTATTAGTGAAGACGGAACAGGCAACTCTTGCCTAAACCAGGAAGTGAAGAAGAAGAAGAAGAATTTGGAAATCAAGAGTGACATTTGTTAGGACTATTTAACAAATAAAATTAAGCTGTTTACTCACAAATCATTATTTAAATATAGTTCTTTTAAAATATTTATATAGTTAATGTAAACGGCGATGTTTGAAAACAAATGAGAAACGTTGTGTTTCATTTGTTCATCACTGCAATCAGATAATAATATGTATTGCCAAATAGAATCGCAATATTATAAGAGTGAACTCTAGTGGAGAAAAAAAAAATGAAACACATCATTACAGATTATTAATTAATTTATAGTGTCCTATGATGTAAATATGCCAATTATATTTTTCTGCAACGTTAGCTCCTGTTTAATAATACGTACACATGAAGAGGAAAAAGATTTTAGTCAAAAAATTATAAAATTTAACAGAGTAACAGGAATTATAAATAATATTTTCAAGCCAAACACAGTACAACAACACACACGAACTAGAATTTATAAAACACTGGCCAGACCCATATTATGTTACGGCAGTGAGGCCTGGACAATTCGCAGTGTAGATGAAAAAAGACTAACTGCGGCAGAAATGAAATATATGAGACGTACTGCAGGTTATTCAAGAACAGATCATAAAAGGAATTCTGAGATTCTCAAAGAATTACAAACAGAATCAGTCATGGAATATGTACAAAAATACAGAAACATCTGGAAATCTCACGTAAGAAGAATGAGCAGAACAAGAATACCACGTCAAATCTTAAATTACCAGCCACCAGGCAAGAGATATTTGGGCAGACCCTTCAAACGTTGGATTGAGACCGTAACAGACCACTAGGTCTATCACATGAAAGGAAGAAGAAGAAATAATACGTTTAAGAAAGTGCAAAGAGTGGTTTCTTTTTTTTAATGGTATAATCGATTGCTACGAATGTTTTCTATTATATCTCACAAGCAGAATCTGGTTACATTCGTGCGTTATATATACAATCTGGGATCCACTTGATAAAATGAAAGTGATAAAATCGAGATGAAAAACGACTGTGATTGGTTGTAAATCAAAATTCATTGAAATGTGATTGGTCATTGACTGCCATTTAGAGCATGAGTTAAATAGTCAATTTAAATTGTCTAGTGTATACATACATGTCAATTAACCACTGCACACGGTTGCAAGGAAAACAATCAGATTGGTTGAAACTGGGGTTTGAATACGGAACTTGCAGAATATAGTAGTGTTTGAGAATATATTCTTAAGGTCTCGTATTCAAACCCCAGTTTCAACAAATTTGATTTTTTCTTTGCAACCATGTGCAGTGGTTAACTGACTTATGCCGCATTCTGTATTACGCTATGCCAGTGTTGGCAGTTCTCTATAAATGAAACTGTTAAATACGCAACAAAAAATAAATAAAGAGAGAGAGAGAGAGAGAGAGAGAGAGAGAGAGAGAGAGAGAGAGAGAGAGAGAGAGAGAGAGAGAGAGAGAGAGATATGCAAGAATTGTGAAATTAATAGATGTAGGCCTTAATACAATTTATAATTAACTATTATAAGTAAATAAATATGTGTGTGTTTTGACCACGCAATCAAATAATTATTATTTACATTTCTTCGATTCTCAGATAAAATTCCAAAGTTCTGTGAAAACCTGACAACGGTAAACTGGGACGAATTATGCAAATTTAATTTGGCAATTTATGTTCAATAGGCCCTAAATATAAAATAGGCACCAATAGGTAAAATAGACACTTTTCGGTACTATTAAACTGTTTCAGTTAATATAACGTTTCATGAAATTTATATCTACATAATTGGTTTTTGTTTATTTTTTCTTCTCCTTCTTCTCCTTTGTAATTTAACCTATCATCTCATAGATACTTTTACGTGCCTCACACGTCGACCCGACCTTGTGTGGCACAACCTGCCGGTAGAGAGATTTAAACTTTCGGACATATATATCCACGCAAGGTATGGAGGATCTCCCTAAATGAGTGATTAGTAGGGCTGCAAAAAAAGTATGGGTTATAGGCTAGGCTGCATCATACTTAGACCGCTGTGTTTACAAACTGCACGATGACACCCGCTACTCTGGACAGACTTCTAGTACAGTCCGCTTTGTGTAAGAATGGACTCATCTTTGCACAATTTTTGTTTTGGCATTCTGATACAACCACACGTCACGTAAACAGGTCTATTACTGAGGAGAGTCGAACATACACACTCTCCGCTCCGAGCAGGCAGTGGAGACGCTAGACAAAGACACGCATTTTGTAAACAATGTGTTTAGAAATTAGTTACTACTCTGATACCGATACTTTTTTTAGTCCTAGTGATCAGTTCAATTCAGTGTCTCCTCCGAGACAACACAATTTTAAGACGAAACACACCATTCAATCACACATATTAACCGAGGTTGATAATGATAAATATTATGACCAGATGATGTTTGGGGGACTATTTGGGCCTTAAAGTTTCCTGACATTTGTCTTAGCGAGAAAAGACCCCGAAAAAGCTATCACCCGGGAATCTTGTCCCGACCTGGGATCGAACTCGGGCCTAGTTCGTACGAGGTAGCGACGCTCCCCGAGATAACAACGGTAGACTTTTATTTATTCCTTATTACAGAGTATGAGACATGTAGAGAATTCTTTGGATCCTGATAAGATAATATGTTTTGATAGATTTTAAAAGTACGTCACTCAGGAACTGTGTAAACTAAGCGAATTGCTTAGCAATTCGAATTTATGGTTCCATTTGCTGATTTACGGAATGTATATTTCTTTTGTTAAATTAGAGAAACTCAATTTTTTTTTCAAATGCCCCAGGTTTGTCTTTCGACATTCCTGGTTTCTCACCTGGCATGGCGTACTTGTAACCCACTTCTGAGGTTGGGGCGTCTGGAAGGCGGGGTTACGTTGCCCCGATGATATGATGGGTGATGATGATGATGATGATAATGGTGCGCCAGGAGAGTCCCTAATCCTAAGCTTAACCTAAGATGAATATGAATGATGATTATTGCGATGGCCATATGATTTCGGGGACCGTTTGGGCCTTAAAGTTTTCCTGACATTTGTCTTACAGGTGAGGAAAAACCCCGATAAAAACCTCACCCAGAAAAACTGTCCCGACCGGGAATCGAACCCGGGCCCGCTGCGTGACAAGGCAGCACGCTACCCCGAGACCACAGCGGTGGACCTGATGCCAGCTTATTTAAAATTGTCAGATTGTAGTGAAAACAAATCATGCACAACCGTAAGTCGTTACCCATTTACTTATTGTTGTACAGGGGTGAGGGTTACGTACTCTTAGAGCGCTAGTGCGCTCACACAAACATTGCCGCACTGACTACAGATAAGAGAAAATACAAACCAGTTCAGTGCCGTGTATTTCAAAGTGCGTATGCTGTAGTTAAAATGTGCTAGTTACGTAAAATGAATTGTACCCCACTGATCTGACTTTGTCATTGATGTATGCAACCAAGGGATTGGAATCTGTACTCAAAGAGAGACCGTTTACACTGAGTAATTTGACTCCCGGGCTGGTTGTTGTATAATTTGACACAAATTTTGATAATACTCGTATCTACTGATTGAAATGTCCATTATTTTATTAAAAATATAATTAAACTTATGTATCTTATAGGATAGGGGCACGCCGTAGTATAGTGGTTAAGGCACTGAGCTACAAGCCGGAAGGTCGAGGGTTCAAGTCCCGGTGGGGTCAGGATTTTTAAACTGACCAAAAACTTCTGGCGGCTCTATGGCCCTGAGGTCGACTCGGCCTCTAACGGAAATGAATACCAGACACTTGTTCTGGGGGTAAAGGCGGCGTCACGCAGGGCTGACATGAATTGCCGATTGTCCAGAAAAAGTGGGAGCCTTAACCTCCTACTACCCCAAGGACCTCCTGAGGCCTGTAGTGGGAATACTTTACTTTACTTTTATCTTATAGGATACATTACCAATTTAACGATTAATTAAATTGTACGACGACAGTTTTTAATTTCGAGTTTCAGATAAACTTCCATTTCTGATCGGATTTCTCTGATTTTGGTGAATACCGCCCTCGGTTCATTTTAATAGCATATAGGCCTACTGAGTTTCGTTGTGAAACATCGAAAATTGCTACCGCTAGAACGATTTTTAAATTTTCATTTCAGGTGAAATCCTACAATTAATAATTCGACTTTGCTGGTTAACGAACTAATTTGCTGCCGCTAGAGAGTTAAAACACACGCACACACATGTAGAGTGGTAACATTACCTCACCAACAAAATGATAGAGATGAACGCCCATGCAGAGAGGATCATTTTTTGTGAAGGAACTTATAGTCGCAAACATGTCGTTTATGAGTTATGCGCATGTATCAAGGTGCATGCGTCACGCACTGATACCAACCAGTTCGTTGTTTATCTGTGCCGTCAGCCCTCACTCTGTCGTAGCAATACGTACATGTAAATCTGGTTTGTTGTTGTTTTGAGAATTTAATCAACATGCAGTACGAGTTGATGAACTCAGAGACATGGTTATGTGTTACGGTGAGGCGAGAGGAAATGGAAAAGAAGCTCGTCGCATGTATGAGCAGCCGTGTCCCAACAGGAGACATCCACAACATACTACATTTACTGCAATTCATAGACGCCTTGGAGAAATGGGGATTTTTCGTTGGCGGCGGGAGGTGTGATGTGAAGACGCCAGATTTTGAGGACGTTGTGGTCGAGCGAGTTACTGTCGAACCTTCAACCAGCACGCGTGATGTGGTTCGTGCTATGAACATACGTCACCAGTCCATTTGGAAGGGTTTGAGAGAGTACAATCTACATGCATACCATCTTCAGAAGGTGCAGGCAAATAGGATCACAAGATTATGAACTTTGTACAGAGGTTTCTACATCAGACTGTTCATGATGCTGCATTTACTACACAGCTGTTATTATCAGCTGAAGCCTGTTTTTATGCGTGACGAATGCAATAGTAGGAATAGTCACATCTGGAATTACACTAACCCACATGTAATTGCTGTTCGCAATCACCAGCAGAGGTTTTCCGTCAACATTTGGGATGGAATTGTTGGTACTCATCTGCTGGGGCCTGTAATTCTGCCAGGAAGGTTATCTGGGGCAGCTTATCTACAGTTCCTGCAGACCACCCTTCCTGACCTGCTATACAGTGTACCGCTAGCTGTGCGCCGCAATCTCTGGTTCCAGCATGATGGAGCCCCAGCACATTTCAGTGTAGACGCATGAGCACAACTGACCGTCGATTATCAGGACTGGTGGATTAGATGAGGAGGGCCTGTTGCATGGCCAAGGCGTTCGCCTGATTTAACGCCCTTGATTTTTTCTTTGTGGGCATGTCAAGAGTATGGTCTACGTAACTCCAGTGGCCACCAGAACTCAACTGATTAACAGACTAAATGCTGTATTTGACGATGTCAAACAGAATCCTGTCATGCTCGGCCGTGCTGGCCGATCGTTGCTGCGATAATATCAAACATGCAATCAGGCACAGGGTCGATTGTTTGAACACTTATTATAAAAAAACATGCCTTTTTAAATAGAAAATATGTGTACAATTGTTTGTATTCAATTCCGACCCTTACGGGTGAACACCTTCATCTGCACATAACTCATAAATGATGTGTTTGGGACCATATGTTCCTTCACAAAAAAAATCCTCTCTGTATGGCCAATTATCACTATCATTTTGTCGGTGAGGTCCAGTTACACCCTGTATATATATTCTATAGTGTTCTGCAACTTTTTCACTGCATATGTTATGCTTTGCAGCTTTACTAGGGAATTATAGCTTTTCATACCGGTGAATGATGATGGTCGGATGGTTTTTGGGGACCGTCGAGCCCTAAGCTTCCTGACATCTGTCTTACAGGTGAGAAAAACCCCGAAAAAAACCTCATCCAGGAATCTAACCCGTGCCCGCTGTGTGACAAGGCAGCGCGCTACCTCGAAACCAAGGCGGTAGACATACTATTGGTCGTAATTATTTTCGGTGTCCTCTAGATAGGATCGGTGAAGATCTGTATTTTTTTTCAAAAATATTTTCATGCGAACAACTTCATTCTTTGAAAATTCGATAAAAGAAAAATTTAAAATTAATCAACTAATCAACGCCTGAAATATATTGACTAAGTAAGTAACTAACTTACTGGCACTATGGAACCCGTAGGATCATGGCCGCGCTGACATAAACTTTACATACATCCCTATCCTGAGCTAATGTTTTCCAATCATTCCCTGTATAATATACTTCCCTCAAATCATAATTAATGTTATTCTCCCGGCTCATTCTTGGTCTACCAACTGGGCGTTTTCCCTCTGGTTTTCCTACAAGAAGTTTGCATGCACATCTTTAATTCCCCATTCGTGTCACATGTCAGTATTTATTAATATATTTAGCATTTATTAATGTTTATTAATATATAAGACATATTACAATAATTATATATATATATATATATATATATATATATATATATATTATAATAATAACATATATAAACTTGAAATAGATAGAGATAGTTATATAAAAAGATTTATATTAATATAAACCACTTAAATTTTCACACCTAACTGTTCTTATTATATCTGGCTTCCTATAAAGACCATGTAGTTCAGTGTTAAGTAGTTTTCTCCATTCGTCTGTCTGTTCATCTCTCTTTGGTCCAAACATTTTCCTAAGAACTTTATTCTCAAATACTCGTAATCTCCTTTCCTCCCTTAAAGTAAGAGTTCATGTTTCGCATCCATATAATGTAACTGGTAGAATAATGAAGTAGATACTGTAAAAATATAAACTGAATTACAACAATACAGGAACTACACGAGTGATGATACAAACTCATATATTTTAGTAGCTCTATGCAGTATTCTGTACGTTTTGCAGTTTGCGATTTTTACATTCACTTCAATCCAAATGTTGATGGTGATCGAGATGCTCAACAGTCTGATAATAAAAAACATAGTGAACTGCAATCATAAAAATGGTTGTTGATAGTGTTATTAAAATTAGTGATTAATAACATTTAGAAATAATTTTAAGTTTTGAATGTAATTAGTCAAAAGTAATGGCATTTTGTGGAAGAAATACTCTGCGTGCAAAAATAGTAATTAGAGACGAAATTATTGAACAAGTATCCCACTTTAAATATTTAGGATGTGACATCAGCTATGGGTATGATAAAGATATTGAACACAAAACACATCAGTTTCAAGCTATTTATGGTACAATAAATAGAACATTGAATAATAAAGCCCATAAACAAACAAAATTAAAATTTTATGAAACAATGGCTGTCCCTGTCCTTTTGTATGGGAGTGAATCTTGGATTACCACTACCAAACAAGAAAGTAAAATCCAAGCAGCCGAGATGAAATTTTTAAGAAGAGTAAAAGGCTGCACTAGAATGGACCAGATAAGAAACGAGGATATCCGTGAAGAACTGCAGATCTACTCCATAAAAGAAAATATATTTAACAACAAGATACAGTGGAAAGAACATGTAGAAAGAATGGAAGAAAGAAGATTACCAAATAAAATCTTCCATTATTTTCCAAGAGGAAGAAGAGATGTCGGACGTCCTCGGAAGAGATGGTCTTAGATCTATTAGTGAAGACGGAACAGGCAACTCTTGCCTAAACCAGGAAGTGAAGAAGAATGTAATTAGTGAGTAATATAATTCATTACCGTTTTTACACTTTTCTGTTTGAGTGACACTGCTTATATGAATTCACACGATTAACTTGAAAAATTACATTATCAAATTTACCAAGATGTCTACCGAAGCCTCACATACGAGAATCCATCGATCCTAGAATCCGAAACAAATTGGTTCTTTTCTCAGCGAAATCACACATTGGCAAATAATTCAAATAAGAGAATGGGCACACGTCACCATACACTCGGAATTCACTTGAATTCTCAAACAAATTAAGCATTACATGATCCAAAAACAATCTCCCTATGCCAAACCAGACATCAATCGACCGTATACCAACATGTACAAACCAAAAAATGCGAATGATGCAAAAATAAGAATTTTGAATAAACAAGGAAGTAATGCCACTACAATCGCGTTGAATTGAGTACAATATAAAAATCACTGTACACTAGAATGATTACACGACAATAAAATAAAAGTTCCAGTTGTAATGTAAACAAACCATATGTATGACTGCATTTTCATTGGTAGAATAACGGTTTTACCTTTAAGCATGTAAGAAAATGTGGTTCGCTCTCTAACATTGGAAATAAAGGAAATGAAAATATTATCTAACACATGTCTATATAAGTTAGATGGGAGATCTTAAAATATTTAATTACAATTTTAATAGATTAAGTAACCATTGTTTTATTCTTACGCATGAATAATGCAAAAAATACGTTGGAATTTCAGTTGTTTCAAAATGGCCGCTTCTGTAAAGGAAAGCATTTGAAAAGCGGAGATAAATAAATTATTTTGAATGTTTTTTAAAACAGTTTAGTGAAACATATTCCACATTAGCCATTAAGGATGTGGTGAAAATAACAGCAGAAATTACAGGTGAGTCAGCATCGAGCATAAATTCTGTTCATAATGAAATTGTACCGGTAAATGAAGGATACCTATTGACATCATGGAAGAAGCATAAACGTCTGATTAGGTAGACCCATATATAATTTTTGTCATAAATAAGTTTTTGCTCTTTATTTGATGCTGCCATATACCGGTAACGATTGAAGAAAAAAAAAACTTGAAGCTCTGACGGTATCAAATATGATACTACCGATCACTGGGTTGTAGTTATTCCCGAAGCGAGAAAATAATAACATGCCAAATGTATCATATAATACCTAGGGATGCAGAGGATATTAATGAATGAATCATACATATTAACAAAAACAAAATCAGTAAGTTCAATTATGTATGCGGGGTTATTAATATATCCAAAATTTAAAATATAAAATAGATACCTAAGATCTCGGTCGTCCTACTTTATGAAAGCTTATAAAGCTGAGGACGGTTGAGATCTCAGGTATCTATTTTGTAATTTAAATTTTACATAGTGACCTCAACGGTGTTTCAACATGCATTTTAAAAGTATAGTTTAATATATCCCTAAAAAAATCCCAGAAAGGAAACCAAAATTAAATTGTATACAGCAATGGCAGTGTTCCACGCCGTAGCCGAGTAGTTAAGGCAAGAAGCCTTGCCGCAGAGCTACGGGACTTGCGCTGGTTCGACTCTCCATGGGGGAAGACATTTTCTCATGGAATTTCGGCCAGTATGGGACTGGTGCCCACCCAGCATCGTGAGGCATTTGGGTAGCTACAATAAATAGCGACTCCAGGTTGAGAAGACCAGCTAATAGGCTGGGGGCCCGACATGCTGACCACATGCCACCTCTACACTGGCTTATGATTGTCTACCTCTGCGAATAACACATGTGGATGCGAGGCCAGCAGCCGACTGGTAGGCCAAGGGTATTCTAGGCCTGTCGCGTTTGGAGTTAATAATGACAGTACCAATGTTGCCATTATGGTTCAGAGATTTGGATATTGGCAATGAAAGAGGAAAAGAGAAATGAAACAGTGGAAATTGGAGTTTTGAGATCTGTTGCGGTATATACCTTACTGGATAAAAAAAAAGTAAAGGAGGGAATTAAATATATTTAAATTAATAGACAGAATAAAACAAAATAGAATTGGACAAAAAGCATGTACAAAGAATAAAAGGCGACCGGATACCAAAACTATTGATGAGCTACAATACAAAATGTAGAAGAAATGATGGAAAATCGAATACAAGATGGGGTCAACAGTGTTAAATAATGAGACCGAAACAAGCCTTGTTAGGCTTAATCGATTAAATTAGTACAATATATTTTAGATTAGCATATAAACATTTATTTTTAATAAGTCCATTTTGTTTGAATAAAATAGAAAGTCAAACTGAATATCAATGGGAGCAATTTTGTTTGAAAATGTTTTGAAAGATTCCATTAGAATATTCCGATTGAGGGTCTTTCCACTTTTCAGCGGTTGCCCTTTTACCAGCCGGCTGCTGGCCCTTCACATCCACAGGTGTCAATCACAGAGGTAGATGATCAACAGCCAGTGTAGGGGTGACATGTGGTTAGCATGTCGAGTCCCCCAGCCGTTATAGCTGGTTCCTCAACCTGGAGTCGCTATTTATTGTAGCTACCCAAATGCCTCACGATGCTGGGTGGGCACCGGTCCCATACTGGCCGAAATACCATGAGAAAATTTCTTCCCCCATGGAGACTCGAACCAGCGCAAGTCCCGTAGCTCTGCGCCAGGGCTTCCTACCTTAACCGCTCGGCTACGGCGCGGGACATTTGAATATTAAGAAATCAATAGTGTAAGCATAACAATTATTTATTATAGATGAGTATATTTGGGAGGAAGACATTTTCTCATAGAATTTCAGCCAATATGGGATCGACGCTCTCCCAGGATCGTGAGGAATTTGGGTAGCTGCAAATCAGTAGCGGTTCCAGATTGAGAAAATCTGCTATAACGATTGGAGGACCCGACATACCGACTACATGACTTCCCTATACTGGCAGGATGATCTCCCACTTCTGCGTTTAACACAAGTGGGTTATCTGATAGACCAAGGGACTTATAGGCCTGTTGTACCATGGACAAAAATACTATTGAATTTAAACCCCAAAAAGACATGAAATCAAAATTATCTAATAGGCCCATGGTTTGTCAGTTATGTCAATGCATTACTTAGGAAGCTTTATTTATTATTATTGTTGTTGTTATTATTATTATTATTATTATCATCATCATCATCATCTGTCACGAATTAGGCCTTTGTAGACCTGTTACGGCCCCATCTAACAGCCTTTTAAGAGGTCTTCCTGTCGAAGATATCCTTTGGGCTTATATATAATCATTTTTGGGATTCTTGAATTATCTATTCTTTTATTATTATTATTATTATTATTATTATTATTATTATTATTATTATTATTATTATTATTTATTGCTTTTGCGGACGACCTTCTAGTTCTCACTCAAGGCAGCAGCAATAAGGAAGCTGAAAACTTAGCAAATTCCGACGTTAAGAAAATTGAAACTTGGGCAAAAAACAAAGTCGAGTTTAATGACAGCAAATCAAAAGTTCTGCTAATGACACGGAGAAGGAAATCTGGCAAAGAACCTATTAATATCTACTTAAATCACAGGAAACTTACACAAACAACAGAACTAAAATATTTAGGTATATTTTTGGATCAAAAGCTCAATTTCAATAAGCATATAGATTATATATCCGGAAAGTCACTTTTTCTAATAAATATGCTGAGCAAAACAGCACAATTGCCATGGGATCTAGGCCACAAAGCTCTAAGGACTATTTACAATTGTGCAATCGCACCTATTCTAACATATGGGTCACCAGTCTGGGAACATGCCATAAGAAAGCAGAAGAACTTACACAAACTGCAGAGAGTTCAGAGATTAATAAACGTTAAAATAACTAAGGCTTACAAAACACTGTCCTTTGAAGCTTCATGTGTAATTGTTGGTGTCAAACCTATTAACATAACTATTAACGAAGCAACAAAAATTCACAGAATCACACATGGATTTTGACACGCCACTCCAAAAAAGTACCTGGCCCCATCCAGCCGACAGAATAACCATAGAGGATATAAATAAAAACAATATGTATAATCTAGAAATATACACTGATGGGAGTAGGATACAAGGCACGGTTGGAGCAGCAGCAGTATTCTACAAACAAGGTGTATTATTACACAGAATTAAAGCCAAACTGCACGATAAGTGCTCCAACAACCAGGATGAACAGATTGCAATTTTAAAAGCATTGGAAGCCCTACCCAAACTGGACATCATGCATTGCGAAAGAAATATCGCCCTTTATACGGACAGCCTAATAACGTTAGCTTTATTAAGAAACAATTCCAAACATAATTTTCTAATAGGAGAAATACACAACAAACTCGAAAGCCTTAAACAACGACAATGGGTCATACATTTCTCATGGATCAAAGCGCACGCAGGATTCATCGGGAATGAGCTAGCTGACAAATATGCAAAAGAAGCTGCTCTTGAAAACAGCAACAACCTAGTATATACCAAACAACCCAAAACCCCAATCGTGAGTGCTGTCAAGGAAGAAGGACTTCAGAAATGGCAACAACAGTGGGACAACACAACCAAAAGCTCCCCATGCAAACGATTCCTTCCTTCTGTCATCCTCAGAATGAAACTAAACATCCCTATTAACCCAGCAACAACAGCAATTATAAGTAGACACGGCAAAACGAAGGCATATCTCTACAGGATTGGCGCAATAGATGATCGCACTTGTACCTGTCTTCAAAAGGAACAATCCGTACAACATCTACTCTACAGGTGTCCACAACTACGAACACAACGGGACGAGATGAAACTGGCGATTGAGCTGGAAAAAGCACAATGGCCAGCGTACCTGAGCAGCAACTAATATCAAGACACCTGAAGCATTTTTCCAAATTTATTAGAAACACGGACTTTAGCACCCTATAAACAAATTGTATCACCATACAAACTTTGTATATATTGTAAATATTGTATTACCAAATAGGCAGATATAAGATTAAGTTAAAGTAATTAACAACATGTAAACAAGAACCATACTGTCAAATTAATTTTATATAAATACAAACATAGTCTGTAGTATTACGCTATGTAATGGGGCATACGGAATAAAGCCATTTAAAAATATATTATTATTATTATTATTACTATTATTATTATTATTATTATTATTATTATTATTATTATTATTATTATTATTATACCTCTGGTAAATATTTCTTAATTCCAAGTCGGTCCTGGCGGATTAATGTTTATCTCGATCATCTCTGGTTCCGAGGTTCATAGGTTCAAACCCGGCCGGAGTCGATGGCATAAACATTCTAAATACCGGTTTCGTTTGGAAGGGAAGTAAAGCACAAAAATAACCTGCAGTCTGATAAAAGAGGCCTCAGGCAAAATTTGTTGGTGTTTTCAGTCCAGATTTGTTTTCCGACCTTAATGACCTTAGCTGTTGAGTAAAATAATATCAATAACATAGCATCTAGATTCCAGAAGATAATTAATGCATTTTAAAACCCTTTTTATGTCAGGTATGAATACATATACTTCATCATATTTCACTAATTTTTAGAGCATAAAAATCGCAACCCTAGTGATACTTCCACGTTAATTCACGATGCGATGCTTATACTTGGATTTATCTATGCTTACGTAATGGCGCGTTGATAAACTTACCCACCCTATCTCCACACTTTGAAGTGACTAAGCAGTTAACAGTTTGTACAGGAATTCTTTTTACGCACCATCCAAACGTTTGTATACTTATGCTGCGGCTAAAACTTCACACTACTATTATAAATGCGAAAGTTTGAATGTTTAGATATTTGTCACTCTATAACGGCTGAACCGATTTGGATGAAGTTTGGCGGATTGATTATATGTCTGAAATAGCACATAGGCTGGTATATGCCGGACATTAGTTTCCTTTAGAATAAATTTAAATATTTTTCTTTTGTAGTTGGTCTTTCAGTGGATTAATTTATAGTTTCTCATATTTTATTTCTCTAATATTATTGAGTCCACCGCTGTGCTCTCGAGGTAGCGTGCTGACTTGTCACGGGTTCGATCCCGGTCGGGGCAGTTTTTCTGGGTGAGGTTTTTATCGGGGTTTTTCCTTACCTGTAAGACAAATGTCAGGAAAACTTTAAGGCCCAAACGGTCCCCGAAATCATATGGCCATCATCATCATCCTTCACCGGTGTGGAAAGCAACGGGAAGCTACCACACCTACAATTCCCTAGTAAAGCTGCAAGCATAGCATGGAAATGCTATGATTGCAGTGAAGGGACCTGCATTCGGGCAGAATTACTATGGATGGAATATTATTGACTTCATTCATCATAATTTTAGTTTAATTTGTATGTACATATAGAGGAAATAAGAAATAGAAATAATTAAGGAAAATTTGCAATTGCTTGCCTCAATGGAATATTGTGGGATAAAAATATAAGTAATAAAAATAAAATGAATATATATCATACAATTGTTAAAAGCATTATTACTTATGGAGCAGAACTTTGGCCATTAACAACAAAAACAAATAAGTACCTTTTGGCAACGGAAATGGATTTTATACGAAGGGCCGCAAGAATTTCAAGAAGAGAAAAAAATGAGGAACTCAGTTGTAAGGGAGAAAAATGAAGATTGAAGACACTATTTTAGATTATAATAATGCTCAGCAATTAACATAATACGGACATGTCCAGCGAATGGAAGAGGATCGGCTACCAAAATCTGTTTTGGAATGGAAACCTGAGGGAAGACGAAGCAGAGGAAGACCTAAAACCTCCTGGAGTCAGGGAATATGTTTATATGCCTATGAAGGAGAAACATCTACAACCAGGAGATTGGATGGACCGACAAAATTGGCTATTAGGAATCGGACGATGTCAAAGACATTAATCAACCGATGATATATATATTTATTTTATTTTATTTTATTATTGTTTTTGTGTAAATAGTTTCAGATGAAAAGGCCTTATGTTCTTAACTTTGCGGGTTTAAATAAACTCCACGGGGAGACAAGCCTATCAGTCGGCTGCTGGCCTCACATCCACACGAGGTATACGATAATCCAGCCAGTGTAGGATTGACATGTGGTCAGTAAGTTGGGTACCCCAGCCGTTATAGCTGGTTTTCTCAACCTGGAGCGTTACTTATTGTAGCTACCCAAATTCCTCACGATACTGGGTGGGCACGGGTTCCATACACTGGTGAAATTTCATGAGAAAATTTCTTATCCATGGGGACTCGGCTACGGCGAGGGACTGTGAGTTTAAATAAATCTGGATGTGTATATATACACATATATAAGAAAAATAAGTGTTTGAATTGGATTCGCCTGGTAGTGTAATGGATATCACGCTGAGGTACAGACTCAGAGATCCGGGTTCGAATCCCGTCCAGGCATTTATTTTTCTTATCATACCATATTAAGCTTGCATTGCTCAATGTTAAAGATTTAATTATAACATCGATAAAGCGTCACTGCTATAAAGTAAAATAAATATTCTCTTTAATTTGCTTACTTGATATAGTCAGCTACTAGATGGCGGTGAAGACCGAGTTCTCGCGACATCTAGTAATAATGGAGAGTATAATACATATAGGCCTATAAGAAAAATAAGTGTTTGAATTGGATTCGCCTGGTAGTGTAATGGATATCACGCTGAGGTACAGACTCAGAGATCCGGGTTCGAATCCCGTCCAGGCATTTATTTTTCTTATCATACCATATATATATATATATATATATATATATATATATATATATATATATATATACACGGATTCCAAAGATTCTTAAGCCAAAAGTAAAAGGCCTCTGAGGGAATTTGTTGCTCTTTCAATGGTCCTCCGCTAGACTAAGCCGCCTCTAGCCTCCTGCATTTGCAAGGAAACTTTCAACATTGAATGCCGAAACTTACCTTGAAATTTCTCCTACAGAAGCTTTGTGACGTACGAAGTTAAAAAAAAAAATCTGCCGCTTTTAACTCCAAGTCACTAAAATCTAGCGCTACATCTCTCATTCAAACTACAGGGAGGTAATACAACTCCTGACGTGGTGGATTGGATAAATTTCTGCCCCGAGCCGCATCACGCCGATCTCCATTTCACTCTACTCAAGCAGGCACGTTCATTTGCATTGCACAGTGGGTTACCATTGCTGGATTATGGCTTAGATTTCTGTGCCTTGCAATTAAAAGCGGCAGATCATTTTTTGGACAGTCCCTTGCTATATCACAACGCTTCTCTGGGAGAAATTTCAAGATAGGTTTCGGTATTCAATGTTTGAAATTTCCCTTGTTAGATCTTATATTCCATCTTGTGATTTTAAATTTCCTAATATCATTGTACACATCATCTAGTTTTAAGTATTCCTTTTTGCCTTTTTCCTTGGTTGATTAACAAAAACTTGGTAAATACTTGTCTTTTCCTCCATTATATTAACATGCCTTATCCACTTTATCCTTATAATTTCTGTATATGTTACTATATCAAAATCTATATATAGCTGCTTGAGTTAATTGTTATACCATATTCTCCACTTATTATTAACTTTGATTGGTTCCAGTATTTTCTTTAAAAAATTATGTTTAAAAACGACCAGCCTTTTAGTAATGTCTACATATAGGATACATGTTTCTGTTCCACAGATTAAAAGTTTTATATATTCTTAAACAATTTATAATTAAATTGAATATATTCAATTCGTGATTATTAATACTACATCTGTATAATTTAACTCTAATGAAGTGGAAGGGAAGCCTTAACTTTATTTCCTTCGTAATTATTTTCTTTTCCATAAATAAATCTCTCTTTTTGTAGGTACTTTTACTGGCATCAAGCCTCCCGAACCCTACAGGGACAGAGGATTTTGAACTCTGGATCACATACTTTTTTTCTTACCTTGAAGGGCTTCTCCGGATGAGTGATAATTCAATGCCAGAGCGATCTTCGACACAACACGAACATTTAAGACAAGACACACAAATCATTCACATTTATTATATTAAACAAAGGCGCATATAATAGGATGATTGTGATGTTCGGGGACTATTTGAATTATAAAGTTTCTGGGCATTTGTCTTACAGGGAGTAAAAACTACGACACAATTTTCACCCAAGAAACTCGTTCCGATTGGGGATTGATATCGGGTCCGCTGCGTCGGAGGCAATTATGTTATCCCGAAACCACAGCGCGGTTACGGTCTTATCTTTATTAAGTAAAATATATTATTATTTTCATTATTATTATTATTATTATTATTATTATTATTATTATTATTATTATTATTATTATTATTATTATTATTATTATTATTATTATCAACAATATGGATTTTGAAGAAGTAGGTCTACAATAGATGAGATTTTTTAGTAGAGACATATATTAGAAAAGAAATTGGAATTTAATGTCACAGAACGTCAATGACATGTAGACTTCAAAAAAGGCATACACGATCCAATTAAAAGGGAGAAGTTATATAATATCCTTCTACACTTTGGAATTCCTAAAAAGTTACTTCAAATGTGTCTAAATGGCACAAAGAGTAGGTGGCGTGTAGGAAATCGGTTTTCAGATACTTTCGAAATTCATCTCTGTCTTCTACTATTTAAATTATAACTACAGCATGCCATCAAATATTTACAGTAAAACGAAGGCGTACAACTTAATGACATTAATCGAGCTGTTAGTATATTACCCTAATTATGTAGTATATTAGGAGAGAGCGGAGAGATACTAAGGGACAACACGCACACTCTAATTGAGTAACACTAACTAATTGGAATTGGAAGTAATGTCAATGAAACTAAATATATGGTCACATAGGCTATGAATTAATTATATAATGAAAATGGACAGTAAATGGCAGATTAGGGAGATTTTGAAGAAGTGACTGAATTCAAATAACTAACTAACTCACAGCTACGGGTTCAATAGGGTTATTGAACCCGTAGCTTCATGCCCGCGAGGACACAAACTCTCCATGCATCCCTATCCTGAGCTAAAGTTTTCCAATCATCCCATGTATAATCCATTTCTCTCAAACCATGGTTAATGTTATTCTTCCACCTCATTATTAGCCTTTTCCCTCTAGTTTTCCAAGTTTCCATGCACCTCTTTCATTCCCCATTCGTGCGACATGTCCTGCCCATCGCACTCTATGCGACTTAACTGTTCATATTATACCTGATTTCTTGTAAATATAATGTAGCTCACTGTTAGTTAGTCTGTTCGTCTCTCTTTGGTCCAAGAATTTTCCTAAGAGCTTTACTTTCAAATACTGGTAGTCTTTTCTCCTCCCTTAAAGTAAGAGTCAACGTTTCGCATCCATGTAATATAACTGGAAGAATAACAGTTTTATATATATTTTCAGTTTAATGTTTTTGTGAGAAGTTTCCAAAATTGAATCTGGTCAATTTCCTATGTGCATCTCATTATTATATGTAATTATTATTACAAGGCATTTGAATTCAGCCACTTCTAATTTCCCCATCTGTTATTAACTGTCCATTTTCATTACATAATGTATTTCTGTGTGTGACATATTTAGTTTTATTGAGAAGTTTCTTAGTGTTACTCAATACAGTGTGCGAGTTGGCCCTAAATTTCTCCTCGCTATCGCATAATAATAGTACATCATCAGCATAACTAACAGCTTGTGAATACCTTGTGCTGTATGTCTTCTTCATCCTCTAAAGATTTGATGCGTGCTCTAGTACAAAACTGAAGAGTCGAGGCGATAGTATATCCCCTTGCTTTAAACCATTGTGAATTTCAAAAGTCTCCGAAACTGTTTGCACGCACCAAAATCTTTGTGTCATCTAGACACATTCTAGTACGCCTAACTAACTTTTTACGGATTCCGAAATCCAGCAGGATACTATATAAATTCTCTCTCTCTTAAGTGATTCGTTTGCCTTTTTGAAACACACACACACACACACACACACACACACACACACACACACGCACACACACACACACACACACACACACACACACACACACACACACACACATACACACACACATATATATATATATATATATATATATATACTAGAAGGCCCGGCGAACTTCGTATCGCCTTTAAATATTCCTCAACATGCATATTACGAAGAACTACTCGGAAAGCCCTTTCCTGTTTTAACAGATACGTGTGATATTTTGTATATTCTCATTTAGCAATCTCACCAACGATCTGTAAGCTTCAGTAGAGATTGGAAGGATTTTAACCTCTTCTTTATACATTTTGTATGAGAAATCTGAATCAGAAAGTTTTTGTTTTACACAATTTATTAGTTCTGGTACGTTAACTACACCCGGTATAAATATGGGTGGTGGTTTATGTGGAAGTGGTTTTGTTGATTGAGATGAATTTATGTTGTCTGCATTCTCAGTATCATCCATAAGTGTATCATAAGGATTATATACATATAGTGATGGAATATTTTGAGGAGGCTTGCTGATTTCATTATACTTTCGTTTTTTTCTACGAACTTGTTGCCAGTTTGGATTCTCAACGTCATCAAGAAGTCTCTGTATAGTAATATCATCTTGTGATATATTATAGTCATCTTGTTTTTCATTTAATTGAGGCATGGATATTGTTTCTGTAATATTAGGCATATTATTATAACTAACAGACTTACTTACAGTTCTGATATTCCGTTCCTTAGGACCGTCGTATGTTTTTAAAATTGACATTCTTCATAAATGTAAGATTTATGTCACATAGGTCTATACCAATTTGCGGAAATCCACTTGATATCTTATCATTCATGGTCTCTAGAACTGATTTGCCATACTGTTCAATGTCCCTTCTCAGTCCAGTTAAATTTAAATTAAGTTGCTGTCTTTCAGCCAGATTACTTAAAATTAACACTTACACACAAAATTGATATTATTATCAATATATTGAAAATAAAATAAACACTGAACACACTTAAATTATGAAATAATCAATATTTGTAATTCAATTGAAATTCACGGTTGCAACAAAAAGCACAGCCACCAGGATCTCTCTTTGTTAAATAATAAACCAATTACCTTACACCGACATCTGTTAGAATCGTATGGAACTCACAGATAATTATAACTCTTCTTCTTCTTCTTCCTTTCATGTGATAGACCTAGTTTGTTAAATCATCATCATCATCATCATCATCACTCCAGGGATTAGGCAATTGCCCGTTCCGACTTCATATTGCATCAGCCCAACGTCTTCTAGGTCTTCCAACATCACGCCTTCCTCTTGCTTGATAATTTCTGGCTAACAATGGATATCTCTCCTTGCTCATTCCATCCATGTGATCAATCCATTTCTGTCTGTAATTCGTGACTTTATCCAATAAAGGCTGTACTTTCAATTCTTCTCTTATATCCTCATTTCTTATTCTATCAAGTCTTGTACATCCTTTTACTTGTCTTAGGAACCGCATCTCTGCCGTCTGTATTCTATCCTTCTGTCTTTTCACTGGAGCCCAAGTTTCACATCCATACAATATTGTGGGAACCGCCATAACATTATACATTTTTATCTTGGTTTCTTTTCTAATTTTATTTTTGAATGTTCTCTGTATTGTTCCACACACCGTCTGAAATTTATTTATTTTGGAGTCAATATCTCTTTCCACATTGTAGCCAACATCACAGCCCAAATATCTGAAACTAGACACCTGTTCTATACTTTGATTTTCTAAAATAATTTTGGTTCTCACTGGATCTCTTCCTCTAAAAGCCATGGTCTTCGTTTTCCTTACAGAAATTTTTAGATCGTATAATTTACATATTTCATTTAATGCATGCATTGATTTCTGTAAGTCGTCTTCATTTTTCTGTATTATGATTACATCGTCAGCAAATAAAGATTATTTATGCACATTTTATTATCCATTCTTATTCCTGGATTTACTAAAACTTTCCATTTATTAAAAATATCGTCTATATATATATTAAACAAAGTGGGTGATAAACTACATCCTTGTCGTAATCCAGTATTTGTTTTGATTGCATCTGTTCTTTTGAATCCGGTATCTATAATTATATTTGTGTCTTCATATAATGTCTTTATTGTTTCAACAAGGCACAGCGGGTATCCTTTCATTCGTAATATTTCCCATAATTTTTGTCTGTTTACTCGATCGAAGGCCTTATCCAAATCTATAAATCCTATGTGAGTTTCTAAGTTATGTTCTCTTCTCTTTTCTATGAGTTGTTTCAGTGTAAAGACATTGTCTATACATGACCTTCCCTTTCTGAATCCACTTTGATTTTCACTTATTATTACTTCTGTTATGTTTCTCAATCTATTATTTATTATTTTCGTATATATTTTGTAGCCAGTATTCATTAAGCTAATCCCTCTGTAATTCTCGCAATTTCTCCGGTCTCCTCTTTTGAATATATTCTTGACAATTGCTGTTTTCCATGTGGTTGGAATCCCATAGGTCTGCCAACATATATTAATTAGATGAAGTATTCGTAGTTTACACAATATTCCACTATATTTGATTAATTCCATATTTATATTATCTAATCCTGTTGCTTTCCTATTCTTAGTGGTTTTCAAAGCCATTTCTAATTCATTTATGTCTATTACATCAATATTTTCCACTTTTATTTCTTCCTCATTGTTCTCTTTTCTTTTCTTCAATTTCCTCCTTTTTCCAAAGTTTTTTCATAATGCTGGATCCATTCTTGTTCTGGGATTATATTCAATCTGGCAGAATCTTTCTCAGTCTGATTTAGATGTTTCACTAATTTATAACCTATTTCTTGTCTTCCATACATATCATGTTCTACTGAGCTTATAAATTTATCCCATGACTCCTGATGGGATTTTCTTATAATGCTTTTAGCAATTCTCCTTTTTATATTCTTCATAAGATTCTTCTGTTTTTCAGTCGTAAGTATGTATGATATGCTTTTTGTTTTTCATTCACTGCATTTTGTATATTCGCATTCCAAGTTCTCAAGCCCTTCCTATTCCTTATTCTATTTTTCTTTCCTAATATCTCATTTGCTGTTTTATGTATTACATTTGATATATTTTCCCATTCAATATTTATATCTTCTGACGTCGCTATCTCTGATATATATTTATTCATTCTGCTTTCATAATGTTTGTCTAATACTTTGATCTTGTAATAAATATATTTTATATACTTCTTCTTGGTTTCTTTTGTTCTTTATGTTATTTTTCCGCCATTTAGCTATTATGTTTATTTTGCTTATCACGAGATAGTGATCAGAGTATATATCGCTGCCTCTATGTACTCTCACATCTTTTACCAAGGCTCCTAGCTTGTTGTTTACGATTAAATAGTCAATTATTGATCTTGAGTTATATCCACTTCTTGTATATTTATGTATGTCCTTTTTTCGGAAATAGGTATTCATTATTTTTAATTGATTATAGGCTGAAAACTGTCTCAAATCCTGTCCATTATCATTTATTGTTATTTCTCCATTATTTCCTATTACATTAGGTATAGGGACATTGCCTACTCTGGCATTTAAGTCTCCACTTATTATTAAATGATGATCTTTTGTATATTTATCAACTAATGTTTGTAATGTTTTATAAAATTTTTTTGTTTCTTGTTAAATAATAAACAAATAATTTGCAATAAAAAATAATGCGACTATAAATTTAGTTATAAACAACCGTAGGTCTCAAGTTGGATCAAACAGCACACAGTGTGCAAAATTTTATTAAAATCGGTTCAGTAGTTTAGGATTCCATCGCGGATAAACAACGTGACACGAATTTTTATATATATATATATATATATATATATAGTTCCGGGTTCGAATCCCGTCCAGACATTTATTTTTCTTATCATTCCGTATATATATATATATATATATATATATATATAGTTGATGTACAGTGCCAATATATTCCCATTTCTTTTCTAAAATCTGTCTAATAATAAAAATCTGATCTGTTTTAAATCTGCTTTTTAAATTCCACATTGAGGGACAATAATTACAAACAGGGATAAGTTACAGAAAGGAATTAAACATAGGATTATTTATGGAAATATTAGAATTACAGGGACTTTTGTCATCCCAACTTCTCCCAAAAAATATTAAACTGAAAATATATAAAACTGTTATTCTGTTTGTTATATTACATGGGTACTAAACATTGACTCTTACTTTAAGGGAAGGGAAAAAATTTTATGTGTATTTGAAAATTAAGTTCTTAGGAAGATTTTTAGACCAAAGAGAGACGAAGGAACAGGTGAATGGATAAGATTACGTAACAGTAAGCTACATGATCTTTAGGGAAGCGAGATTTAATAAGGACAGTTAAGTTTCGTAAACTGCGATCGGCAAGCCATATGGCAAGAATCGGGAATGGAAGAGGGGCATGAAAACCTTTGTGGGGAAAACCAGAGGGAAAGTAGCCAGTAAGTAGGTCATGCATGAGGTGGGAAAATATTGTTGGAAAACCAGAGGAAAGTACCCAGTAACTAGGCCAAGCATGAGGTAGGAGAATAACAGTAACCGCTATTTGAGGGAGTTAAATTATTCAGGGGATTATTGGTAAACATTAGCTCAGGATAGGGATGCAAGGACAGCTTATGTCCGCACGACCATGAATCTATGGGTTATATAGTGCCAGTGAGTTAGGAAGATTATTATTATTATTATTATTATTATTATTATTATTAAAGAATTTAAATATCTGGGAGTAAAAGTAGATAAAGAGGATAAACAAGAAAGTGATATTAAGAACAGAATAAATAAAGATAGAGTAATAACAGCAATGATGAATGGAGTCTTATGGAACAGACATATAATCAGAAAAAATAAGTTACAAATATATAATTCAATAGTGAGGAGTACTGTCACATATGGAGGTGAAGTTTGGAAATTCAACAAAAACTTAGAAAAAAAACTTATGTCGATGGAAATGAATTTCTTGGGGAGAGCACAGCAAGATGTTCAAAATTAGAAATAAGAAAAAAAAAAAAAAAAAAAGAGAGAGAGAGAGAGAGAGAGAGAGAGAGAGAGAGAGAGAGAGAGAGAGAGAGAGAGAGAGAAAAAGAAATACTGTCATACGAGAAAAAATGAATATTAGATATTCAATAGTAGATTATATAAAGATGTAAGCAATCAAATTGCAATGGGCACGTACGACAAATGCAAGAAGAAAAGTTCATCATCATCATAGTACATTCACGAATTTAGGCCATTTGTTGACCTGTTTCGGCCTCAAGAGAAACACCATCCAGAAGTCTTTTGAGTGGACGTCCTGGTCTTCTTCTTCCTGCAGGTTGAAAAGTTACCCAGGAAAACATTGGAATGGCGTTCATCTGGTAGAAGAAGGAAAGGAAAACCTCGAAACTCGCGGATGCAATAAATAAGAACTGGAATGAGAACAAGAGGACTGGAGGACATAGAGCGGATGGATAGAAATGGAGAAGGAAAATAAAACTTTAGGCACAGAAAGATATGTAAACATTAAAAATCTGTATACAAATAAATAAATTATTATTATTATTATTATTATTAATTTTATTATTATTACAGCGTGGTTGGTATAAAAAATTCTGCCATCTTTAAAATCTAGGGTCTACAGTTGGACTGAGGGGAGTTTAACAATGTCGTGTTCTAAAGGAAGACCGCAGAATTAGGCAAACTGCCATCTATGTGGCAAAATAATGACTTCTATAACCCAGGAATTGAGATCCCTCACTCCCCCCATGTGAACTATGTAAATACACCAAGACGAACCAAAAGTCAAGAAGCGAGAGAGAGAAAGAGAGAGAGAGGCCTTGAATAGACCCCGTAATCGCGTACGTTTGTTTGCTTCTTGCTATGCTAAGCCTGTACAGTCACGTTCATAAATGAAAGAAATGACACACGCACACTCGCATAATATTTCCAGCTCTGAATGTCATTCATATACAGTAGTTCCCTCAGTTTTATTTTGAACCTTCGATTTTAAAGATGGCAGTTTATTTTTAACAATTTTGCAACTTCGCCATTTAACCTGAGTAAATTAGTAGTAATTAAATCTAGTAATAAAAATTTATCTTCTTCTTCTTCCTCCAAGTATTAGGCCAAGGCCTGTTACGATCCTATAGAAAATTTTCCCTCCAGCGTTTCATAGGACGGCCCAGTGATCTTCGTCCTCTTGGTATATAATTATAAACAGCTTTAGGGATCCGATTTGAACTCATTCTTTCAAGATGGTGTTTCCAATTTAGTTGGTACTGTTTAATATATTCCAAAATTGGCGTAGTCTTCAATTCTTTTAAGATATCGGTGTTCCTTTTCCGATCCCATCTGGTGTAACCCGCTGTTCTGCGCATGAATCTCATTTCACAAGCCGTTATTCTGCTTTCATGTTGTTTTTTTAGTGTCCATGCTTCACTACCATAGGTCAACACTGGTCTAGCCAAAGTGTTATATAAACGTAATCTGGTGTTTTTTTTGTACAAGGGATGGTTTCATAACTTGATTAATAATTCCTAAACTTTTATTATAACTAGTAACCTTTTCAGGGATATCTTTTTCATCCCAGATAGAGAGATAATATCCAAGATATTTAAATTGATTAGATCTCTCTAAAATTTTATTCTGGAGACAGATTTTACTTTGTATGGGGTCCTTCCCATGAAATGCCATAATTTTAGTTTTGTTAATTGATATTTCCATATTAAATTTATAATTTATAATTTTGAAAATGTCAATGAGTTTCCCTACTCTGGCTTCATAATATACAATGGAAACAACATGAAAAGTCCGTCACGCAGGAATTGCAAAAACTAAGCGATTTTCTCAGCAAGTCGAATTTATGATCCGATTTTGCAGGATTTCTTGTGTTATTCCTTAAATTGACTAAACATTAATTTCTCGCGCCAGTTATTTAAATGTGTCAAACTGCAGTGAAAATAAAGATTTTTTTTTTAATTTCGGGTTTCAGGTAAACTCCTAATTCTAATGGTCTATTTTTTTAGAAAACAAAACCTTCCTCGTTTTATTATAATAGTATGCGCTGGTGCGATAACTCAAGAATTGCGGCCGCTAGACCGATTTTTAAATTTTAGTTTCAGTGGAACCTCTACTCAGAACAGTCAGATTTTATCCTGGTTAATGAACTCTACTTTATTTTTTTAATTGATGCTATATGCCGAATTTGGTTCCGAAAAAAATTGCGACCGCTATAGCGTTCATACAAACATTCACACACACGCACACCCAACTCAATGGCACTATTGAATCCGTAGGTTAATGGCCGCATGGACATAAGCTCTCCCTATTCTGAGTCAAAGTCTTTCAACCATCCCTTATATAATTTACCACCCTCAAAACACCTCATTTGTGGTCTTTCTAATAGGCGATTTCCTTGTTTCCGGGAATTTCCATGCCAATCTTGCATTCCTCATTCGTGCCACATGTCTTGCCCATTGCAGTCTACGAGACTTAACTGTTCTTATTTCATCTGGTTTATTATAAAGATCATGCAGCTCACTGTTATGTAGTCTTCTCCATTCACCTGTCTGTTCATCTCTCTTTGGTCCAAAAAAATCCTAACAACTTTATTTTCAAACACTTGTACTCTTTTATCTTCCCTTAAAGTAAGAGTCGATGTTTCGCATCCATAAATATAACTGAGAGAATAACAGTTTTATATATTTTCAATTTAACTTTTTTTGAGAGAAGTTGGGATGACAAGAGTCCCTTGAACGCGGCTTTGATAAATAAAACTGCTCGAATCCAATTCTCCCAATGATTTTTTATGAAATTTAGGAAGACGAATGTATACCAATTAATAAAGGTCTGTAGACTGTAATGGACAGGACATGTGGCATGAATGGGGAATGGATGATGGGCTTGGAATTTATTGAGGTTGGCCACATGTGGCATATCTAATTATTTAATAGTGTAACGCAGGGGTCATCAAACTCTGCGGCGCGGCTACCTGGGGAGACGTAGAAGTTTTTTTCAGGGGAAGCGCGAGAGCTTTCAAATCCATCCATAGTAATTCTGTCCGAAGGCAGGTCTTTCACTACAATCATAGCATTTTCATACTGTGGTTTGCAGCTTTACTATGGATTTATAGGTGTGGTAGCTTCCCGTTGCTTTCCACACCGGTGGAGGATGATGATGATGGCCGGATGATTTTCGGAGACCTTTGGGCCCTAAGCTTCCTGACATTTGTCTTACAGGTGAGGAAAAACCCCGAAAGAAACCTCACCCAGGAGCCTGTCCCGACCGAGAATCGAACCCGGGCCCGCTGCGTGACAAGACAGCACTCTACCTCGAGACCACAGCGGTGGACAGCTTTCAAATAAGATCCTAAAATGTGCTGGTATAGGTATGTACTGCATCAGTACTAATGAAATTCATGATACAATGCCATTGAAATAATAGTCATAATGAAAAATTACAATATAAAATAATAAAATTAAATATCTATATTAAATATATGTTACAAGTATGGAAGACTCTGTTTTTAATTGAAATGTTTATGCATAATTTTTCAACGATTATGTAAAAGTCTTCCATACTCATATCGTATTACGTTTTATTTTATACTATGTTGAATTTCTTACCTTTAATTAAATTAACAACTTTATATAAATAAAACACCAGGTGTAATATTATGATGCTCTCTTCAGGGTCGCCATTTAGAATGTCATATAAAACATATTTTCAGTTATGTAATTGGGTAATATACTATAATCGTTCCTTAAATTATTTATGATATCAGAAAAAAATATATATTAATATGTTTTAACTGAAATACTATGTTGATCTTATACAGATTATACAGCAAAATTATATCAACATTATTCTGACGTCAAGTTAATTATTGGCGGCGCGCGACGTCATTTTTTTTTCTCGGGGAAATGTTGCCAAGGTATGACGTATATGAGCTGTTTCAGAACATATAAAGTTTTCTATTTACAGTAACGGAAAGCGAACGGGTTTTAATTTAAATAGTATCTGTTTAATGATGAAGGATTTAAAATGTCTGCTTCGGGAACGTAGGCCTATATTACAGAGTATATTCTTAATACTGCTTATGTTAAAATGAGTCACTATACGCTACATTTTAGTTTTTATGTTGGCAAAGGTTGCATATGGTAAAGAGTTCGAGAAATGTAATAGTGCATTTTCCACACTCATTTTATAGTGCATTGCGATACGAGTGTGGCAAACACTTGATATGGATTGAGGAAAAGTTTAAAAAAAAAACGAGGCGCTTGCGCTAAGTCTTTTTTTTTTTTAATTTCCGAAATTCCGTTATTGTTTACCACACTAAATTGCATATTATGTTTTGCACTATATGTATTTATTTTAGTAATTAAGATATTAGCTAAAATATTAATAAATATAAATGAAGATAAATTTTAGATTTCAGAAGGTGAATCGGCTGTATGTGTTGCTACGGAGAAATAATAAGTATTGTTGGTCATGTCACCATCTTATATTTGTTAAAACTGTAAAAACAGTTTGATTTGGGATTTATTTCTAATTATGAGAAAGTTTTAGACGATGTGTGTAGTGATGATGAAACAGAAGAGGCGTGGAAAGCTGGATGTGATGAATTAATACAGAAATTAATATAAATTGCAATCTCACTATCAATATTTCAAAATATATGTTTTTACTTACCGCAATAGTGCTTTTGGTCATTTTTAAAGTATTGAGATTTCTTTTGTTTTCATAGCAACCGAAATTGTATGCGGGAATGTCAAATGATGATGCACATCAATAATAACAGGAAGTATACAATATTAGTTATCATCATCATCATAGTACATTCACGAATTTAGGCCATTTGTTGACCTGTTTCGGCCTCAAGAGAATAGGGTTGTAAGGGGTAGTGACGTGTGTATAACCTCTCCTACCTAATTCTCATCCTCACCTTCTCGTGGTACAACCCGTTTTCACAAACGAGGCTCTGAGGACCGAGTCACGGCGGTATAACCGTTCCATCAGGTACTGAGTAAATGCAGTATCCTAATGTCTGTCCAGAGACTAAAAGGTAGCAGCCCTACCACTGGACTACTTAGCGTCGGGCCAGTAACCTGTCCTAAGGAACTTCAAAACTACTTTCAAGTCTCAACACGAAAAAAGCCAGAAGGAATTGAAATATGACAATATTAGTTACATAGTGCAAAATAGTATATTGCGATACAAGTGAGGTAAACACCTGTTGCTGATTGAGAAAATGTTTTTTCAATTTTCGAGATCTGTTACGTGCTTACCTCATGTGTATTGCATACTATTTTTTGGTCGATGTGACTCATTTTTATTAAATATAGTAATAAATGAATTAAAATATTGGTTGGATGTAAATTACTTCTATGAGAAAGAAACATTTGCGATCGTTTGTTTTTCATTTGTTTTATTATAAGCAAGGATTGTTGGCTGTGGAGACATTTTTATTTGTAATACCGTCTTTAGAATCTGTTTGATAATTTTATTATGGAAGGAGTCATAATAGAGACATTGAAGAAGCCTGGAGAGTGGGATGTTCTGCATAATTCCGGAAAAGTCTAAAGAAAGGTACGAGTTAGAGTTAGTGTACAAAACATTCAAGAAATGTTTTATTTTACTTACCGAACGTGTGCTTTTTGAGTCATATCAGCATTGCGATTTCTTTTGTTTGCATAGCAACCAGATTAGATGTGGGAACGTTGACTTACTTCCAGTAACAACAGTATAATAATAATAATAATAATAATAATAGCTTTATTTTACCTGGCAGAGTTAAGGCCTTAAGGCCTTGTCTACCACTCAACCAGTATTGGTAAGTATAAGAAATTAGTCACATCGACCAAACATAATATAAACATATAGGCCTACAATTCGACATGTTATGAAATAAAATGTTTGAACAGTTGAGACTGAACCTTACCAGTATTCAATTTTATAATTTTATATTGTAATATAAATAATACGAGAACAAATAGGGCCTATATTAAATGCAACACGTAGGGGTACATTTTACTTCTAAAAAAAAGTTTATTGAAAGAACTAAGTACGTTTCTTAATATTCACGAGTGGAATAAATTTAGACATATAATTAACTAACTAACTCACTGTCGAACCCGAAGGTTAATGTTTTACAGTCATTGCCTGCATAATTCGCCTCCATCAAATCATAAATAATATTATTCTGCCATCTCATTCTTGGCCTGCCTACTCAGCGATTTCCCTCTGGTTTTCCTGCAATACGTTTCCGCCCCTTGTTCTATTATCCAATCGTGCCACATGTCTTGCTCACTGCAGCCTATGAGACTTAACTATTCTTATTAGATCTGATTTCCCATGAAGATCATAAAACTCACTTTTATTATCAATCTATATTAAGTAAAAAAAATCTGAAAAAAAAGGCATACATACATTAAATACGTTTATAACAAATATACAAAATATTTATTACAAAACAAACGATTGAGGACTCTTTATTAGGCATTTTTTAAATAAATTTCAAGAATCCCAGATATGACAAAAATAGTTTTATGTGGCATAAAATGTTCCATATTAGATTATTTCAGTGACACATGTAACTTTATTGGCATATTTTATTATTTAGAGGTAGCAGATCTTGTATATGCAGATGATGTAGCTTTGATTAGTAGATCGATCCAAGAATTAAAAGAGAACTTAATACAGCTGGAACAGGAAGCCAAAGATGTGGGATGAACGGTAATACAATGAAAATTTAATATGTGATTGCTACAAGAAAAGATTGAAGGAAGAAAATGAAGTTAATGGGCACTCCTCCTATAAAAGTAATGTAAAAACTTTTCAAAGAATGAGGAGAAGAAATTATATTGAACAATATTAAGACCGATTTTAACACATGCATTGGAAACTTGGGCTATATTAAAGAAGAATAACTATTTTGGAGAAAAATATTCCGCGAGTAATATATGACCCAATCAGGGAAAATGGCGAATGGAGAGTTAGAACCAATAACGAGGTACTCGAACTATATGGTAACCCTCAGGTAATTGGTGAAATTAAAAGTTTAAGATTAAGGTGGCTGGTACATGAAGAAAAATAATATAAAGGATATCCTGGCTGTAGAAGTTTCAGGGCAAGTTCGAGGAAGAAGAGGAAGGAGGATATCGAGAAGGATATGAAGGGGATGGGCGTGAGAACATGGAGAAAAAGGCCACACGATAGAAGAGAGTGGGCTACAATTGTACGGCAGGCTCTGGTGCTTCAAGGACTGTAACGCCTTAGGAAGAAGAAGAAGAAGAATATTGTACTATTAGCTTTTGTTTTTGAAATTTCCATTTTAAACTTTGTATAACAATATTTAGATGATAAATGATGTACTGTAGTTCGTATTCTGTATTTACAGAGGGGACTTGTCGTTGGCGTACAGAAGAATATATAGTGATATGTGCATGGAGATGGATATTACAATTCAGTGTTACACTCTAGCAACGAATTATAACATTGATATATAGGGCTCTACGTAACTGCAGAAATTTGAACTCAATATCTCCTACTTTACGCGCTGGCGCTCTATCTTTGAGCTGCGTAGGCATAAAGCTGGAGGTCTTTGATTCAAATCCTGACTCAGGTACATGTTTTCTCTCTAATTATAACAATTATCTATATATGGCTTATCTGGAAACATTAATTTCCATATGAGGTTCGTACTTCGGTGATTTTTCAGCGAAACAACAACATAATGGTTTTTCGTTGTAGAAACACTCCAATTAAACGTTGTGAAGACAAGTTTCGCTGCTTACGGGGATTAGGGCAATAAATAGGGGAGAATCTGTGCTTGCTCCGGGATGTGCACCTAAGTAGCTCAAAGATAGAGCGCCAGCGCGTTAAGCTGTAGATCTGGGGTTCAAATCCAGGTTCAGATGCATCCTTTTCTCTCTAGTTATGTTAACCATTGCCTTCAGACGGCTTATCTGAAAACATCAATTTATCTTCATTTATTGATGTATATATTAAACAACAGAGGTGAGAATGGACTTCCCTCTCGGGCTCCACACATATTAATTTGAAATCATATATATTTCCATGCACTGTTAGCCTTCAGCTTCGAATGTTGGCATTGATGTGTACGGTACATTAAACAACAGAGGTATAACGACGCGATCGAATGATTCCTTATAATTGATGTACAAGTTTTTTTTGTTAAATTCCTTGTTTTTCAAATAAAAGTTTTAAAGTGAAATAACTGTCAGCGGAAGATCTTTTCCATTCTGTTCTTCTGAGTTAAAATCCATGGCTGGATAGACCTAGAAGAACGTTTAGCCTACCATCCGGCTGCTGGCCTCACATTCACATAATTTTAATCATAGGAGTGGGTGAACATCCAGCCAATATAATTTTCAATCTTTCAAATTACACTTTTTGAAAATAGGAATAATATCTATCTGATAATGGCGAAGGTTCTCCTGCAAATAATTTCTTCACTTATGTCCAGGAATGTAACAGGATAATTCTATTTGAATGTGTGAAAAATAGGCTGGAGAGTAAGATACAAGAAATAACTTTTTGAACTATATACAACTCACCTGGCATACGTACCAGGATTAAAAGGGACAGGACATGTATATTGAATGAACGCTGAAAACGTTGCTAAAAATAAGGATAACAAACCAGAACGGAGCGAAGGGTTGGAGACTTAATGATACATGAATTGATGGAGTGTTGAAGGACATAAGAAAACTATGCTTCAAGAACTGGTTCATGAAAATTGCTGAAGAGAGATCATCCTGGCGGAAAATCCTGAGGAAGCCGTGGCCCTCAACGAGCTGCAATGCTAATTTTATAATGATCATTTGAAAAGTGTATGAACATAAATAGGTTCTTAGGCCTGAGATAACGATGATGATATTTTGCTTTTGACAAGGGAGGAGCGTCCACATTTTGGTGGTGACGGCAGTAAAACATAGTTTGAAACTCCTGCTGTAGTGTTTGACAGTTTGAGAATAAAGGGGTTAGGAAATGTTTTGAAAGAAATAAGGCTAGTAAAAAGGCTAAGAAAGAAACTAAGTGTCATATGTCACGCATCAGTGTGATTTATTTTAAATGTGTTCTGCTGACGATTGTCCATCGGACTCGGCACTAGCACTC
Organism: Diploptera punctata; assembly: GCA_030220185.1. Taxonomy (NCBI): domain Eukaryota; kingdom Metazoa; phylum Arthropoda; class Insecta; order Blattodea; family Blaberidae; genus Diploptera; species Diploptera punctata. The sequence goes on from JASPKZ010007842.1 coordinate 591,448, forward strand.
CCGCTGAGAGATTGAAAGACAATACAATCTCTCAGTATGTAATATGCTGCGTAAGAAATTCCTGCTGATCGCCTTCTTCTGACCTGCAGACTGTATCTAACAGTGAGCTATGCGATCTTTATGGGAAACCAGATTAATAAAAAAAAATACATCTTGTAGATTGCAATGGGGAGGGCATATAGCACCAATGGGATTGAAAGAGGAGAACAGTAATTTCTGGTAGAAAAACCAGGTAGAAAGCGATCAATAAGTAGACCAAGAATAAGATGCTTCAAAAAAGGTGTGATTATTCAAAAATGTGGTCACGCAAAAACTGGGTAAATAAGCGAATTCATCAGTAAATCAAATTTATTGGTTTACATGTCCTCCGTTTATTAAACAGTATATAGGCCTATCCAGTTAATTTGCGACAAAACAAACATGAATGCGCTAGAGATAATTTTAATGTACGGCTTTCAGTTTTATCTCCACTCCTATTGGTCGAATTTCGCTGATTTTTTAAGAAAATTTTCCTCGTTTTATGTTAGTGGTATTTACTATGTTTCGTTGCGAAAAATCAAATATTGCGGATGTAAGAGCGATTTTTAATTTCTTGCCAAAGGTGAACTCGCTCTGCTAATAATCCAATATTGCTGGTTAATGAACTCAACTAAACTTTTCTTAATTGATTGTTATACGCAGAGTTTGATTATGAAAAATATAAATTGGGCCGTTAAAATGTCTTATCACACGCGAAAACACGCGCAAACACGCCCAAACACACGCGCAAACATACGCGCGCGCGCCCCAACACGCGCAAACACGTACACACGCGCACACGCCAACACACACAAACACACACGTATATCTTCTTCTTCTTGTTCCTTTCCAGGATTAGGTCAATGTGACCTGTTCCGGTCTCAAGTCCATCATTTCCTTGGCCGTCCCAAAGATCTTTTCCCATGTGGTTTGTAGGTGTTGATCTTTTTGTGTAATCTTATATTGTCCTTTCTGTCTAAATTTTCTTTCCATTGGTATTTGTGCTCTTCTAGTTTATCAACTATTGAAAATATCTCCAGTTCATTTCTTATTGATTCATTGTGTAATCTATCCATGCGTGTACATCGTTTTACAGATCTTAAAAATTTCATTTCAGTGGCTTGAATGTGTGAGATATCTTTTTTTGTAAGTACCCAAGATTCAGATCCATATAAAAGAACAGGAACAGCCATAATTTTATAAAATCTGAGCTGAGTTTCTCTTCGAGTCTTTCGGAGGGTTCTTCTTATGGTGCCACACATCATTTGATATCGGTTTAATTTATTATGTATATCCCAATCATAGCTATATGTTATATCTGAACCAAGATAGTTAAAGTGTGCTATCTGTTCTATTATTTCATTATTGTTCACTATTTTTGCTCTGACTGGCACTTTGCCCTGAAAAGCCATAATTTTATTTTTTGAAGTTGAGACTTTGAGATTATAATCGAGTATTAATTGATTCAACATGTAAATGGCTCTTTGTAAATCATCCTCTGACTTCTGTATAATTACCAGATTGTCTGCATTCTTACATAACCAGATTCTAACTCTAGGGCATTTATCTGCCAAAATAGTTAATAATATTCAATAATTAAAAATTATTTCTCATACTTGGTCCTTTCGTACTAAAGTATAATAAAACTTAATAGATAGAAACCAAAATATTCGTATACATTTCCTTATTAATTTGTATTCCTATTGCACTTGATTGTTTCCATTTCCGTATAACATCGTCAAAATATATATAAACATATATATTAAACAATGTAGGCGATAATGTACACCCTTGTCGAACTCCTTGATTTATTAAAATTTCTTCTCTGGAATAATTATCTAAATTAAGGATAATTTTCGTGCCATTATAAAGACTTCTTACTCCTTCTATAAGTTGAGCCGGATACCCTCTTGCCTTATATATATATATCTCAAATTCTGTCGAGATCAATGGGTTTTTATAATGTAAACTATAAGGGACAAGCTTGAAGATTTTAGAGCTCGCTAACGAAAATCAAGCCTAAATTAGTTCCTCTGAGCAAACGTTTACTGGCCTTCCGCATCTAAATAACACCGTAGTCGCCTACTAGACATCTCATCGATGTGCTCCCACATGCCATTCAACCTCTATAGGGAAATAAGCGTAACTAAAATTTAGTTCGTTCAAGGTACACCCGTTATGGAGATCCACATCCTCACGCATGGCATGTGGGATATTTATACAACAAACTCACTCACACTATCGAAACCTGATATTCATGTTCTCCATACATCCGTATCCTGAATTAATGTTTTCCAATCATTCTCATAAATAATGCCATGAGTGATTTCCAAATTATTGATAAATTCACGATGTCACGAAGTGACGAGTGAAGTTATCATAAGTAATGCCACGAGTGATTTCCAATTTATCTAGAGAATTTGGAAATCAAGAGTGGCATTTGTTAGGACTATTTAACGAATAAAATTAAGCTGTTTACTCACAAATCATTATTTAACTATAGTTATTTTAAAATATTTATATATTTAATGTAAACGGCGATGTTTGAAAACAAATGAGAAACGATAGGTACGCTTCTACTGCTTCTTTTGTTTATCACTGCAACCAGATCATACTATTTATTGCCAAAGGAACGCAATATTGTAAGGAGGAGCTTTCTTTAATATGGTAATTATAACACTGATAAATATTTGGTGAAACACGACTCTGATTGGTTGTAAAACAGAAATCATTGAAACGTGATTGGTCATTGACCCCCATTTGGGGCATGAGTTAAATAGTCTAGACTATTTAACTCATGCCACAAATGCTAGTCAATGACCAATCACGTTTCAATGAATGTTGTTTTACAACCAATGGCAATCGTGTTTCACCTCGCTCTTTATCGATTTCTCTTTATCAGATTCTCCTTTTGTGATAAAGAGAGCTCCTCCTTTTTAATGTTCTGAACAGGCCAAAGCATTATTTTTCTCCAACAAATACATTGAATATAGCAAATAACGAAAATATTCCTTGATTTTACTGAGTTGTTTACTAAAAAATAAATGAATAACCCGTAATGTTGATTATGATATATAGTTTGACGTGTTTCATTATTTCTCCACTTGGGTGCACTCTTACAATATTGCGATCTTATTTGGCAATAAATAATATGATCAAGCAGCAGTGAATGAACATAACCTCACATTTCTGATTTGTTTTTAAACATCGCCGTTTACATTAAATATATAAATATTTTAAAATAACTATAGTTAAACAATGATTTGTGAGTAAACAGCTTAATTTTATTCGTTAAATAGTCCTAACAAATGCCACTCTTGATTTCCAAATTCTCTAGATAAATTCACTCCTCACTTCGTGAGTCGTGAATTTAGCCATAATTTGGAAATCACTCGTGGCATTACTTATGAGAATTTGGAAATCAAGTTGGCATTTGTTAGGACTATTTAACGAATAAAATTAAGCTGCTTACTCTCAAATCATTATTTAAATATTGCTATTTTAAAATGTTTATATATTTAATGTAAATGACGATGTTTGAAAACAAATGAGAAACGTTTGTTATGTTTCATTTGTTCATAACTGCAACCAGATCATATTATTTATTGCCAAATCGGATCGTAATATTGTAAGAATTGCACCCTAGCAGAGAAAAAATGAAACACATCAAACTGCTTATAACCAACATTATAGAGTATTAATTAATTTCTGATCTCCTATGATGTATGCCAATTGTATTTTTCTGGAACGTTAATACCTGGGAAATAATACGTTTAAGAAAGCGTAAACAGTGGTTTCTTTTATTGTAGTACAATCAATTGCTACAATATTTTCTATTATATCTCGCAAGCAGTCTCTGGTTACATTCGTGCATATATATATATATATATAATATATATATATATATATATATATATATATACACAATCTGGTAGCCACATGGATTCTAGGATTCTTACACCTTAATATATAAATTGCTGTATTCAACGCATTTCTTAGAGAATCAGTCATTGCAAAATAATGCTATGACCTGTTCAGAATAAAAAAAATGATAAAACTTAATTGATAAATATCGGGTGAAACACGACTGTGATTGGTTGTAAAACAAGATACATTGAAACGTGACTGGTCATTTACTCCCATTTGGAGCATGAGTTCAATAGTCTATATAATTCACTTCCATAGATCATGGTTAATGTTATTATATATAACGTCACGGCCCATTTCGATGTCTCGTAAGAAGTATCTATTTTCATGGCTACAACCTTAATAGCTGTTTCCTTCGAAATTCCCTAAAACAGTTGTCTCGTAGACTACGATGGCCACGACATACTGTATCCTCCTGTATACCGAATAAAAAAAAGGGGGGGATTCAAAACATTTTGTGGGAAGGGCTTTTAGGAGGGTGCTGATTTCAGATTTTGTCAACTATAATTTTATATTCATGTTTAATGAGTTCTTGGGGGTAAAAATAACAAATTTTCAAGAATAATAAAAATAATTAGGGGGAAATTTAAGGGGGTTTTAAGCAAGGTATCATAATATGATACCTTTGGTCACAACCAAGTGTTTGCCCTTTAATTGATGCTGCCATCTAAAGACTGCAGTTTGGAGAGAGAGAAAAAAACGCCAAATGTATCATATATGATACCAAAGGATGGAAGAGGGTATGGGACGAATGAAAATTAAAATAGGAACAAGAAAACTTGTGTTAGGAAAAGTAGATGTAAAACGCACTATAGGTAGGCCAATAGTTAGGTGTTTTAAAAAGAGGAGCTGTTTACAAAAATGTTGAGAACTACTGGTATAATGAATGCAAGTTTGTGGTATTTATAATGGAGTTGTAGAAAGCAGAGAAAATTGTTTAAGAGGAACGACTAAAAAGGAGTAATAGTTAGAACGATAGCTTGTCGGATTGAGATTTTTTGTTGCGTTTATTCTTTTCCCGTGCGTTGAACTGCGGAATCTGTATGCGGTGAACCGTACACACTCGTCATCTCTGTCCGTCAGGTGCAATTGACTAAAAAAACTCTACCGGAAGTACGGGAGCCTGCAGCTATAGTTACAACGTATGAAAATCTTCGCATACAAAGAGTGATGTAATTGTTACATATCCATTATTGCTGATACTTAGCGATTTGTGTAAGATGTAATGTTTATATTTGCTAATATCCTGGTTCTAATCTCAGACAGCCAACCTGACAGATATTTTTCATCAAGTCAAACGATGAGCTGCGTTTGTCTTTATAATTTGGGATATTGTAACTAGATTTACTTCAGGGCAGGAACAGCGTAAACAAAGCGAATCACTCAACAGGTCAAATTTATGATCCAAATGTGCTCGTTTACGGAATATATATACTTCATTTGTTAAATTGTAAAGTAAAGTAAAGTGATCCCACAACAGGCCTCAGGAGGCCCTTGGGCTAGTAGGAGGTTAAGGCTCCAACATTTACTAGACAATCGGCACTTTATGTCAGCCGGGTTGTCAGCCCTGCGTGACGGCCGCCTTTACCCCAGAACAAGCGTCTGGTACTCATTTTCGTTAGAGGCTGAGTCGACCCCAGGGCCATAGTGCCGCCAGAGGGTTTTGGTCAGTTTAAAAATCCTGACCCCAACGGGACTTGAACCCTCGACCCTCCGGCTTGTAGCTCAGTGCCTTAACCACTACGCTACGGCGTGCCCCACATTTGTTAAATTGGATAAACTCAATTTATGATGCCAGCTTATTTAAAAGTGGCGGGTTATAAGCTATTTACCTATTGCATTTTTTCATTCTTAGTGTTCTGCCCTAGGGCAAGTCCTTCATTGCAATCATAGCATTTTCATGCCTTGATTTGCAGCTTTACTATGGAATTATACATGTGGGAGCTACCAGTTGCTTTCCACACCGGGGATGATAGTGATGATGATGATGGCCAGATGATGTTCGGACACCGTTTGGACCTCAAAGCTTCCTTACATTTGTCTTACAGGTGAGGAAAAAACCGAAAAAAACCTCACCCAGGAAACTTGTCTCGACCGGGAATCGAACCCGGTGCCGCTGCGCGACAAGGCAGCACGCTACCTCGAAACCACAGAGGTGGACACCTATTGTTTACTGTTGTATAATTTGATACAAATTTGATTAATTTGATTCACTTTCCCATTAATTTATTAAACTATTACATAAAATAAACAAATATAGGATACATTGCGAATTTAAGGGTTTATCAAATTGTATAATAGTACACATTGCGGTAGTTAACATGGCGGTTGCTAGAGGTAATTTTTAATTTTGGGTTAAAGGCAAACCTCCACTTTTAATGCTGCGATTTCGATGATTTTTAGAGAATATTTTCATAATTTTATTTATTTTAGTACCATATAACGAGTTTCGGTGAGAAACCTCGAATAGTGCGACCGTTAGAGCGATTTTTAAATTTCGATTCTGGTGAACTATACCTGATGGTTCGATTTTTCTGGTTATAGAACTTGGCATTTTTTAAAAATTGATTGCTATATGCTAAGTTTGGCTTCTATGGATCATGTATATATATATAGGCCCTGATATGTATGTAGGGCCTATATCTTAATATATAAAAATTACGTGTCACGTTGTTTGTCCGCGATGGAATCCTAAACTACTGAACCGATTTTAATAACATTTTGCACACTGTGTGCTGTTTGATCCAAACTTGAGACCTACGGTTGTTTATAACTAAATTTATAGTCGCATTATTTTTTATTGCAAATTATTTTTTATTGCAAATTATTTGTTTATTATTTAACAAAGAGTTATAATTATCTGTGAGTTCCATACGATTCTAACAGATGACGGTGTAAGGTAATTGGTTTATTATTTAACCAGGTGGCTGTGCTTTTTGTTGCAACCGCGAATTTCAATTGAATTACAAATATTGATTATTTCATAATTTAAGTGTGTTCAGTGTTTATTTTATTTTCAATATATTGATAATAATATTAATTTCGTGTGTAAGTATTAGTTTTAAGTAATCTGGCTGAAAGACAGCAACTTAATTTAAATTTAACTGGACCGAGAAGGGACATTGAACAATATGGCGAATCAGTTCTAGAGACCATGAATGATAAGATATCAAGTGAATTTCCGCAAATTGGTATAGGCCTATGTGACATAAATCTTACATTTAAGAATAATGTCAATTTAAAAACATATGAAGGTCCTAAGGAACGGAATAACAGAACTGTAAGTAAGTCTGTTAGTTATAATAATATGCCTAATATTACAGAAACAATCTCCATGCCTCAATTAAATGAAAAACAAGATGACTATAATATATCACAAGATGATATTACTATACAGAGACTTCTTGATGATGATGAGAATCCAAACTGCCAACAAGTTCGTAGAAAAAAAAAACGAAAGTATAATGAAATCAGCAAGCCTCCTCAAAATATTCCATCAATAAATGTATATAATCCTTATGATACACTTATGGATGATACTGAGAATGCAGACAACATAAATTCATCTCAATCAACAAAACCACTTCCACATAAACCACCACCCATATTTATACCGGGTGTAGTTAACGTACCAGAACTAAAAAATTGTGTAAAACAAAAACTTTCTGATTTAGATTTCTCACTTAGTTTACTACAACATAATTTAACGTATACCTTAGCCACAGCAACGCGTGGCCGGGACTTCTATATATATATATATATAAAACAAAGTCGGATTAGTTACACTATTTATAACTCAAGAACGGCTGGACCGATTTTTATGATCTTTGATTTGTTGGATTTGTTTCCGCCCCGAATAGCAGATAACTATTAAAACATCGGAAAAATTAACGTAAAAATATTTAAAGGCGATATGACGTTCGCCGGGCCAGCTAGTATATATATACGTATGTGTGTGTGTGTGTCTATTAAAGCTCTAATTTCGACCATGTTTGTTTTCTCGCAATGAAACTGAATTCATAGAATTTAAGTAAGAAATGTCTGTTAAGCTGGAACTGCGTAAACTAAGCGAATTTCTCAGCAAATCGAATTTATGGTCCAATTTTGATGGTCTATGGAATATGTATGTCTTTTGTTGACTCAATTTCTGATGCAAACTTATTTAAAAGTGTCAAACCGCTGTGAAAACAAGGAGCGATTTTCAATTTCGGGCTTTACGTAAACCCCCACTTCTAACGATCGGATTTCGCTACTTTGAAAACACCTTCCACGTTTTGTTTTAATGCCACATATTGTCCACCGCTGTGGTCTCGAGGTAACGTGCAGCCTTGTCACGCAGCGGGCTCGGGTTCGATTTCCGGTCGGGACAGGCTCCTGGGTGAGGTTTTTTTCCAGGGTTTTTCCTCACCTGTAAGACAAATGTCAGGAAGCTTAGGGCCCAACGGTTCCCGAAAATCATCCGGCCATCATCATCATCCTTATCATTGTCATCATCATCCTTCGTCGATGTAGAAAGCAGCTGGAAGCTACCACACCTATAATTCCCTAGTAAAGCTGCAAAGCATAGCATGAAAATGCTATGGTTGCAGTGAGAGACCTGCCCTTGGG